>JALRMM010000026.1:0-161221 GCA_026122155.1 Zymoseptoria crescenta
AAGCGGTAATGAACTATAGGCTCCGAATAAGCGTAGAGAAACTTAAGAGCATAACGAGCAAGGCGGTATAGAGGACGACGAGGACGAAGTTTAGGAACCAGAGGAGGACGAAGAGTAAGTTGTAGCAAGACGATGTAACTACGTGCTAACCGGGATGTAATAGTAGATATAACGGCCGGCGCGGCGAGGGCTATTCCGCTTCTTAATCGAGCAGTAAGGATAGAAGGTACGGTAAACTATTAGCCCTACTAACATTAACTTTGTCTAACGCTCTCGTAGCTACGACGACTACATCTACCTATAGGGCGACTAAATAGACCCCAATGCTGCCGAGTAGGCAGTTCTAGAGCGGATAGTCCGACGAGCGATCGGAAGGCTAACGGAAGAGCTTATATAGTAGTACACTTTGTAGGAGAAGTCGAAGCAAAGGAGGAACAAAGGGTGGAACGTTCTATAGCGAGACAAGGCGTTTAGTAAAGGACTATAGAAAAGGACGTGTTAGGACGAGTTTAGGACATTAAGCTAAAGGAGGACAAGAAGGCTTTATATCGAGCTGTCCGGGTTTGACGACAAGTAGTAGATACTATATAGCACCAATACGAGTGTATGAATCCGACTATGCCTATAGACACCGGTTAACGTAAAACCGGCTAGATACTACGACTAAGGCAGCTAATGTAGACGTTGTGTTGCCCACCGCGGAGTGAACGCTACATAGCGCTCGGTTATAGTCAAGCCGTGGGCGACTACTAGTAAACTCGAATTATAGCGGTCGCTAGCAAAACGTCTACGTAGTAAGTCGACGGTAACTCGACGCCGAATTACTAAAGAGCGGTCGCTAGCAAAACGTCCATATGTTAAGTCGGCGGTAACTCAACGCTGAACTAGCGTGTAGCTATAGCTATGAAATAAGAAGAAAAGAGCGACGAACTTATAGGAAACAAACTCGCATAATAAGGGCTTTACGACAGCATTTCGTAAATATTATAAGTAGAGAAGGAGTAGTTTTCCTAGACTTTGCGAGGCGCGAGCGAGGCGCGAGCGAGGCACTCGGGGACATGTGTTTCATGCGAGGCGCGCAAGGCGGGCGAGGCGAGCGAGGCGCTCGCTAGCCTCGCGTTTTGGATTTTCGTAACGTAGTAGATTCTTTTAGCTAAGAAATTAAAGCACTTCGTTAGAAGTAGGTATATTAGAGATGTAAGCAAACAGGAGTGCTTACAGTGTCTCTTTCGTGCTTCGGAGGGGATGTAGGCTAGTATTTTAGTGTTTCCTAGACTATTAGTCTAGCAAAGAAAGCGAGACTCCAGATAGGGCTAGTAGTGTTGCTACGTTGCCTAGAGGGGGCTATCGGTGTCGGATCCGCTTATTACTATTAGATCCGCGAGCTAACACTGTTTTAAGCTCGACGGCGATACTAGAGTCTCGAAAGGGAAGTTGCGGAAATAAGGTATAGAGTAGACTAGGTGCTAGTAGCGTATAGGAGTATTAGAACTTTTCCTAGACTAGTAACTCCTAATAGTCTAGCAAACATTATAAGCCTAGAGAAGGTTCGATAGTGCCTCTACATAAGGGAGGCGGTAGCGTGTGTCTAGAGCAGTAGGTAGTGCTCTCGTATGCGGCAGTAGTGCTAGGTGCACTAGCTACTTTCTTTAAACCCCTAGGTACTCGGTAATAGAGCGGCGGGTCCTACTCTCGTATACGAGGCACGGTAGTGCTCGTAATGCTAGTAGTGCTAACATCGATAACAGTGCTAATGTCGGCAATAGGACGATTATTACCGCTCTAGCCGCGAGGTAGTCCGAGCGGTGCTCGTGCGTCTATTCCCCTAGAGAACACGCTACTAGTTAGATACTCCTTACCCGCCTAGCTACTACGGTGTGTTAAGACCGCGCCGACATTGTTCTTAGGGTATTCGCTGTCCCCGTGTTAAGGAGACTTAGCACCTACCTCCTCCGGCTCTACTGCTAGTAACGATCTACCGGTTACGTAATCGTTTGTCTGTTTGTGTCTATAGTATCTATAGTGCCTATAGGGAGACAGGCGGACGGCAAAGAGGGTATATCTTTAGAACTTCTTCTTCCGTAGTCTGGGTTCTCTCCTTAGCAACTAGCCGGAAGTCGTCGTTAAGGTAGTAGGTAGTCTAGCTAGTAAGAAGGACCCTCGCTCTTAGCTACTGCGGTATGTTAAAACCTACTAGTTAGATACTCCTTACCCGCTTAGCTACTGCGGTATGTTAAGACCGCGCCGGCATCCTCGCTACTGTCTCTCTACTAATAGTAATAATCTGTTAGTTACATAACCCTTCGTACTATAATGTCTATAACGTCTATAACGTCTATTATGTCTATAAGGGGTAATCGGCCGGCAGGGAGGGTATATCTCCCTAGGTATTAGTCCTCTATAATCTAGATTCTTTCTTCTTTAGCAACTAGCCGGAAGTCGTCGTTAGGGGCTGTCTATAGAGAAGAGAGAGCACGAAGAAGGGGTGCGGCGGGTAGTAGGCGAAGCTATTATAGTAGCAATTTTGGTCTGGGAGGCTCCTTCTATCCCCGAGATACCCTCTTTCTATAGTAGAAACCTCTCCGTAGTGCGTGCCTGTTTTAAGAGCGTGCAGTAGATGCTAGAGGTGCAGTCCCTAGTGTATATAGCGGAGTAGCTAGTCTAGAGGTAGCTGTCGTCGAGAGATAAGAAAATTTTCTCGGCTACTCCTATAGCCGGTAATATGTACGCAGCTATTCGCATATATTAGGTATTGGTATTTGGATTCGAAATTGGATTTAGATTTGGATTTGGATTTGGATTTGGATTTGGACTTAGAGCTGCATCTACCCTAGCTAAGGGGTAGAGGTATTTAAGGTTATTATAGTCGTAGGTAGTTATTATAAAGGTGCAGCTTCCTACTCGAGGGTGCGACCGGCGCATTTCTCGGATATCGTGTATTTCTCGTAGGCTCGTCGCTTGTAGCACACTGCTACTATCCTATATATCTTACTATACTACTAAAGCGAGTATAGGAGTCTTATATTATCTACCAAAATGTGAGGGGGGAGTATACTTAGACTCCAAACTCCCGTCGGATAGCAGTAGTGTGTACTAGAGGTGTAGTAAAAGAGGGCTATAGAAGGTAAACATATAAAAAGAAGACGAGGGAAGGTAGATAGGGGGGGCAACGAGGAGGTAGATTCAAGTGCTGTGTGCTGTTGTGCCTTCGAAGTGCTAAAAGGTAGCATAATAGAGGATAAAGTCTATTAGCTGCCTAGCGACGAAGGTAGCACTACTAGATATACGTAACTAGTGCGACTTTCCCCACTACACGAGATGCTTCTTAGCAATTTTAAGGGCGGTAGTGTAGTTAAGCTGTATAAGGTTAGCCGTAAGGTTAACTATAGTGTCGTCGATAATGTTATATCTTTCTCCTTATAGACGACCGGCGGCTTTACTCTATTCTTTAACGCCTTCTTACCTTTCTTCGTACGGACATCTTACTTATATCGGGGGAAGGTCTCCGGCACGCTAGATATTATTAGCTATAAGGTTAAGGGCGAGGTTAGGCATAACGTTACAATCTAGCTATAGTACCCTAAGCCGCTACGATCGCCTATATAGATTTAAGGCCTTTGCCGCTAGTAGTTTTTGTAGGGGGTCTAATAAGGTTAGCAATAATGTTAGGCGTAAGGACATAGGTAACATACTTATTCTCGGTTTCCTTATCGATATCGACGATAGTCGGCGCCGACTTTGCGTTAATGTCCTTCTTCGATTTCTTAGAGGGGGGAGCGCTATAGAGGTTAGCCGTAAGGTTAGGCATAATATTAGGGAAACATACTTCTTAGCTATTTGCTTCTTCGATTTCTTAGCGGAGGATAGACTAGAGAGGTTAGCGGTAAGGTTAGACGTAATATTAGGGAAGCATACGTCTTAGTAGCTAGGTTACTAGCCTATCCGCCCTTCTCGTTCGTCGTAGTTAGGATTACGCGGTAGGTAGCTATAAGGTATTAGTTATAAGGTTAGCTATAGGATTAGTAGTAACGTTACCCTCGGTCTTAGTAATAGTATTATCGTCGAATTCTCTATCTCCGCCCTTCTTATATACTCTATTACGGCCTTCGCCTTATCTAGCAACTCGAATGCGGTACTATAAGGTTAGCTATAACATTAGGAATAATATTAGGCTATACTTACTACACTCCGTACGTGCTACTTTATATTTATATAAGAAGTAGCCCGGTGCTATATAATAGGTTAGCTATAAGGTTAGTCGTAGTGTTATACGTAAGCTTACGTTATATAGCCTAGCCTTGTCCTAATTATTAAAGCTATATCTCGGAATAGACACTTCTCTATTAGAATCCTCCGAGCCGTTAGATTCGGCGCCTATAATATAGTTAGCTATAAGGTTAGGTACGACGTTAGTTATAACATACCTATTATTGCCTTATTTATTAGAGGTGCCGGAGTCGGGATAGCTTCGTCCTTTAAGGTTAACATAAAGGTTCCCTTAGTGTATCTACATACGGTTAGCTATAAGGTTAGCTATAACATTAGGGAATCTATACTTCTATCCCTCCGGCATTAGGTAGATCGCCTAGCCTTTAGGAATCTCGACGTGCTTATAGTCGTCCTATAAGCTATAAGGTTAGTAGTAAGGTTACACATAAGGCTAGAGATAATAACAAACTACGTTAAAAGCCTTACCCCTTATCCGTATTCCGTCTCCCTAAGTCTTAACTATTCTCTTATAGTATTTCTATATAAGGTTAGCGATAAGCTTACCTATAATGTCTAGGTTAACCTTACGCTAGCCGCTAGTTTTCTAGTCTGCTCGAGTACTCTATTGTCCTTTATTTTAAAGTTCGTATATAGCGGTTAGCCGAAAGGTAAGTAGTAAGGTTAGGGATATCTTAAATTTGTGCTTACGTAATTATAGAGGCTATAAAGAGTAAGCTATAATAAGGTTAGCGGTAATGTTAGGGATAACTTACCTAGGTAGTTATAAGTAAGGTTATAATAAGCGAGTAGAAGTAAGGAAGGAAGAAGGAAGGGGAGAAAATTTCGATTTCGCGCTAGTAGCTTAGCGTCCCTTAAACTTCGCGCGCGGTCTAATATATGCGCCTAGGCGTCTGCGCTATAATATTATACCTAACATCCCTCGGCTACTCCCGCAATTTTCGGCTTATAGTTCCGCTTTTGGCATGTGAGCCGAGCTCTAGCGTTGTAAGCTTAGGTTTTAGCGTTGGGAGGTCAGCTACACCCACGGATTTTTGAGACACGATTTTATAGTACTTGATGAGGTGGGTGTTGGAAATGGGAACAGGGGTGAGGATACTTTTTCTTTTTTGTGGCTGTTGGTGGCTGCGGTAGGGCGGAGGAATGCGGACCTTGGGAGGAAAATGTGACAGGTCGCATTAGACTACCTCAGGTCGAACTTGAAGTTTGCGAATCTCGTCCTGCCTATTCTACCGAGGCACTTGCATCACAGACAGACAGACGTGTTCGTGTTTGTCGTCGAACTAACAAAGACCAAAGCGCAGAGCAACATGACGACGTTACGTTGCGATCAGAACTATTCTCCCAGGATCCGAATGAGGCTGTGTCACCAAATACGCAATTTCGATCCCATCCACCTGTTCCACCGCCCTTGCAGCACCATGCCCCCAGTCCTCCCGCCTCGGGCAACCTGCATCTACCCTTTCTGGCAACGGACCACTCCGTCGGGTTGGGATTCCAAGGCGGATCAAGATTGATCATCAAGTCTGCTGCGCCATGATGATCTGGCCAAGGTGTAGGAAGGATGACCGGGGGGGGGGGGGGGATGGAGGCGAGACGGAGATGGGGGCTGCTTGGATCATGCGGAGGAACGTGTGTTGTTGACAGGCGTGCGGGCGCAAGACAGGGTAGGATTCGGTTAGGTTTCCGACGGACCCCACGGAACACACGACGACATACAACGCACTTTGGCAGAAGACTGGACACGAGCCGGAGGAGAATTGCGATCCAAGAAGCGCCCGTCGAAGATGCTGTGAAACCAACTTCTGGAGCCCGACGAGTTGTACGCAAGTCCTTGCGCATGCAGCCGAGAGTTGGGCTATTGGCTCTTCTTCTTTTGGTGCCTGGCATGAATTGCCGTTCTCCCCACGACGCCGTTGACATATCCCACGCGGGGGGTCGGCAGCCACTCACAATCGACCTTTGACACTGTTGGACCTGCAGGATTGCGATCTTTGTGCACGTTGTGCGCTGGACCGCGGCTCTTTTGATGCGACGTCATGATGGTATAGTTCTATCGCAGGCTTCGATTACGTGCGACCGAAATGGCACGTCTGCGAGCATGCATCATTCGCTGGCAACATTCCCAGCGGCGTCCGCCCGCACGTACATTGATCGACGCATGGCCCGGTATCTCGCCGCTCAAGGAGGAAGTCGCAAAGGTCTCGCTAGACCGGCACCCTGGTCCACGGCAGGCGGGCCAGAACACTTTTTGATGACCGCTGTCATATGCCTTACGACGACTGTCGGTACGAACGGTACCTTGATGACGAATCTTCTATCCCATGATTAGCTCTGCGTGGGCAGGGAGATTCGTAATAAGAGTGGGCACCCTATCCGGAGTGCTGACCTTTTCTGGGCATCAGAACATGCACAAGGGCCTCCGTCAGGGCTGTCGCTTCGCCTGGTCGAACGAGATCGATGCGCATCGCAACGGATCTCAATGCATAAACACTGCACTGTGCACAGTTCATTGCATCGTCGTCAGCGAACAGCAATGTGGCTTCTCGCCTGCGCAATAGTCGATGGACCCAGCAAAGTGGACGGCGCTAATCACGAGTGCGATCTGCCGGGGAGATAGCCAACGACATGGCTCCGTCCCCATGCATCGTAGTGATCCACTGTGTCGGGTCCAAACAGCAGCAGGGCCCGTGGCACGGAGTGTGGGGGGTTCGAAGATTGATGGTAAGATGAGGCGCACATGGTTGCAACTGCATGTCGTACGAGATTCCTCTCCTTGGGTCTTTCTGCATGCGCGCGACCTGCTTGTGCCCTTGCTTGAGCATGGCTCCATCTACGAGGTATTTGGAAGACCTTATCCGCCCTGCACACATGCCTCCTTCGTCCGTTCAACCCTGGCTGGCGGGTTTGATCGCCCTCGTCGTCATTTCCTTCGCCCCAAGAAGGAGAGGAGAACGCCCGCGTAGCACCGGATCGCAAACGGCGTATTGGATCGCAACGTCGCCGTGCGACATTGGGCGGCAACAACACGATCTGCGCATGTCTTGACCGGCTATGAACTTCCGCATGTGCCTGTCCGCAACGCCATACACAGGCTGGAAGGTACATCCGCTCCGACTCCAAGGGCATGGGTATGCCTACTTGAGCCATGCAACTAAATGCCTTCACTCTCCACTGGCGATGCGCAACGTGCCGAGTCGCCCAGGACGGTGGGTTTGAACAATGACATGGCCAGAAGTTCCTCGCACCATGTCGCCCATCTTGCCCTATCTGCAAGTCTGTCTGTGCGTCTCTCGAACGATCAAGCCTGGCGAACCAGTGGCTTTTGCTCCTCTCCAACTCGACAAGATTGACAGGCGACACGGCGGGCCCCTCCAGCGCCTCAGCCCAGTCAGTCGGGAGTCAGCGGAACCACCTCATCGGACTCCTCGAGGCAATCTAGCTCTAGCACACGCCCAATCCTGCACCACAGCCCATCTGGCCAGTGCCATGACCTCAAACCGCAATCCATCGCCCCGCCCATGCTTCCCATCATCTCCCCACTCTACACCCAAAACACGTTCTCGTCCCAATACCCTGTCTGCCAATCCTCACAGCCCCACTTCCGAGATCGTGGTCTCGGTGCCATGCTCTTGCCCCAAAACCCGTTCCGCGAGTCTGGTCGGGACAGATCATGTCGTGTGATGCGTCGCTTATCTTTATGCCACCATCCTGCCGGCGAACCCATCGTGTCGACCACAGGTCATCTCATCACTTCCTCTTTCATCCATCGCACCCGACGGCTTGGGTTGCTGAGTACACCGCTGGCTTATTGCTTTCTTTTGCGCTTAGTCGTTCTTTGGGAGAGGGTACTGCTTTCGTTCATCGCACACGCACACGCTCCTTGCACGCACACGCACAGCATCGCTGCGTCTGCCATACCATCGGGTTGGATCTACTGTACCGTGGACCTGGATCGACATTACCATCGTTGATGCGGATCATCACTGTCGCTACCTTTGCTGCGGTACTCGTCCTTTGACACGGCAGTCACAGTCGTGGATAGCTTGCAACATGTCGTCGTCATCCTGGGCTGGATATGGTCCTTCGGCTCCAACGCAAGGCCCATCAACGATCGTTCCCGCTCTATCAAGAGGTGGATCGGCGGAGAGACTGAAGAAGCCGCAGACACGGCAGTTGCTGTCTTGTACGAAGTGTCGAGAGAGAAAAGTCAAGGTGAAACGATCCCAGTCTCACAACACGATGAACCACACTGACATCTCTAACAGTGCGACCGCACGAAACCGTGTTCTGCATGTTGCGCAAGAGGCCACCCGAAAGAATGCGAATTCGTCGTCGGAGAGGGCAATGACTACAGCCCCATACAGCAATCATACGAGATTCGCAAACTCCGCGCGGAGAATCAGAGACTGCGACAACGATTGCAAGAGTCTCACCTGTCTCAGTCCGGCGAGGAAGACGAAGACGATGGCTCGCCGGATCAGAAGGCGTCGAAGCCGATGTCGAGAACGGCGACGAGGCAGCGACGCTTCAAGACTGGAGAGAGGGTTGATAATCTTTACTTTGGAACGCCTGGATTGGCGACTGTCGTTGCCGATGTAAGCATGATTTCGCCCTCCGCTGTTCCAGGAGATCCAGCTAAGATCCATCGCAGTTCGCCAACCTCCAGTTCGGGTCCCAATCTCTAACACATACCGTCCCGCGTGGCCGCGACATGTACGCCGCCCCGGACGGTTCCGCCATGTATCCCTTTCCGATAATCTGGCACGGCGGCAACTCGGCGGTCGAAATGGTGCGCACGCTCCTGACCAACCACAACGAAATCTTCTCCTGTCTCGACATGTTCCAGCGCCGAGCGCAATCGTGTTACTTCCCGCACACACCAGATGAAGTGACCCGACGAGAGGTGGAGAGGTTCCTGGACGACAAGGAGAGGAACGCGGAGCAGTATCCAGATATGTTGGCGTTGATCTTTGCGACGATGGCGACGGGGATGCAGATGGGAGTGTATGATCGGTGTGGGGAGTGGGTTGCTGGCGCGGTGGAGGAGAGTCGGCGGAAGAGCGATGTTTATCGTGAGGCTTGTTGCTCGTTCTGACAGTACTTCAGCTAACGTATCGCAGTCGCCGCTTCGATGCAGGCCCTTCGACTGGCTTCATTCATGAATACACCGACCCTCCTCTCGATCCAAACACTCATCATGATCGGACCTTACCTTACCAATTCTGGCCGCTTCCTCGACGCCTGGACGCTCTTCGGCACCACGATTCGCATGGCGCACTCGATCGGTCTTCACCGCGATCCGAAATTCCTCGATCCAGCACCTCCCTTACGGGAGAGCATGATCCGACGAACGCTCTGGTGGTGGATGCTGCACATGGATCAGCAATATTCCGTTACCCTTGGTCGGCCATTGGGTATCTCAGGTGTAGGTGATTGTCCGCCGCCGGAACCGTTGACGACGAATCAGACGGTATTGAGGTTGGGAGACTTCATCGACCGCTTCACCATCTTGGCCAGGCAGATCTTGAGTAGTGATGGCTTGATGAACGTCGGAAAGATTGATGAGTTTACGGACAAGCTGCTGGGTCAGTGGGATACTATGCCTGAGGCACTGCAGTTCAACGAGAGTTGGCTGAGAGATGAGACACCGTTACCAGACTGGCCGTTGGAGGTCATGTCAGCGAGTGAGTGGCTTCGTGATACGATCGAGACGGCTTGTGCTAACTTCGCTTTAGCTCTCTTCGCAAAAGTCCAGTCGTTCCTCATACTCCTCAACCGCCAACGAGTCGAACGCACGCAAGGCATGCACGGCGACCACTCCCCACCTTCGCACATGGGTCCACCCCCTCGTCCGTATCAGAACTTCGCCCAGCCAAATATCTGGCCTCCATCCGATCAGCCACTACACGCTGCTCCTGTGCGTGGCCGGCCTCTCGTAATCAACTCCAGCATCTCGCTCCTTCACGCCTTTCTTTTCTTCCGCCGTCGCAATCCAGCGGTGCTCATATCTTGGACGATGGGCCAACAAGCCTTCAACGCGAGCATGATCCTCATTCTCGACGCCTGGGAGACGGAGAATGAACAAAACGAATGGCTTGTTGAACAAGCTTTCGTCGTCTTCACGGAACTTCAAAGGAACGGCGTACACAAGCTTGCTGAACTGGCGGTCAAACGAATCTCCGACGGCATCGCCATTCTCGGCAATCGTCGTCAACAACGTGAAAGAGACTTCGCCATGTCAAACTTCACTACCTCGTCTGGATCATCGACCCAATACTACGCCTCCTCCTCATCAACCTCGCCTTTTCTACCGCACCTACAAATCGATACAGCTTCCATGACCGACTTCTCCGGCGACGCAGTCATGGGAAACAACACCGGCATGTTCCTCCTCGAGGATCCGGGCCTCCAATCATACGCCCATCCCTCTTTCGAACCTCTCGGCTGGAACATGGCCGGTGGATCAAGCGCACCACCCCCGACAACCTCCACATGCTCCACCTACATCCCCGGCAACACATCCTTCGATTACACCTACGACCACGACTCCACCTACCCGCGCTATTCCCCTCCGAACCCTTCCATCCCATCGCCAATCATCCCAGTCAGCCAAGTCACAGCTCAACCCTTCCCGGTCGTCACCTCACCTTTCCACCCCCACGGTCTCCAATCAGCCTACCCCATCCCCGTACCGCAGAATCCGGCTCCGAATCACCAACACCACCACCACCATCATCACCACCCATCTCGAATCACACCCCACCGCAACCGCACCGCCGCCCGCACAGCACACTCCCACTCCACCGCCGCCGCCGTTGCGGCACTGGCGGGTTTCACACCGATCAACACGGGCAACTCCCCGCCCGAAGGAGGGCGACGGAGGGTCAGGACAAGTCCACAGGAAGTCGGTAGGGGAGCGGGGAGAAGCGCAGTTAGGCAGGGAGTGGGGAAGGCGTCGGGGTCAGTGGGGAATGGTGGAGGGAATGGACATCGACTGGATCGGCCGCCGCGGTCGGCGCAGAGGAGGAAGTAAAGTTGGGGAGAGGGATGCTGATATTGACGACAGAAAAGGGATTCTTGAGCGGGAAGGAAGGCAGGCCTTGAGGGAACTGGAAGGGTAGAGATGGATGGCTCTTCGCAGAGCGGGACTGCTGAAGGTTTGATACAGTGCATTGAGACAGGGAGATGGGAAGATACCAGGTTTAGGATAATGTTGATCTTACGTGCCTTGCGCTTCACCCTCGACGGGGGATCCGACGGTACAGTTTATGAATCCATTCATGTGGGCATGTGGTGATCCTGAGAGGGCGAATTCGGCAATGCTTGGGAGAAGAGACGGAGCACGTGAGAACGAGCATCAAGCTGATAATATAAGCTGTTCGGTGATTGACTTTGAACAGGTTCTCGATCGCTATAGATGCATCAAGCTAAAATGACTGGAACTGATCGTACGTCCGACGGCGACCTCATTGCCTCGGAGTCAGCCTTCATGCTCGAATACATAGAGCCGGTCGTAAGCAGCCATGTCCAAGAGGCTTGCTTCCTCTCGCGGTTGTATGGCACCATCGCGAGCCAAGGAACCTACTTCCTAATTAGGAGACCCTGAGCTTGGCAACGAATGGAAGCCGGCTTGCCAGAAAGCAAAGACTGGTACATTGGCGCATGACCTCCATCGCTCCGCTCAAGCAACGCACAACACGGACTCCGGTAAGCTTGGAATGTATAGCAGAAGCTAAAGAGCCAAAGAATAGCCAGCTCTCCGATCAACTCGTAGACAGGTACATCTTCGGGATACATGTCCGTTCTCTAGCATGGACTACTTACTCCAAACTGTCAGCGTCCGAATTGTGCGGTGCGGTTTGAGCGGAGCGAGGGAGGTATGCTGGTACCAAGCCGAAACCACATGACCGTGGGACTGAGGATTTGGCTCCGCTGGTACCTTCGTGGCGCAGTGGTTGCTTTGCCAGATTTTGATCCCGGACTCTGATGCAAGACGAGTCGCATTCTTTGCAGACCTTTATAAAGGCCAACGCTGACCCAAGTCTCCTAATCTACTGATACCACAATCACAAGAAATTGGCACGATGGAGAAAAGGACGCCACCTCCGTACTCAAGCGTCGCTCCTGGACGATCCACTGCGTACCCTACCGCAGCCGACGGCGATGCCCTACTTGAACACATTGCCGAACAAGTGGATGAGCTGCATATGCTCGATGAAGACTACCCCGTCGGAGCCCAGGCCCTCCTAGCACGCGAAACCGAACGCATCCGGAACATGCTCGAATTCACCTTGTCCATGGACTACCAGTGCTATTCCGCCGCCAGCATCTCCAGCACCGACCGAGAACATTTCGTCCATATGACTGAAGCGTCGCGCCAACTGAGGACTACCTTGTCGAATCCGTTTGCTCCCCGAACCGTCGAGGTCCGACCGACCCCGGAAGAACGTCGAGTGCTCGCCGCATACTTTTGGAAATATCTCCACGAACCGTGCAAGGCTCTTTCATTGCCGCTCGACTGCGTCTACAGCAACATGGTCCACCTCAGCCGGTACACGCACGAACATGGGGGCTATAAGGGATCAGTCTTCGGTATTCTGCAGCAGTACGGCGTCAAGAGGTTAGCTTCGAAGCTGTACATGGACCGCGAGTTCATCATACCCCGTGTATTTCCGGACTACGCCACACAGACGAAGATGATCCAGGCTGTCAAGAAAGTCGAGAAGCTCTATTTCAATCGGATCTCGGGGCTCGAAGGCTCAACCCACCCGGGGCCATCGGGCTGGGCCAGGATCCAGAACGTCGACTACGAAGCGAACGAGCGCGGCATTGCGTACAGTTTCAGTCGCAGAGCAGCCATCGCACGTGCATGTCGAGACTTGTCCACCACTCATTGGGCACAAGCGGTCGGAGGATGCGTCGAGAGCATTGTGGCGAGGTTCAAGCTTGTCCAGGAGGGCAAGACGATGGCCGATTATGCATGGGCGTCTTGGCGAGGAGAACGGAGAGAGCTGCCTAGATGGAAAATGCCAGCGACTGAAGTCCAGGATGCGCCTGGGTGGTTCAGGGTGCTCTCGTATCATCTTCCTGATTACTTCGAGTTTCGCGATCAGGTTGAGATGCATGACTGCTAGGGAGGCACGGTCTTTGTCGCATTGCTGAGCTAGCAAGTTGAATTGATGCCCACGAAGCGTCGATATGTCACGGGTCGCTCGGATGGTGATTCCTTCCCCTATACAACTGCGTTGAGATTTCGACCCAAGTTCGACTTGACTGTCCTTGCTTACTTCCTGCACTTGCACTTGCACCTGCGGCTGCCGTTTCCCGCCGCATGCTTGACTTCCTGCCCGGCTCTGTTCAGAGTGGCAGTGGCAGTCATGTTTGTTTACTTTTGAAAATGTATATGTCTCGGTGAAATCTCCCGACTTCTCTTCCTTTTCCTCTTTTTCCCTCCAAGCGCAAGAATCAAGAATCAATGTACGTTCGACCCACCACGTCCGCCTCTCACGCAGTGGGACCTCTGCTAACATGCTCACAGTATATTTGCATAGCTATCATCGCCAGCATCATTATCCCTCTTCGATTCTTGCAATTCTTGTTCGTTCACTCCGCTTTCCATGGGCAGACCTCCAGGCTGACGCGTTGAAACAGATCCACATCATATCGGAATCGCTTTCGAGCTTTTTTTTACGATGCGGATATTCTTTTGGGTTGCTTGTGAGTGTCATCGAACATCGCGTGGAGAATATTCCCGTGGCTCACATCCCTTCTAGTCTTTCTCCTCCTTCTCTCCTCGGCCCTGGCCTCTCCGCTCTCCGCCGCCACCACCACCATCACCGCCACCATCACCGCTACTGTCACCTCCGCCGTCGCCTCCGTCACCGAGACTGCCTCTGTCCCTGTCTGCTCCGTTCCTCCAGCCCTCTTCTCCGCGATCCCCACCAATGGCACGCTACACACTGCCAACGACTGGCTGTCCGACAAGTCCATCCAAACCGCCATCACCCGCATCATCGAAGGTCTCGATCTCTACATCTCCTCCACGGTCAATGCCGAGCCAGAGTAGCTCTCTGGCTTCAAGGCCAACCTGGCCAGTCTCACTTTCTGGGGAGCCATTGGATTCCTATTTCTTCACTACGGCAAAGTCATCTACCCAAGACAGCCGTCCTGGATCCAGTGGCTCTCCGGATACAGACCGGCCATGGGGAGGAGAACGGTAGAGAGGCCTTCGGCGGGTGATGTCCAGGACAGTCAGTCGGGTGGGGATCCGCAGAGCCAGGAGAGAGGAACGGAGACAGGGCAGGGAGTGCAGTCGGTGGCGGGGGTGACGGTGGAAGTGGTGATGGACGCGGTGGCGGTGGCGGCGGAGGCGGAAGCTTGGGTCGAGGAACTTCGGCAGGATCTCCTCCGACTTCGCCTCTCACCTAATACTACCTAGTATACTATCCTATGCTCCTACAATGCGACTTTCTCGTCTGTTTGTGTCCTTGATCTATGTGTCCTTGATCTTCTTGTCGCTGCAAATGACCCAGATCGACCCACACCACATCGCGGAACTTCAGGACGGTCCACAGCGTCAAGTACGATGCCAACGAGCGTGGAATAGTTTATAGTTCTACGAGAAAAGCAGCGACCAGCCGTGCGTGCAAGGAGCTGTCTGCCAAGTACTGGAACAAAGCCGTATCATGAGAATCATCTCATGTTGCGAAATACTGATGAGTTCTCGGATCGAGTGCTTGTGCAGGATTGCTGGGAGACTTTCCTCTTCTTTCACAAATGCTTTAGTCTACCTGAAGTCCGATCGAAATGCAGGGAGTGTGGTGCGATTGAGGGAATGCTCAGTCTGAACAGACGGAACGATGTCGATATGCGTCTTGCCCAAGTGAAGTGGCCAGGAAGGGCATAGTCCAAGGAGGGAGAAGGTAGAACCAGACATGCGAGCTTGAATGTCGTTGGGACTTCTCGGAGATCGCTCTCACACAGAGCGAGGTCATTCACAGGCTTGTCTTTTTGATCGTCTTGTTGTAGCGTTCGTCTTGCAAAGGGGAGAGGACAACTTTCTATCTGATGAGAAGCGAGGTCTGAACGCAGTCTTCGCAGTGGACACTGTGCATTCAGTCCGCATCCCAATCGATACCCTTCCAAGCAAGGCTCAATAATTTCCTGCTTTCCGCGAACGCTCTCCAAGATTGTTGGAGTATACAATGCGACCGGAAGGATGGCTGTCGTGTTCTGGGTAGTGTCGACTGCAGGGAGTCTTGAGGCTCTCGTGTTGTCGAAGGACGATGGACCCGGACGACCTGCTTCTTAATCGGGACCTCCTGGCATTGGCGAATGAAGTCGACAAAAGTTCAGATTACCAGAAGACGAACCACGGTACAGAAAATGGGTGAAACTTGGCTCCGACGACTTCGTACCAACACAATGCGTCCGCGCTGGTCGCAGAAAAGTGCCATCACTTCCGTGGTTGTGAATCTTTGATTCCGGAATTCTTCCATGGCGCAGCAGTGGTCTTCACACATAAGACCGCTTGAAACCCATCGCTTAGCTTCCGACATCCACACATCCCAGTCTATTAAGCAAGATGATGGAGAAGTCGAAGCCGCCTCCATACTCAAGCGCCGGCCACCCATTGCCCGATCAAGGTAATGAGGTCGAGGGCATCGCACTGCTGAACCATCTCATCGAACGTGCGAACACTACCCTCGATCCAGCCTATCCAGTCGGAGCGCAAGACATTCTGGACCGCGAAACCGAAAGAATCCGGAATATGCTGAAATTCACCTTGTCCGTGGACTACAAATACAACGCGGGCACTAGCATTTCCGCCGCCGACCGCGAGCACTTCATCTACATGGCCGATGCATTCCGACTCCTTAGGAGCATTAAAAAAGATGTACCACAACCTCCGAAGCCAAGGGAAGTAACGTCGAGTGTTCACACGATCATTGCGTACTTCACCAAGTATCTACACGAGCCGTGCAAGGCGCTGCAAGTCCCACTCGACTGCGTGCACGCAAGCATCGTCTTCCTTAGCCGCTACACGGATCGTGGTGGAAACTACAAAGGCTCCTTACTGGGCCAAATGAACGATTACGGTCTCGACGCGGTAGCGGCCAAGCTCTACGTGGATCGTGCGATTCTCGTTCCCCGGGTGTTCACCGATCTAGCTACACAGAAAGCCATGCTCGATGTAGTCAAAGGCCATGAGCGGGCACATTTCAACAACATCATCGGCATGGAAAGCTCGACCACGATCGATCCGCAGGGAAAATTCAGAACGCTGCACGGTGTCACGTACGAAGCGAATGCGCAGACGATCAGGATAAAATCTGAGCACGACGTGATGGCGCGGGTATGCCAGGATCTCTCCATCCAGCATTGGACCAAGGCGATTAAGGAGGCCCTTGCACCATTCGCAGCGAAGCTCAAGCTCATCAAAGATGGTGAATCAAAGGCGGATCGTTCTTGGAAGTCTTGGTGGCAGAGACGTGAGCTTCCGTGGTCTCGGAAACGTCAGGACATTGACGTGGTCGCTGAAGGTTGGCAGACCGGACTTTAGCTCTCTGCGAAGTTTTTGGTTGGGTTGTGGAGGGCTGGGTGCCAAGCCGGATTGGAGGGAAAAGGGGTTGCTCAGACCTGCGTTGATGCAGTCAGACTGGGAGGACTATCGAGTGTTCAGACGTATTCTGGCGGCAGCCATTCTTGCGCGGAGACCGTTCATACCGATGACTCTGGCATCGTGATCTCGGAAATCTCGCACGAAAGAGAGAGCAAGGAACTGGCAGGGCCGATCAACGGCCGCCGAATCTCCTCTACTTTGTAGGCAACGGACACAGACGATCTCTACACGTCTAAGAGTGCCTTCTCAGGAGCCCCGCAGACACAGCCTGTGCCTTATCCTCATTTCACCGACTCTTCTGAAGTAGTCATCCGCACTAGCGCGTAGTAGGATGCATGTCTCATCAGAGCGAATGGCATTCGTACGCACGACGACAAGCTCCTTGGCTCAGTCGATGTTGTCCGGGTAGGAGAGCGTCTCGAGTTCGATCGACTTCACTCACCTTGACCTACATAGAGTGCACATACTGTAGATTGGGAAAGGGACAATCGCGTGGGGAGACCACTTCAGGATTTCGTTGCACCGACTACTGAAGGTGTCTCACTCCTTTTCTAGCTAACACTCCACCGGTTGAATACATGCACGTGGGTGACTTGCATTTGTGCGAGAGCGCTATCCAACAAGTCTAATGCCACCGGTCTTTCCAGGCGCAAGCTGCAATCCGTGCGTCTCGAGTGTCGCATGGACCAAGAAAGTCAGCCACATCGTTGGAGGGATACTCAAAGAAGACTCTGCTATAAAAGCAAACATTCAAGCCATGTTCCGTTGGTCCGATTACAAGGTCTGGTATCATTAGGAGGTTGACTGGCGTTTCTAGCCTCTGCAGACGACCTTGGAACTCTACCAATGAGTCCAGCTTCAGCTGCATCAAGCGCACCGCAGGCCCACGGCTCATGTCTTGCTATTGCTTTATTCGATAGTCACACAACCGGACCAAGCCTCCTTCTGCGTCGTTATTCGTCATTTGTAACCCGGCAATCGAAACGGCGCTACATCTCTGCCAACTTCGTTAGCACGTTCTTCGAATACTTAAGTCTCTCTTCCCTCTCCTGCATCCATCTTCTTGACCTCAACCACCCACCAACCCTCCCTTCTCAGAAACCAAGGTCAAGGACGGCCTTTCCACCCACTCCCATCCAGCAACATCTTGACCATCAAACAAACATGGTCTCGATCCCACTCCCCACCACGGCAGCTGAGCCAAACTGCTCCCGCTGCGGCGCCCGCGGCGACGGCCTCACCAGACTCATCACCCGCGCCTCCAACCGCAACGGCAACGGCGGCCGCCCTTACCTCAAGTGCCTTTCCTGCGACCGCTTCGTCACCTTCGACGACCGTCGTGGCACCAACCCAAACCACCAGCCATGCGACTGCGACAAACCAAGCCGCCTCCAGCTCGCCGGCAAAGCCAAGGGCCGCAAACTTCACTTTGTGTGTGCCACCGGAACTTGTGGATTCTACGCCACTCACTTGAAGAGTGACGGAGACGTGGTGGTCGTTGCGGAGGATCTCATCGGGCTGTTGACCGACTTGCACTTGATCTAAACCGGCAATGGAAGTTTCGATCGTCGGCGAGTCTGCGGACTCTCGAGAGTGCATCGGTGCTGGAAAGTGGTCGAACGAGGCGGTTGTAATTGAGAGCCGGGCGGGCTGGGTGGACTACTTTCATTAATGGATCAGTGAGCCTCAGAAAGAAGGGATGAAACGTTGAGAATTACTCGTCTCAATCTTGGCCTCTTGCCGCCCTTAACAAAGCACAATCGCATGTCATCTGTATGTCCCCTGAGGTGATCGTAATCTCCGTATGCTTGTTCGCACCGTGCGACGGTTCTTGCAAGTTGAGGCATCGTGAGCGAGGCCTCCCCTGAAGACCCGACAGAAATTGGTCTCTCGAATAAGACCTTTCGCCGGCAAGTATGTCGTTGGCCCGTCTGGAAAGTAAGTCATTATAAATTGACCGCTTCACCCGCAGTGAAGACCGAAGTGAAGCCATATCATATCAGTCCCATCATCGCATTGAAAACACCCCACTGACTCCGCTCATCCGCCCAAAAAACCATACCAATGAGTAGAACTAGAGCTTACTCAGACTCTTGCTGACCATGAAAGCCGAATCGAAGCGATGAGCGATGGAGCATGATTGAGAGACCCACGTCGCCGGTGACCATCCGTTGCAGAGCTGGTTGCAGCGGACAGCTGGTTGCAGCGGAGAGCTGGTTGCAGTCAAATCTCAGCGACTCCAAGGCGCGCTGAGCGATGTCCAAGTCCGGGCTGGAATTCTCGCAGCGGACCTGTGTGTGCGAACTTGAGCGCTTTCGATGAACTCCGCCTCCGGCGACGGGTACGACACATCCTGCAGAGGCCGAGGAGATTCGACTCTTCAAGTCCGCGCAGACACCCAAAAGTCAGCTTGGAACGATTCGGGTCGCGTCCTGTAGCTCGCTTCCTTCCGACGACCAGACTGCCAGGCCAACGCATTCGAGAATCGGTACATGTCCATAGAATGTGTCCGGGAGCGATAGGCCTTGGAAATTCCCGTCTCTCCGCTTTCGAGTCAGGAAAATGGCATAGCACGGTATGTGTAGGCGCGATAGACGATGCTCTCTGTGAAAGGGCTGGGTTGGGCATTTCCGCCGCTGGGATTTCTTCATCCCTTTTTGCAATGGGCGCCTCCAACGCCCGCACATACGACTCTTGGGTATCATCACACATCTCCCCCTTCCCCTCCGCTCGACTGCCTCTCCAAGCTCCCCCTCCCTCCTCAAAACCAAGCCAAAGTCCACAGCGCCGGCAACTGCGGCCACCTCTCCTGCCACTCCGCCAACACATCCGGCACCCTCTCATCGAACCCCGACCTCCCCTGCCCGTCCTCCCACCCCCTCCCTCCACCCCGCACATACGCCTCCCTCTCCTCCACCGCCAGCGCATTCAAACCATCCGCCAACTCCAAAATCGCCCTCCCGCCGACCAGCGCTTCCTCGTGATTATCTTTGATGTCCACGTTGAACACGTGCACGGGGCGATTCAGCGGGGAGCCACGCGTGAGTAAGTCGTCGACGACGGCGTCCCAGCACCGCTCCTCGCACGTGATCACCACATCCACCGTCCCCGCCTCCGTTCCCTTCGCGCCCTTGTCGTCGCCCCAGTCCGTCTCCCCTTGGCCAGTAGTCTGCTCACCAATCACCCTTCTTCCGACTCTCGGCACACCAACCCTCCAATCCTGCCACCGCTCCGGACCATACTTGACGTTTTTATTCCGTTCCAACATGGGTAGGATGCCGTTGGCGGAGTACAGCCGACGGTCTTTGGAGGCCAGTTCGTCGTACATGGAGGCGTAGGAGGTGGAGTTGAAGTTGTAGACGTTGGGTTGGGAGATGGAGGGACCGGGCAGGCGGACGAGGGAGCCGGTGCCGAAGGAGATGGTGGGGTAGGGGGTTGGTTGGGCGGTGGTGAGGCGGAGGTGGGCCTCCATTGATCTGGAGGGGATGTGTCAGTGAGTCGGCACCTGGTTTTGAGATGTCAAAATTTGCTCACCGATTGTTGTTACTCGCGCAGACGGTGCAGAATTTCAGCTTGAAGCTGTCGCCAGTACTTTGTGTCTGTTCGTTGCTTTGTGATTGTCCATTCGTCTGCTCTTGTTGTTGTGGCTGCTGCTTCTCTGATACCTCATCGCTGGCGCCATCCAAGCCCATACTCGCTGGCGCCCTGCCTTCCTCGGGTGGGGGCGGAGGAGGCGGCGGAGGTCTTCTTCGCGGATCGGAAGCCATGTTTGTGCTGTTTGTGGTGGAGCGTGATGTAGGAGGCGAGACCGCGGCGCTGGCGGAGAGGATATCAAGATACGTGTCGCGCGTGGAGTGCTGAAGCGTATGAGATCTCCAACGGTGTCCGCGAGATGTCGAGAATTGTGGAGTTGTCAAAGTGAAGTCTGAAAGTCGCGAAGCTGAGTCGCGAATCTCGAAGCTCCAAAGCGGACCTGAGCCCGACCGCTATTCTAGCGTCAATCGAGCGTAGGGGTGACCCTGTCATTTGCGGATCGACAAGAACATCAAGGATATCTCGACATGTGACAATGACTGTAGAAAGAACAACAAGACAGCTCTAAGCAGGTCACCGGCCGGCGCTTTACAAAATGCGAATTACATTGAGATCTTCAAGACACAACTCGTCTCACAATCATGACGACGACAACCTTGAACAATGCCGGAGTCGATCCAGACGTCGAACACTAGTCTATCCGCGTAAAGAGAGAGAGAGACCTACAGTCGTCGCCGTCGTTAACATCAACCTGAACCTACAGAGGTCAGATCCGACTCGCTCTCACGCCTGGGAACGGCAGGGATCCAAAACAATCCTCCCCGAGATTCCGCGCCATGCTGCGTCAGCAAGACCATAGATCAAGACCATAGGTGGTCCGCTGTCATTCATATGCCTTTGACCTCCCGGGGCTCCGCTCAAAAGTGCACCACAGGACCCGGACGTTGTTGGCTCTCGGAGTGTGCAGTCTGCAGTCTGCGCGCGAGAGAACAGGAATTCTCGTCGAGGACGTATGCGTTGCCGAGACCACCAACGCAGCAGCAGCAACGCCGTCAATCTCTAGCTTAGACTGTGCAATCCGAGCCTTCGGGATCCAAGCCGTGCATTGCTCTTTGAGTGGAACCACGGAGGTAGCGCTACGTTGTGGGGATCCGTTTCATTCAAGGACCGTGAATATATATCTCGAAAGTCTCGTCGCTTTCAAGGCGTTCATTGCATTCATAATCTCGCGAATATCTTCAAACCCCATGCAATCTCCACTTAAAGGTCATCACTCACTCAGCTTATGCGTCGGACACTCCCCCTCACACCCGGGCTGGCTTGTCCACCAACCCCTCACACACCTCCGATGGAATTTACACAGACACTCCATCCTGGCCAACACTTCCCCTTCCTCAAAGTCCTCCAAGCAAATCGTGCACTCCTGCGTTCCGCCCTCTGGATCCACGCAGTCCTTTTCCGTCGCATGGTATATCGCCATACCCCTCGGCCGGAATCGCGGAGGTGTTGCGTTCGGAGGTGCTGGACCGGGGAGGTGCGATGGTGGAGAAGCAGGCGAGGGTGCGGGTAGGGAGCTGGATGTCGAGGGATTGAAGCGTGTTGTGATGCAGTGTTGGATGTGAGTTTCGCGGAGGGTGGGGATGGGAGGGAGTTCGGTGCCGCAGACGGGACATTCGTCTTCTTCGCGAATTTGGCGGCGAGGCGGTTGAGGTGCGGTAGGATGGGAGGAGGGAGAGGGTCGGTTCAGGCTGGTGCCATCGATGCTGGCGCGGTAGCGGTGAGGGGGCCGTGGAGGAGGGACAGGTTGATAGGATGAGGATGATGGTTGGTGGGAGGGTGTTCCGCGGGACGCTTGTGCTGGTTGGTGGGTATGCGACCGACTTCGTCCATTTGATGGAGGTGGAAGGATTGGTCTGTATCTCTGTGGCTGGTCTCTGGTGCGCTCGTCTCTTCTCGTTTCAACCCTGTCATTCAAAGCTCTGATAGCATATGCCGCCGCCGCTGTCACTACCTCTTCCGATCTCGCTGATCCAGCAGCCACCGCCGGTGTCCATGGATCTGGTACGCAGGGATTGCAGACTCTTACTACCTCGCCTCCTCCCAGTGCTGGATTCTCATGCCCATTGAGTGAGGGTGACTGGCTCTCTGGTGTGACAATGTATTGCCGGGGTATTGTGATGCGGTGCGGGGAGCATGCTGAGCACACCACTCGTCCACATTTCCGACAGTGGTGCTTGCGTGTGAAGAGTCCGAAGATGGCGTGGCAGACGGGACAGCTCACTACATTCCCATCGGGCTGCCATTCGGGGCGAGGAGATGTGGGAGGATTTGTGGGCGTGGTCATGGTAGGTGTATGAGGTTGGTGGCGGCGCCGTGGGTCGGGAGGGAGAGGCTGAGGGTTTGGAGGACTTTGCTCAATACTGAAGTGTATAGGACGAGTCGCAAGGGAGGAAAAGGAAGGTCGTGGAGCTCGTGGCGGACGAGGCGGAGTGGTGAGATCGATGGCTGTGGCGCGGGTGGATCCTCCGGTGTGCTGGATGGAGGACGTGTTATCGGTCTGGTCGTCACCGAGTCGTCGACGTTTGTTCATAGCGAGCGCAATAGCGGAGTGTGAGAGAGAGGAAGAGGGAAGAAGTTCAGAGGGCGAAGAAGCTCCCGATAGCTGCTTCAGATAGCGTTGGAACCGGAGCTGGTCGCGTGCGCGCTGTTCACTGTCGTGTTACCGTGTTGGTCACTTTCACTCTTGAGCCGAGGAGTGAGAACGCAGGACCGAGCGACGCCGACTGAGTCTGGTACATCGAGATTGTCGTTCGCTCTCCTCGATGCGACACGTCCAACGAGGATTGTCGATGCGACGTCTTGAAAGGCCGCAGGTGTGAAGATCCGGGTGCCGGCGAACGAGGCGCATCAAGCTTTCGCGGGAATGTGAAAGCCGTCGATCAGCCGGCAGGGCGGAGGACAGAGGGGGATGACATGTCCGTTTGAGCCTTCCAAACCGTTGGTTGAAGCCTTCCAAAACCGCATATGGTTACAACACCTTGAAAGGCAGCAGCGTCGCGTTGTCGATAGT
Source organism: Zymoseptoria crescenta (assembly GCA_026122155.1). Lineage (NCBI taxonomy): Eukaryota > Fungi > Ascomycota > Dothideomycetes > Mycosphaerellales > Mycosphaerellaceae > Zymoseptoria > Zymoseptoria crescenta. The sequence continues at coordinate 23,457 of JALRMM010000026.1, forward strand.
GCTGGGCATGGAAGTGTGGAAAGCGCAACGCCAGCGTTCGCGTAGTTCTAGAACTATTGGAGATTGATCGAAGGCTTGACTTGTTCTTCTCGGCGACAAGCACTCACTACAGCGTTTGGATGTATATTCGGACCGCTACCTTGGGCAAGCAATAGTTCTACTGCTGACAAAAGTCCGCAGATACAAGGTCATGGACGCGTTCAATCATCTTCCCTCGATCACTGCCTGAACATCACAAGCATCTCAGTGAACCATCACCATGTCCGCGAGGCATCAGACTTGGACCGCACTATCCCCGCTACATGTGTTCCAAAGAGAGATCTAGGACCGGAATGGGCATTTCAGTGGCCGTCCCAGATCAAGGCAAAGCTTCCCGCTGCGGCATCACTGCAATGCCTCCAAAGCGCAAAGCGGCATCGCCACAACGACTCTCGCCTTTCAAGAAGCAGCATATATCGCCGGCCAAACCCATTGAAGCCAGTGCTGCAAGCGAAGCTCGCAGAAGAGAAGCCCCACAACCGAACCTTCAACCACAGTTCTACCCGCCGGAGATCTCCTCCGCACGATGTGCCCAATACGCCAATGGCGAACGCCCACGACCGATCGAGGTCCTCGAAACAGCTCTCTCCTCCACTTCGCCCCAACGGCAAGCCATCTCAGGTGGTCGAGCAGTTCTCCACTGGTTCAAGCGAGACTTGCGAATCGATGACAATCGAGCTCTGCACGCAGCTAGTCAAAAAGCCGTTGATCTGAACGTTCCACTGCTGGCGATGTTCATCGTCTCGCCGCAGGACTATGAGGCTCATGCGACTGCTCCGGTGAGAGTGGACTTTGAGTTGCGAACGCTGGAGGTGTTGAGAGTGGAGCTGTCGGAGTTGAACATGCCGCTGTTCACGACAACAGTCGAGGATCGAACAGATGTGGTTGGTTTCGTGTTGCAGAAATGCGAGGAGTGGGGCGTACGACATGTATTCTGCAACATGGAGTACGAAGTCGATGAGCTACGTAGAGAGACGAAGTTGGTGACGAAAGGGCTGGAGAAGGGCGTCGCTGTTGGGGTCCTGCATGACGATATCCTTGTCCCGCCCGGAGTGTTGAAAACCGGCCAAGGCGAAGACTTCACGGTCTACTCACCATGGATGCGAGCATGGGAAAAGCATCTGCATACCCATCCAAGTCTGGCAGAACCATCACCTCCTCCAGCTTCCAACCCGCCAGAAACTAGGACACTCTTCCCCTCCCTCTTCAACCTCCCAATCCCGCCCTCCCCTCCATCCAAATCCCTCACACCAGAAGAAAGCGACCGCTTCACCCACCTCTACCCAGCCGGTTCCCCCGCCGCCCACGCCCGCCTATCCCACTTCCTCACCTCCAAAGCCCCCTCCTACAACTCCCTCCGCTCCTCCCCCGCCGCACACTCCACCTCCCTCCTCTCCCCCCACCTCTCCGTCGGCTCCATCTCCGCCCGCACCATCCTCGCCGCCACGAAATCCACCGGCCAACCCTCCAACCTCTCCGACTGGACCCGCGACGGCTCCCGCGGCGGTTCCGGCTCCGCGACCTGGATCCGCGAACTCGCCTGGCGGGAATTCTACCGGCACGTCATGGTCGCGCACCCCTGGGTTTCCATGAGTGTACCGTTCCAATACGACTTGTCTCCCCATCGGATGACCTGGACGCCCGAACCCCTCGCTACCTCACACTTTCACGCTTGGACTCGGGGACGAACGGGTGTGCCCATCATCGACGCGGGAATGCGCCAGTTGCTGCAGCTGGGATGGATGCACAACCGTCTCCGCATGATCACCGCTTCCTTCCTGACTCACCACCTTGGAGTCGACTGGCGGCGGGGCGAAGAGTGGTTCATGCTGCACTTGATCGACGGGGATGTCGCCAGTAACTCGGGAGGATGGGGCTTTTGTTCGGGAACGGGGGTGGAGAGGAGGGGGTATTTGAGGATTTTCAATCCGTGGAGTCAGGGGAAGGAGTTTGATCAGGAGGGGGAGTTTGTGAGGAGGTGGGTCGAGGAGTTGAAGGGGGTGGATGCGAAGGTGTTGTTTGAGGAAGGGGCGGATAGAGGGAGTGCGTATCCGCGGCCGGTGGTGGGGCATAAAGAGGGGAGGGAGGGGGCGTTGGAGAGGTGGAGGGGACGCGGAGGAGGGGAGGGATGAGGATCTTTGGGGCGTCCGGTCATCTTACGCTCGACATCTTTCGGAATCCTCATTCGTCGGCCAAGACCACATCTTCTGGTGCCGAGAGCTGGCTGGAAATCATTCGCGCCATGCCTGTCGCATTCGACGGCATTTTGAAGGCTGTGCAAAGCGATGTTATGTACCTTACCTCCATTGGCGACGTGGTGAGGATCTCGAGCGTCGTCCAAGACTCCGCGCCTTAGGTCTCTCCGCCGCGCCGACCACCAGTTGAGAGTGTGTACCGCATACGCCAACATTGCAACGGGATGGATCCTCGACCAGAACAAGTCGCTCAGATTACTACAGCAAAGCCATCGCATGCAAAGTCGCACGAACGGCTAGCAGAGGGGGTCCGCAAGACTACTGCCCAAGCCTTTCCGCGAATGGCGGGGCAGAAGCGTTCTTGTGAGTCGCGTTGGGAACCGCCAATTTTCTTCTCTGGTAGCTTGGAACCGCCGTCCTTCGTTCGAGGCTCCTTCTTCGGTATAATTCAGATCGCTCTTGTGATTCTCGCTGGGAGCTTTTCGTTCCTCGCAGCCGGGTTGCACTGGCGCGTCTCGGCAGCCTTCAGCCCGGCGGTCGGTCTCTTGCTCCTCGCCATCTTTCGTGGCTGCGTCCGCCGGTGATCAGCTCCGCAGGCTATCGTGCGCGCGCGCCGTGCGGGAGGTGGTATGAAGGTGGTGGGGGGGCGAATCGCTGCTGAGGTTGATGTAGGCGTACAGAACTCGGATATGCAAATGCGGAGGAGGTGCATTGCGCGGATCAAGGTGAAAGCGAAACGTGACAGCGCAGGCCAAGCTCGCCTGCAGATGATCAGCAACGAGGGAGACAACAACATGTTTTCGCGGGGAAATACCATCGAAATACTACAGACCGTCTCTGCAGAGACAAAGTCCCGGCCCAGCGACGGCTGAGAGCACACCGAGGAGCGAGAGATCCAACGACGAATATTCCGAAACACTGACAAAAGCTGCGAGACCCACAGACAAATCTGGTCGGCCAGCAGGGCCACGAGCTCGAGAAACGATGCCTTCTCTTCACGGGGTGGTGGGGTCCAGCGGTTCTAGTCGTTTAAGACTAACTCACAGCTGTCCTCGATCATGTCCGGGATGCGTTCGTCTTCGTTCTCGTTGCCAAGCAGCGGATCACTCATCAAGGGAGAGTGGTGTATTCGCCGCCCTGGCCGCGTTCTTCTCCTATCGCCGGCGACTGCCCGGAAGCGATGCTGAGTTGTATGACTTGTTCGGAGAGTGTCCCAAATCCCCTCGGCGATAGCGGTGGACATCTTGTCGGTGTTGTGTTGGTCGTCCATACGTTGTCCAAACCTAGGTGGATCCACAGTGGTGAGTCGTTCGCACGAGCCGTCTCGAAGCCTTGAGCCTATCGTTGACCTGGACCTGGCTGACGTTAGATTGGCTGTTCTGGGGAGAAGGAGTGGGTTGCTGATCGTGCGTAGCCCTTTGAGAAGATGCCGGTCTCCGCGGAGAGATCGTGCCGTTGCTTTCAGGTGATAAGAGCGGACTGTTCGCTTTGAGTGAGGCTTGAGCCAATACCTGCCTTCGCCGTAGGACGACTGGGATTGACAGTCAACGGTTGAATGCTTGTGCTTCGGTGGTTGCTTCGCAGGCGCGAGACAGGCGCTGTTCGATATGAGTGATGCTATTGCAGCGCAGTGGCGATATGAAAAAGCATCCGAGTCCTTGTCTGATTCGGCTGTCCGTTACAAGAGGTTCTTACTTTCGTACGACGCTCATAATGCAGTGCGATCAACGCTTCAGGCTCATGCCGGACAACCACAAGCTTCGGCACAACGATTCAGCAACGGAGACGCCCGATCCTTTCGAGCTCATTGATGTTGTTATGTACTACCACGTCGAGCTCCTCTTTTCGTTCACGCCTTTTGGTTGTCCAGCCTACTCTTCAATGATCATTGTGTGCTCCGGTCCGCCCGTCTCTTCCTTGCACAGCTGAATGCCGGCTTTGTATCTATCGTATCGTCCATACCGCCGAGTCATTGATGGGAGTGGCAATCTTCGCAATACAAGTTCAGGAGCTGCTCACCCTGCTGCAAAGTATAGTACATCTCTGCAGCCGTTGGTCATGTCTCTGACCTTGTTGCCCCTGCCGGATGTGGGATCGAATGTGGATTGGGCGGCGGTTCGATTCGATCGTTCGAGGAGCGGTGTTCCTTGCGGCCTGCTTGTCAGCTGCACATTGCCTGTGTCACTTCTTGCTGCTCTTCAGTGCTTTCAAGGTTCTCTCCAATGCCACACACCCGATATACCAGTACGCAACGAGCTGTGTTCTTGCAAGTCATTTTAGCTAGCGAGTAAAACTGGATACGAGGGAGGCAGTGTTGGAAGCATACTTCACGGTAGTGTTGTTCGAAGGGCGTTTTTCAGTGCTGAATCGCGCAATTGCACTCGGTTTGCGCTGCAGTCGCTCTCGTGGACTTGGAACTTAAGAGTAAGCTGTTTGCTGGCGTCAATATGCTCACGGCAGCTGAACTCGCTGGCTTGGGCCTGAATGACGGTTGTCGAAGAAGCCGATGTTTCTGTCGCTTCAATGAGGGTCAGTCGAAAACTCTCGTTTGAAGAAGGCGGGTCCTCAACATGAGCAATGTATTGATGACGGACCGCAGAGCACGCTTGTTCTGTCCTGAAGCCTGACTCCACGCGCGCGTGGCTTTGATGAAGATGTTGACAAACGCAGAGGAGCTGCGCAGTCGCTTTCAAGTGACGAGATCGAGCTGCAGGCACCGACTCAGATCGACCGAACGATTGCCTTGGTCGTAGCTGTGACTTTGCAGTCCAGCCACTGCCGAATCCTGGTCGTCAATGGTCGGACGCGAGCGCTTCGCAGCTGGTCGAGACGGTTGAGACGGAGTTACCGCGACAATGGTTGCCGCAAGGATGCTTGTTTGACTCGGCTGCGGTCGTGAGAAGCTGAGGAGATGAAGAGCAGTACGGCATTGGAATCACGCTCGTTGTGCAATGACAGCAACGCTTCGCCAACGCCAAATGGCAGAAGCTTGCCCTGGAAACAATTATATGTAAATTGCGATATCCAGTGCGTTCATCCTTTCGACATTCATGCTGTCGATTTGTATGACCACATGGCGCCTCTTTCTCCGCTTCATGCTTCCAGTTTCGTCGCAAATGCTCTTGAGTGCCATTATGCGCCTCGTCCTATCGGTCTCGTCCCTTCAGCCTCTTGTAATGTCTTTGCCGCATAAGGTACTGGCTCTTTTGGCTTTGATCTAGCTGCGTAGATGGCCTGTTCACGGAGAGGCAAGGCGCAGTTCGTGATATTGCTCGTTCAAGTCCGTGTATGTCGATCGAGGGGCTGCTTGACCTGCTGCAGGATGGACTAACGATCCCAATGCTGCTGACAATGTCGAAATTCCTTCGTGCTATCTTCGAGTGGCGGAGCGTGTATACGGGAAGCCTTCTGAGGTCAAGGCGGCCCGTTTCGATCGTTCGTCGTGGAAAAGGTGCTTTCTTCGCGATCTGCTTGTTAGCTACAAGCTGCTCGCGTTAGTACACGCCTCTCGCCATTGCTTCATGATCTTCTCGTCGTCTCGAGCATATTGTATCGTGCATATGCATGCAGAATGGGTGAGACGGAGATGTTGCCGGCCCTACCTCTTACGAAGCAAGGCATGGCGCTGTGCAACTTGAGACTACGTCTATCGCACGAGCAGGCTTCTGGGCGAGCTCTGTCGACGACGCTCGTCGTTGCTATCGTTGTCTGTCGCTGTTGCTCGATCGGGACGATTCAACCCACGATCGATGGCATCGAAAGGAGTCAAGTTCCTTGCCCTGGTGGATGAATTGACGTTCATCGCCGGAGTGCTTCCGAACCGCGGCGGCATGAGATCAGAGCGCCCCACCAATGCTAACGGTGGCGGTCGAACCTTGTCCCCAATGCTTCGAAGAGATGACGTTGAGGTTGAACGCAGAGCAATAGCAATGAGGAGAACGACATTCAACGTAGGGGAAGGGAGGTATACGACGGGACATGCCCGGCTACAACGACATGATGTTGACATGCAATACAAGCGGACGAACAAGCATCTGTCCAGTCCAGTCTTGTGCCAGGCCCAATGCCTGCGGAACTGCTGCTAGGCGAGAGAGGTGCCCCACCAACCAGTGACGACGGTGAGCTTCAGGGACAAACAGCAAGAGGTGAGGGGCAGGTCATCAATGTGTGTGTGTGCTGCTTTAAATTCTTCTCCCTCAACCAAACTTCCTCTCCTCTACATCCACCTCACTCTCCACCACGAACAACATCATCTCCAACAGCACTCCCCACTACAACACACAACAACCAAACCAACACACCGCACATCATGCCTCAGAGAATCCCAGAAGCCACCGAGCTCAAGGACCTCCTGTCCCTCAAGGGCAAGGTCGTCGTCGTCACTGGTGCCTCCGGCCCCAAGGGCATGGGCATCGAGGCCGCCCGCGGCTGCGCTGAGATGGGCGCCGACGTCGCCATCACCTACTCATCTCGCCCCGAGGGTGGTGAGAAGAACGCAAAGGAGCTCGCAGAGAAGTACGGCGTCAAGGTCAAGGCCTACAAGTGCCAGGTCGACAAGTACGAGAACTGCGAGAAGCTCGTCGCGGATGTCATCGCAGACTTCGGCAAGATCGACGCCTTCATCGCCAACGCCGGTGCCACCGCCGACTCTGGCATTCTCGACGGCTCTGTTGAGGCCTGGAACCACGTCATCAACGTCGACCTCAACGGCACCTTCCACTGTGCCAAAGCCGTCGGCCACCACTTCAAGGAGCGCGGCACCGGCTCTCTCGTCATCACCAGCTCCATGTCCGGCCACATTGCCAACTACCCACAGGAGCAGACTTCCTACAACGTCGCCAAGGCCGGCTGCATTCACATGACCAAGTCGCTCGCCAACGAGTGGCGCGATTTCGCCCGTGTCAACTCCATCTCTCCCGGCTACATTGACACCGGTCTCTCCGACTTCGTCGCCAAGGACGTCCAGAAGCTGTGGCACTCCATGATCCCAATGGGTCGTGACGGTCTCGCCAAGGAGCTCAAGGGCGCCTACGTCTACTTCGCCTCGGACGCCTCCACCTACACCACCGGTTCCGACCTCCTCGTCGACGGTGGATACTGCTGCAGGTAGATGTCTTCATCGACAGACACCTCACCATTACGACGACTTCACGATTTCGACGAGTGGATGGAAGGAAAGGACACGATAGCTGCTAAGATTGACAATGGGAGGATATCAGTCGATGTGGCTGTCGGCCTTGCATTGAGGTATATGACTGCTTTCAGACGACAAAAATGTGCAGAAGGGAAGAGCTCGGCCGTACAACTAGTTGTTTGAATGAAAGATGTCAAGCTTCAAGTGACCAGACATCTCTCTCCTCGTCCGTGACTACATATGTGACTGATCACTGGTACAGTAGACCTGCAACAGCGTGCTCGTTGTCTTGCCGCCTTGTTCAACTGCTGTTCCGTTGAATGGACAACTTCCCATCGACTGCCGTCAGATGTCCTGCCACATGATCGGACCAGATCACCTCGATCTCCCCATCCTGCAGCAAGCTCAACCAGCCGTCACCCTATGCCAGCACAACCACGCACTGCACTGCCATCTGACACCGTTCCAATCAACGAGTCGCTCTCCAATGAAGCTCAGTAATACAGGCATACCTCGCCAGGGCATGTCTAGGATCATCCCGACAACTCCCGATGGTTTGCATGTACCTTCATGGACTTCACCTCGCTCCGCACGGCACCATGAGCGGAGCTCTGCACATGCGTCTTTGATAACACGAGCAGGGGATCGTGCGCCTTGCACGCAAGTCGGAGCTCGCAGTGACGTTTCGTCAATGGGCACACGCCAGCCATGTCCACGGCATACGACGAAGGACAAGAACACATGCTGATGCGCGCATTGATGAGATGAAGAAGGATATGGACACAACACCTCGAACATCAAACCTGGTCCGCGATCCCCAGCGCTTCACCAACTCCATCCACCACGGCACCCTCAGACTCAATCCAGGATTTCAATGGCGAGTGTAGGACTCCAGCTGCTTCGACGAGTCTGCATATCGTTGTGATGCTATGCCGGGCGAGACGGCTGATGTTGACGGAGTGAGAACTTCAGTGAAACCCAAGCAAATATCGACATAGCGCGAACAACCACGATCGCACTTCATCTTCAGAAAAACCAATTACAATGTTGTGGCCGCTGGCCATTGAAGGAGCACGGTCGTTAGACAAATCCAACGGACTGGCGCCGCAGGAACTTTGCGTCGACCACAAGGCCGCCCTTTGAGTTCGACACTGGGCCGAATCCTACAGTCCACGACATACCTGAATACGGATATGTCGATATGCAGTACTGCTTTGCTCGACTTCTCTTTCAAGGTACAGCGCTGTTCGACAAAGACGTCTATGCTATCGTTCCCACAGCCTTTACTACGATGCGAGGAAAGGGTGTCAAGAACACCCTAGGGCCTCTGCTGATGCTAGGGATCTCGTCGTGGTTGATCGCTTCAGTCGTCCAGCTTTGGCATCGATCATCCCGTCCAGCAACTCCGCTACGGCACGATATCTTCATCGTGCCCTGTGTTTGCCTTGCCCTTTCAAACTACGATCGGGTCTCGCTGCGAGTGTGGCGGCGCTGTAGAGGCTGCGAAGAAAGTGCTCCCGAACGATCACTGGTTCCGACCAAACGACCCAGCAACCGGGGATTGAGGAGACAATCGGATTCTGGACTTTGGTCATAAGTTCCATGGCATGCTCAACATCGTTCGCGGCGTCGATTCGAGATGGTTTGGCCGGGTTTGTCAGGTCGTCTTCGAGTTCGACATCGGCCACCGTTTCCCTGAAAGATGCACAGTAGTCGAATGCCTTTCTTGTCCCTGGCTATCAAAGGATCGCACTCGTCTCCTTTCCTCTGCGAACCTTGACCCAGCTTCGGGCCGCCTTCAATGCACGCTGATCCGTTCTTGCTGAGTCAAGCAGTCTCACGCCCTCACGCCTCACGCTGCCGAGCTTAGCTCCGTGGTGCACGTCAAGATGACAACGTCTGGAGTGGTAGCTCAACTCGCGCTTGACGGCGAAGATGTGTCTTGCGGTGCTGCATTAAACATGGGCTGGCACTACTTGGGAGACTCCTCCCCGATCGGCACACTCACCTCGAACGTCTGGCTCAACGCTTGTGAGCTGAGCTGAGCTGAGCTGACATGGGGTTCGATAGAGCTCGAAGCGCATGGATTCGGCTGCACGTCGTTTTGCTTGAAGGATAGGAGCGTAAGAGTGCGTGGCATTCGTTCTTCGGTTGAGTAAGGCGCTTCAGGTGGTAGTAGTCAGGATGCTTGATGCTTGATACAGTTATTGCAAGCTCTCTTGGCGCAAAGTGCGTATAGGCGGCACGATGTATCGATGTGCGAGGCAATTCATCGTCCAGTGAGCGAATGCTCCGAGAATGTGGCCTGCATTCCGCAGTACCATCGATCACTGTACTGCTGGTGTGATGATTGATGCCGTAGTCCTGGCTCAGCGCAAGGATATCAAGATGGGTCTGCTTCGCTGCCGGCCCAGATCGCCTATCAGCTTCGCCGATGACAAAAAAAGGGGCATGAACGTGATGTTCCCAAATCTCACACTTCCGTGGCAGACACATCCTTCGATCTGTACATTGTTTCCGTTTCGGATGGGTGAGGTTCAACGGTGTCACCGACTTTCTGATGCATGCCTTTCATCTCGAGCTCGCCCAAAGCCCGCTCAATAGGTAGCGAATGTGTTGACGACCAAGGGATTTCCCATTGAGAGTGTCTGACTTGTCACGGCTTACACCCGGCGTGGAGCTGAATCGCATGCCGTGACTGAACTGCGCGGCGCTGCAGCGAACATGCGTTTCGTGATTGCTTTCAGCAGCATAGTTCTGCTTCGTAGATAGCGTTGCGTGATACTCACCTGGGAGTATCGCATCCAGAAACAAGTATGGCTGTATTTTGCGTCGGAATGCGGGCTGGTGACTCTCGACACGATCGCGCTTGAGCACGCTGTTGGAGCGAAGCTGTCTTCATATCGGCGAATCCCACCTCCAGAGAGCCGTCGACCTCCCAGGGCATGCTATGATCTCGGAGCGATGAAGCTACACTACCCAATACTCCAGCGAACATGGCCTACCTGGTGATCGCATGGTCACGGTACCATACCAGTCAGGACTCCCTGAGATGAGGTCCCAGTTGAATGAAGAACACTGCGCTCAATAGCGTGGTAAGCCATCGCTCGCGCAGAGACGTGGGTGTGGATTGAAGCCAGACGAAGAATCCGCCTGATCTCGAAGGGACGTCAGCCGCCGGCATAAAAGCCTTGAGCAAGCTCTCGTTATCGGAGACATATCCGGAGGACATGATGCTGGAGTTTCTGGAAGCCTGCTTTTCGCTGTACATGCGATTAGACCGCAGATGAAGAAGATATTGGAGGGTAGGGACCTGGTCACGGTCATTGATCGCAGCGGTGGAAGTGTGTCGGGCCCATTTCGATCTTGTTACCGTAGTGTCGGCGATTGCACTCGCTGGGTATCGTGGCGGATTAACGAAGCGAATGTAATTCCGGGGGGTGCGAGAGGGTAAATGATGAAGGGTATACGTGAACGTAGAAGAACATGTGGGAAAGGCCGTGGGGGATGTGCATCAGGCCAAAGAAATGTAGGCTTTTGCACTCAACGGCGGTGATGGTGAAGATTTGGTTCAGCTACCAGATGCTTCGAGCTGAGGCCAATAGTGCATTTTGTAGGGGAAACCAGAGGGACCGGCGAAGCAGCCATAGCTCGAGAAAGTCCGCAAGTCACTCCGAACGAGCTGACACTGGCTGGAGATACGTCAACATCAACAGCAGCGCGGTCGTCTTGAAGGAGAGATGTCAGCGGGAGGTATGCAGATCTTTGGGAGTCGAAAAATGACTTTCCTCCACCAGTACGACGTAAGCCAGCAATACAGCTTTGAGCAGGATATCTTGGCGACTTGGGGACCGGGCAGAGAGGTCAGAACGAGAAGCAGAGATTCTCGGAGGTCTAATTCGCAGCTAATCGAAACCCTTGGTGGCACGGAAAGCAAATCGACGCCACAGTCGACCGGGAGAGAGCGATAAGTAGCCGAAGATTGGACAAGAGGTATCTCAAATGAATCTTTGATTGTTGGCAGAATAGGAAGGAACCCAGACTCGTGGTCGCCGGCTGAGTGTCACAGAGTAATTCAATTGCGTGCGGCTGTTCTCTGCGCATTGGCTCAACGTTGTTGGAGATCTTTACGAAGTCGTCAAGGAAAGACAGTTTGCGAACTTCTTGGTGGTACTTGTTGAGCGCCTTTGCGCTGCCGGAGAGTTTCAGCCTGTATGCGCCGACGAATGTGAAGGCTCGGCACTTCTCCACACAAGAAGGGGAGAACTTACCTCCCAGGCATCAGCTCTTTTCGACAGTACAGCAACGGAGCGAACAGCATGGTTGAACATTCCGTGGCGAGCGAGCAGCAGCTGGACAGTTCAAAATTGTCTCAAACAAGGCCTTGCGTCCTGGCAGCACAAGGTTGAAACGAGTGTCGCTGTGGACGTCTGGAGGAGAGGCATCAGCCAGAGTCGTAGCAACATTCGAAGGGCGAGGACTGACTTACCTCGGAGGTGGCAATGCCTCTTGGTAGCACATGAACGGAATTACAGCACCGTCGTTGAGAAGGAAGCCGAACACGGTAGGTAGGACAGCAATTGGTGCAGGCTGAAGCTGCTGGAGCTTGAATAACCTGTGCATGGTCTTGGTCGGGTGGTGAGGCAAGTGCTGGATTTCCATGCTGGTATGGCGCGGGAGCCTCGCCTGCAGGCATAGCCAGGCGATTCTTGAGTAGAACGGCCAGCGGAAGATCAGCCACATACAAGGCAACGGATCAACTTACCTCGAAGAAACGAGCGATACTCGATGAAATAGCAGTAACGCTGACAGCACAGTTGACCGCAACACGGCGAAAAGCAGCTGCTCAATCAGAGCGTCGCTGGTTAGCAGGAAGGCATCGTGCCCATTGGCTTGGTGAATGGGCTCCTAGAGAGAGATTTCAGCAGAGACGCAGCCGTATTTCAAGGGAAAAGACCAACTTCCCTCGGAGACACAAGCGATTCCTGGTGAGGTAGCTACTACACCAATAGCATAGTCATACAAAAGACGGCGAAAAGCAGCAGGAGGAGGGCGGAAATTGTCTCGATCAGAGCGTCGCTTGTTAGCAGGGTGGCATCGAGCCTATTGTCCTGGTGAATCGGCTCCTGGGGAGAATGGTTAGCAGAGAAGCAGTCATTTATCGGGGGAAAAAGCCAACCTACCTCGCAAATACCAGCGGATCTTGGTAGCATGACAGTCGAAGCAACAGCACAGTCCATGGAAGGACAAGAGAGAGTGGAATAGCAGCGGGAGATCGTCTGCCGCGGCGGAGAGCCGGGCGAGGCAAAGCCTCTTCGTGTGGTGGTATTTTCTATAAAAATCCTAAAAAAACCCCCAATCCAAAACACCGCCCCGCTCTCTCTTGAGCAGTGCTGTCTGGAGGAAACAGTCAGTAAATGAACGGCATGGATCGTGCGAACAACGTGGAGTGAGTGTTGGTGAAAGGGAGGAGAGCTCACGGTGTGATGTTGATTGGCTTTGTTTTTGGAGCGCCACTCCACCATCGTCTCTCTCTCTCTCTCTCTACTGCCCGAGTTGGGCGTCGAGAGCCCGCTGCAGCTCCGCAGCCGCCGCCGCCGCCGCCACGCGCTCCGCGAGCAGAGCCGCCTCGCGCTCCTCTACAATCACACGTTAGCCAGTATCTCGCAAGGGGAAACATATCTACTCACCACCCCACTTGATCATCTGGCAGGGCTCGCACAGCCCGACCGTGCGCCCCTGCAGGGCGATCCTGCACTCGTCCGGGTTGGAACCCGGCACGAACAGGCGGCACGTGTACACGACCGGGCTGTGAAAGCCCACCACGCGAGGGCAGCCCGGCTGGCCCTCCGTGCAGCGCGTGCGGACAATGATGCACATCTACATATATGGATTAGCATGCTTCGCGCGTAGAGCAAGTCTTTGGAGCGACAGGGCATTGTTGGTTGATCTGGTGGCTTCGCATGCATTCGAAGCAAGTGCAGAATGAGAGATGCTGAGTGATCGAGTGCTGCAAGGGGTGGGAGGGGATTACTTACGATGATGTCGGCGGTGGTGGTGGTGGTGTTGGTGATGGTGGTCTGGAATTTATCAGCGATCGCTCTCACAGAACAGCCTCAGTTCGAGCTCGATGCCATCGCCGTAGAAGGCAGCGACGGATCGTTGATCGACGAAGCGGCGGGAGATGAGGGAAACATACGATGTCGAGGTCGGAGAGGAGCTGTTTCACAAGCAGTGGTCAGCGATGGTTTCTCCAATTGACGGCAAAGAGCTGTGCATCTGAAGGAGAGGATATAGTGCCAGAATATGGCGGGATCGGGAATGGGGATGCGGAGATGACTTACAAATGCTGCTGCTGCTGCTGCTGTCGTTGTCGTTGTTGTTGTTGTTGTTGGAACTGTGGAGATATGTCAGCTCTCGCTCTCACGGATGGCAATGCGTCTTGAACGATTGAGTCCGACGCAAGAGTCTCAGGGATTGAGATACTTACAGAGAGAAGCTTCCGCTGGCCTTGATGGTGAAAACTGTGAAGGCAAAACTGTCAGTATGCTTCCTCTCTTCGATTCTTGGACGTCGCAATGGGGACGAGGTCGTCGCTCTGGTGTAGGCGTGCAAGGAGAAGAGGCCGCGGAGGAGCTCCAGGGTAGAATACTTACAACGGTGATGTTGATGTTGCTCCTGAGATGAAAGTCAGCATGATAGTCCCGAGCGCAAAGATGTGGCCATAGCTGGCATGCGATGATCGAGAAAGGGAGTGGATGTTATGGGAAGATCTCGATGTGGCTTTGATCCGAGCGGTGCAGCTCATCACATCGCCGCTCGCGGTGCTCAGGAGACGCTGGGAATGAGGGAATACGTACTCAGAGTGTGATAGAAGTCTGCTTCGATGCGAAGCTGGTTAGCAATGCCCTGGCGGCCGTGGAAAGCAATAGGGATACATACGTCTGTGAAAGCTGGCCGAAGAAGAAAAGAGGAAGTTGAAACGAGAAGAAATGAAGCTGTAGGCAGTGCGGACATGAACGCCAAGGCCGCAACGAAACGTCAACAATGGCGAACGCCTTCACCCTCGACGCCTGCGTCGAAATGAGGACCCATTCTCCTTCACTCGATCTCCTACAATAGGACTCATGAACTAAGAAGACCGACAGCGCTTCACACTACTTACAGGCATTCTGGCGCTCGATACTAAGGTGGCGTCGAGGCGGCGAAGTACTGCGATTGTACGAGTGTTGACTGACCATCTATGTCGTTCTCAGGCTCTCCCGCAACCTCCCCTTTCTGATCACATCGAAGCCGCAACCGTCAGCAGAGTATCAGCACCCCGGGAGCGTTAAAGCGATACCTGGTCGGTTCTTACGTGCCTAGTGGGCTGGCCGAGGGATCAAAGCCAATGGATCAACAACCTCACCCGCGAGTGTCGCCACCTGCGCAGGACTGGCAGGACGATGTTGAACTTCTGGGAGCCGTGGTACGGGCGATACCAAGGTCGCAGAGTCGGGCTTGGACGCAGAAGATATGACGAGGGATAAGAGAGCATGAGCAAGAAACAGTAGTAGCTGGATTTCGAATGGACAAGATATGAAGAATGAAAGAGCAGCAGCTCAGGTATTGAAAGGGAATGCTCTCACAATGCGAGTCTTCTTTGCGACACTGCCCGAATCGTGACCGCAGACTCCAACGGATGGCTTGGTGGGTGTGCGTGCCTCGTCCGATGGGCGCAAACCATGGATTCATTCTTCGAACGAGCTTGCAGAACTTGCGAACGCTCGATGGGTCCCGCATGCATCTAAGGTCAAGCGATTGGGACAGGCGTATAGCTAGGTTCACCAAAGATTGCAATGGCCACCTTTTGAACTGCTCAAGTATCACCGCATCCTTCTCTTTCCTGGCGCAGAACAACCTGGCCTATCGCATGAACTCCAGCGACTTTCCTCTTCTACCAGCCACTGTACGGCTTCAAATCACTGCGGTGCTCCTGCTCCTACTTCGGTGCTATCGCAGTGTGGGGCGTCATTCGATTCGAAGGCGGGCAGCAATGCTGGTGAGACGGCGGGCAGCAATGATGACGAGACGTCCGGGCGAGGAGTACGATGCTCAGCAGATCTCTGTCCTCGGAAGATCATCTCGCGAGGCTCAAGACTGAGGCTGGCAGCATCAATTGACAGTCGCACGAGTTAGTGCTGATGGAAAGGCAAGTGTCGATAGACAGGTGAAGTGTGAGGATCGGGAACTGACGGAAAGCTTGACACGAGAGCGACACGAGATCGCGTTCTCCAAGCATCGGCTTTCTTTTTTCCCTCTACACGTACACGACAATGCAACACCTTTCTTGCGTTCGACGAAGGCTGATGAGCAAATCTGACTACCACGGAGGAAACTTGCATAGCACGCTACGACATCGTCTCCAACATTCGAGAGCGGAGAGCTGGCGGCCATGCAATACCGGTCGATTGTCTATGGAAGGATGGAGAATCTGGAGTAGGATTCTCTCCAGTCCCAAAGATTGCTTGTTCGCTACTGTCTGCCTTCAAGGTGGACAGCGCTGGTAGGTCAATGTGGAAAACTACGGTAAGCTCGCAGCATCTCGACGAACATTGACGACTGTTCCTAGACAAAGACCAGCGGTCTGCTGCGAGCAAACCCAGCAAACAGCTGCCGCATTCTTTGCTTGTAACGTCTAGGTTCAAAAGAGCACTTCGCTGTTCATGTACGGTTTCGATTCATCGCAATACTGCATCTCCGACTCGTTGAAGCCATTCTCGCAAAGCAGTTGTACAAGCATACATACGCCTCACCAGAGAAGCATACGCAAAACGCACTTTCGCCATGGATGTCCTCGAACTGCTCGCCAGGTTCTTCTTCATCGCCGTGATCGCCAAAATCCTCGTCGAATTCTTCATCAACGACCCTTCTCCAGCCGCGATCATGCTCATGATCGCAAGCATACTCGGCACGCTCTACTACCGAATTGACTGGGTCTAGTCACTCTCTGGCTAATCGCAAACAGCCCATCATGGCAGCTCCTCCGACTCCAAGCCCACGATGTTCACTCCACCTGCCGTCAGCTCCTCCTTCACCTTCTTCAGGCCCTCCTCACTCTGGTCCACAGCCCTCGTCGCATCCTCAATCACATACGCCTTGAATCCCTGCTCGACTGCATCCAAGGCCGTATGCTTCACGCAATAGTCCAGCGCCAGGCCGACAACAAACATATCCGTAATTCCGTTCTCCTTGAGGATCGCCGTCAAGCCGGACATGGAGACTTCAGGATGTCGGAACGGAGGGCCAAAGGCGGAGTACGATTCCAGCAGCGGGTCCATGCCTTTGTTGACGATGTGGGTGAGCTTTTCGCGTTGGAGTTCGGGGAGGATGAGGACGCCCGGGGTGCCTTGGACGCAGTGATCGGGCCAGAGGAGGCTGGGAATCAAGTATCAGACAGAAAGTAATAATAGCGATACAAAAGCTCTCATCACTCACGTCGTCTGCGTCTCCTTCTCGTTGTATGGGTTATGAATCGTATGGGTCGACGTAAACGGCGTCATGGCCTCGTGATTGCTCGCAAAAGACACATGGTTCCTCGGATGAAAGTCTCTAGTTCCTATCTTGAGAGCAAAACCCGGGCGGTCCATGAGTCTGTTGATGATGGGAGCGACGCTGCGGCCGTCTTTGACTGCGAGCGGACCGTTGGGTTCGCAGAAGTCTTCTTGCATGTCAATGACCGCGAGGGCGGCTTTGCGGGGAGGAGTGCTGCTGGATGCCATGGTTGTGAACTTGAAGATGCTGTTGTGGGTGTGTTTGATGAGTTGCGGTGATATGCGGGCCCGGAGCGGTGGGAGGAGCATGTGGCGGAATCGGTGAAAGGCGAGGGTTTTGGTTGCGTGCAGAAGTGAAGTTAAAGTCGTCGTGTCATGCCACCCCGCCGCGGGCAGCTCGCTGGGCTCTTGTATCTGACACGCCGGCAGCACGATCGTGCCTGCACAGGGATGTTGTCGGAGAGAAGGCCGTTGTGGAGTGCGGTGTGAGGCCTGCTCGGCCGATCGGAAGCGAGATCTTCCCCTGGCGTGAACGTTGAACTCCAGGTACAACTCAATTTCGACTTCTTCCTTCTACTTTTCTCGTGCAACGTACATTCGATACCTGACACAAGATGCAACATGTGGCGTGCTTGACATAAAGCTATACTAGGCAGCTTCTCGACTCAAGTCTCGGACCAGAAAGAATCTCCAAGCCTTTACCATGCGTGTGGGCAAATCAGCAACCTCACCAACAGTGATATCTCATCCTCCTTCCTGACGCCACTCGTCTCTGTCGGCGATCCTGGACAAGCAAGTTCATTCCCGGTGGCTCATGGCCGCGAGCAAGCGCCAAAAAGTCGAACCGCAATGGCAATGCACCGCTCAGCAGTCCATGAAGCACGGCAGCGGACGGCATGGTCTAGATCGCATACACGCAGGTGCCGAGAAATCCTCATCCGGACTGCACTGATATTCAAGTCTGCAGTCACCAACCCGTGGAGGAGCTGCCGTTCGTGTGCCCATCTCGGACCGACCATTTGCCAGCATCTCAATCTCCGAAGCTGATGTCCACTACTCTACAGCGTGGCTTGGCTTTCTTGACGGACGACCTACTGGCTTTCATCATCTGTCGTTGTGGACCATCAAGCGAATGTACTGTCAGCGCTTCTGAAGAGTCGTAGAAGGATCAGGAACACGAAGTCGAAGCATCGATATCTCTCAGGACACGGCTGACTTGAAGACCAGGCTAGCATTGGCTTTGGTGTAGGAGGATCTCGATTTGTGCCCTGTCTGTATAATTCAGCCACTCGTACTCCTCATGCGCATCCGACAGAGCTAAACGATTGCTGGAAAGTACCAGGTTGATAAGACTCAAAGCGGACGACTCGGCTGTCTCAATCGACCACAATAGTCTCAGTGGCAATTCTGCGTTCCTTGAGAGGGCAGAAAGGCCTGACTCAGCTGTTAGAGGAGGTATTGCATCGATGCCGGGATGTCTCGGCGCATTAGAAGCAGTCGCACTGCTCTCATTCTGGCTCCGAGCAAGGTATGCACACGCCCTTTTGAGTACTTCTGTCTCAGTCGTGAGAGCTAAAGACAGCCGCCTGACTTCAACCCTCGGAGCATCGTTGACCACGCTTTCGTTCGAGCCACGAATTGTCAGATACTGTCGTGTGGATGGAGTCATCAATTGACTGGCGAGAAAGCACGCCACGCTCACCTTGTGAGATCCTCCAGCGGTTCTGCCTCGTTTCTTTTGACATGAGCCGTAGGGAGCTGTCTGCACTTGCAACGACTCCGCCCAACCGGATGAAGCGATAGAACCCAGTGAGCTGCACGACCTCGTATGTGACGATGTGAAGATGAGAAGAAATTCATAGAAGCCTCGTCAACTCGCATCGATTTCACGCCCTCGCCCCAAGAGCGAACAGGTCTATTTGCTCAAAGTGGGAACGAACATCTCATCGATCTCATCCAACAACGCATTCTCCTTCTGAACCTCCGCCTCCGCCTTCAGCTCCTTTGCGATCCTCTCCTTCTCCGAGTCGATCAGAGTCCATTCCTCTTCTCCTTCTTCTCCCTCCGGTTTCTTCTCGCCCGCAGGCATCTCTTCGATGCGCTTGACTTTCGCTGGCTGCGCGGGGCCGCTTTTGGCAATCTTGGAGAAGGTTTTGAGGTCGAATTTGGGGAGGGTGTGAGGGCGGTCTGCGTTCGACATGGTGGTTTGTGGGGTGAAGACAATGTGAGACTGGTTATTCTCCCTGGCCATCGAGTATGCCATGCTGATGGACTTACAGTTGTTACCTGAGTCGTACCTGTTGTCGAAGAGAGGCTTCCGCGAGGATGCACTGGCTTGATTGTGCTCTGCGGTATGCGTTTCCGTTTTGCTCACGCAGCTCAGAACGATGATGCGATAGTCAAAGGCGTAGACTTGATCGATATTCGGGAGGGTTGCCCAACGATATGAGTGCTGCTCGATGGTGCTGGCAAGGTCGAGTGCGTTGAGTTGTAAGTGGATATGTTTCAAATCTCTGCTTGCAAAGGTTGACTCGAAATGCGTTGACAGGTGAATGAGAGCTCGCTCATGTGCCACAATTGGCCGGCGTTTGAAGCGTCGATCGATCAATAAGACGAGCTACGACTACAACCTTCGTTGGGCTCATCAACATATGGCAGATATGTAGCGAAGCATCAATGGCCTTGCTTCAACACATCCTCGTCGACCTCAACAACGACGACTGCAATGATCCAAGCCTCCCCAACGATCCGATCAACTCGTCCCCCCAACATGATCCCCTTCCCTTCTACGCCCTTCCACTCAGCCCCACCCTCACTGCCACACCCCTCCGCCGCCACCGATACTCAATCGAACGCGCTGCTCGTTGTCCCGAGCACGTTTGTCAGCTACCGCATCCCGCTCCCGTCGTCAGTCATTGACCTTCGAGCTTTTTCCTTGCCAAACCTGCTTCCTTTCTCTCTCATACTTACCATGTCGACCATCCCTAAGCTCAAGAATTCTGGGATGGCATTCGCTCGTCCTGCTTTGCACAGCGCGGAGACGAGACCGGGTGTCATTGGCCTTCGGGTTCGTGTTCGGCGCAATTTTTGCTTTCTCCATCACTTGTGATGTGTACTTTTCATCGTGTCCTTGGTCGAAAGACTGGGGCTTGGAGAAGAGTTTGCTTGATGTTTGCTTGATGTCGCGGTGCTGGTTGAATTCGTTGTTGTTGTTGCTTGTGTGCGTCCTGGCGAGCCTGCTGCTGGCGCGGTGCTGTGTCTGTTGTAGTATGCATTGAAGGTCTGTCACGCATCGCCCTCGTACTGTTAGCAATCATCCGTGTCATTAGGCTCTAGGAGGACTACTGGCTCTGCGAGACGAGTGTCGTGGCTAGTAGGTGGTATGGCCAGTTAGGTGGTTTGAAGCCATGGAGTGCTGTTGCAGTCTCCCACTTCACGGTCCACCGGCAGACTATCGTGGAAGAACGAAGGCAGTCAACTCGCTCACGGACCGGTTCATACGTAGACCTCTTGTGACAGTGCATCTATGGCTTCAAATGATCCACAGGCCGTGCGAAGCCTCAGGAGCTCACTCACCGTCACGCGAAGACCTCCAAGCTCATTCAAGGAGCACCACCAATTGCAATAGCTTGGAGCATGTCAAACATTGGCAATGGCCAGTGATCTGAGCTGACTTGAGGCGTTCAGACATCGGTACTTTATCCATTCAAGCACACGCACGATTGACGACGAATACCATAGCCCTTCCGTCAACAATCCACCGCCACCTCACGCTGCAGCGAGCACACATCAAAAGTGTCTCTCAGATCGAGCGCCACTTGTCCTGCGACCAGGACTTCACGACACCTCAATACTACACTTTGGCAGCAAGAGCAGACTTTGCGATCAGATCGGATCCAAGATGATGACAAGATATCGACAACAGATATTAAAAGGAGAAGAATCATCGAACAGTGCCCAGCACCCGCAAGGTACAGCAGAGGTCACGAGTGGAGAGTCCTCATGAACGCTGAGGCGTAAGCTGAACTTGCCAGGTCTCATCACAGCTCTCGGGTTTGAAAGCAGTATTTGGCGAAGCAAACTCCTTCTTCAATGATGTCCCTCAGATGAGATCCTGGCTGAGGGGGTGTAGGAACAGTAGTTGATTGACATGATTCACAGCAGCCTGCTCATCATTGATGCCCACCGAAGGCAGGCAATACTTCATCCAAATTTGATCCATCCACCCGTCAACACTGACTTCCGTCGCAAGCACTCGACGCACTCCCTGGGCGCCGCAGCGAATCCGAGCAAACATTGCGCCGCGACGTTGAAACATGTCCCTTCAAGAGACAAAGCAGACGGGAGACAGGAGTGGCAAAAGAGAAGGAACCAAGGACACTATGATGGCACAGCTCTCGATCGGAGAGTATGGAGTCAAGGAGCTGTGCCTTGTAATTTCGGACACTTCCATCTACGAGACGCTGGCCATGCGCATGCATGCCATCGGAAGCTTCATCGCAAGCGTCAGCTGCTCCAGCACGACGAGACAGTGCGGTCGTGTCGATTACAAGGGCAGCTTCAATCGATCGCCACCAGCCGCCGGTCGTGAATGCCACCTGAATAAATTGGGCCTCCGGACGCATTGGCCAGATCCTCAGCAGGGAACCTGGCGGCATTTGGCAAGCAGTCGACATGCCAGAGAGGCTGCCTGCTCAGGAATAGGTCTGGACGATCCAGCATTGTCGTCTCGCCAACGGTGGCACACGGCTTCTCAGGCCATCTCCAAGATCTTGCCGACTCTTGACACTCATCAGGTTCAAGCCTCAAGACTTCTTAGGCGCACACCCTGCTCATACAAAATACATCGACTCAATGTAGGTCATTCCAATCCACATATTACAACTCCTGATCCACCCATCATTCAGAATACAGTCGCCCAAACGGCCGCCACTCACATCCTTCACATCGTACCCTTCTCCATCTTTGACAAACTGTACCTCTCAGGAGTCGCAGACCCTTGCTTCGTCAGAACTTCGTCGCCAAACGGACCAGCTGTGCCGCTGCCGATGTACTGTTGTCTCGCGCATGGGTGAATTGAACGCGAACGTAGTCTCTAAAGAGGTCAATGCCCGAGCTGCAAGATTGGAGACGAACGGTGCCGGTGCAGACTTTGATGTTGGAGATGAGTAAGTCGGCGTAGATGAGAGGGGTTAGAAGAGCGAGGAGATAGAGCTGGACAAAGCCACCAAGATACATGTCGGGAATCTTGCTGATGTCGCAATCGTTCGCAGGGAGTTATTGTTCAGCTCTGAACTTCTCCCTCCGACCTGGACAACGGGATCTTTGCAAAGCGAGCAGGAATTACACGAGACCGGCGATACTGCTGTTCAGACACTTGCCTGGAGCATGTACGGCATGTACCTCAGCCCCGCGCGATGCTCAGTCTTGCAGCAGAGCGCTCACAGTGGTCTGAAGTATGTACACCGCCACCAAGCATCGCCAGCAGCTGCGGCAGTCAACAAAATGGGCATGATGCATCGATTGATGAGCACTCACGTCGTCGCGAGGCCCTGGCGTGTGCAAGGAGCAGAGAGTGGCAAGTGGCTCCACAACAGGGCAAGGCGGGTTTCCTGGCGACCGAGGCTCCAAGACTTCTCGCCAACGTTAGACTTCTGGGGCTTCAAGCCACTCGCAAAGCCTTGCGCTGGGCGGAGTCGGAGTCGGAGTCGCCGCTGAGCCCAGCAGAAAAACTCCACGCTCTACCGGACAGACCAATGGCATGGTGCTCAAGACGACTTGTCGAGAACGGAGACCAGTGAGTGATCTTGAAGAGGTCGTAGTTGATGTGTGAATGAGGAGGTGAGGTCACATTCCGCGACGAGAGAAATGGTGAGAGCGCACCCCCCAGTCTGTTCCGCTCAGTCAGCACCTCTCCACACCTTACCCTCGGAGTAGAGTAAGGGATCTCTTCCTTTCTCCTACATCAACAACATTTCCACAAAACAATTGGTGGCCTGACCATCAAATACGACTCGCCAAGATTTCAATTTTCACTCGCGGGAATGATGGGTATTTGGCCAGAGCGAGCGGTCGCTTCGCCTTGCGGTTCACCGCTGGGTAGCGCTTCGGAAACGCCGATTCATTTGCGCGCTCGTGTCGACGCCAGACCGCAAACAGTAAATGGACGGGTTTGAGTTCACAGCCACGCGAGGCGGTATGTATGGCCTGACCGCAGGGAGACGTCTGGACCGCGACTCCCATCGTCTGGCTCGAAGGCTGATTCCTCTGCGACTTTGCGGTCTATCTGGGCTCGACGCTGTCGGGATGGAGGTCATTCTCGCACGAGTTCTCTCAATGATCAGACCTTGGCTGGAAAGCCTGCAGCTCACCATGTGGGCAGTCTCCTGTTCATTGTGGCTGCATCGAATTTCGCTTGATGGCGGCCGTCCACCAATTACATCTCCAGCAACCGTGAAGGCCACTGCTAGTCATCAAGAGACTCGTGGCAGATTGAGCCCTGCTTTGAATTCTCAGCAGAACGACGCCACGCAACGGCCGGACCAGCGAAGCAAACCCTTTGACTGAAGTTCTTGTTTGAACGCTTCAAGAGTTTGAGGCAGCATTGCCAACCTACAGCGATGCACAGATGACAGTCTACATTTGAGAGCTGCTTGCAATGCATCTGGCACAGCAAACGTGTAGCTGCCGACTGCGCGCGCCCGACGAAGATCTCAAGCTTCTCCATCGCCGACGTCCAGAATTCCATGGGAGTGGCCGAAGCTTTTAAGCTTTGCCTACCTGCGCCCTCACAAGCCGATGTAATCTGGACTCCCATGCATTCCCTCTTTGAGGCAGGTAAGACCGGTACTGGCTATTATCAAGACAAAAGCGCCGGCGCTGTCAAGCATGTACAAGAAGAGGCGAGTCGCCCTCGCACAAAGTCCTGTCTCCAACCTACGAAGCTCGCTGAATCTTCAGAATGCGTTCTCCATTAGCTCTATGTTTGTTCGCAAGCCTGTCATGGGTTGCCAGCGCTGAACCTCTTTCTTCTGCGAAGAACGTCTGCAACAATCGACCCTACTCCGACTACGCCTGTCTCGCAGACTACGCTCCTGCCGTCAACTACTGCAGGCAGAAGTATCCCTCCAACGTCGTCTGCCAGACGGTAAAGAAGGTCAAGACCGTGACCTCGACCAAGCCCGCTCAATGTGGACCCACGCCGGCGAAGTATCACGCTCGAGATGCCGATGCCGAAGCAAACCAGGGACAGAGCAACGGTGATGCCTGGAAGTGGAACCAGCTCAAGAAAAAGAGCCAGAATGAGTTGAAGACTTTCTGCCGTTGCATTGGATACCCAAGGACACAGTACACTACGAAGACCGTTTTCACTGCCACCTCGACCGTCTATTCGACAAAGAAGTGCCCGACGACTACTCCACGAGCTATCACCACCAGCGCGATGAGAAAGACATCAACAACGTCCCGCTCGGCTTCAACCACCATCACGAGGTCAACCACCCGCTCGACCACCCGTTCAACCATCCGGTCGACCGTTCGAGGTGATCCCGTCAGCGCCTCGACCAGGACCTTTATTAGCAGCACTTCAAGACCTACCACGAGCACAACAAGGCCCGCCACGAGCACTACAAGGCCCTCCACTAGCACTACGCGACCATCTGCGAGCACGACCGGGCCAGCCACGAGCACTACGACCAAAGCTCTCTCGTTTCAATGCTCTACCTGCTCTTCTCAGCAAGGAGCGCGTACGTATGAGTGTCGCGGAACCGGCCGCACTTGCATTTCTGAGCGAACGTGCTGCTCGGGTGCATCGACCGAGGAAGAGTGCGGTGAGATCTACAATAGTCGGGGTGGTCGGGGCTATGAGTACAAGAACGACGGATCTTGTATCATCAATGAAGAATGTTGCAACGCAGCTATCCCTACGACGACGACGGCTGCAACGTTCTCCACTACCACCACGACGCAGTCTACGACCGCGAGTACTACGACGGAAGCAGTCCCCTGCCAGACCGTGATACAAATCTTTGGCGGACCCGGTCAATTTGCTCTCAACGACGACGACGGTACCGTGGACTCGTCGGAGCTCAGCTTGGCGACGAGATACACATTGACCAGTGCTGGTCTCGTCCAGGACTCTTCAAATTTGCTATGGGCTGTGGATCTCGAAGCTGCGACAGGAGCTGTCATCGTTGAGACCCCGGACGCAGTTTCTAGCAACGGTCATTCCCTCGTCCAGTGCGTTGCGTTTAAGACGTCCGCAGATTCTTCGGATCCTGGACCACTGACGTGCCGGGTGGAGCGGAACAACAACTACAACAAGCTCCAATACTGCCCTGTCGGCCGATCTTCTGCATTGAGCATCGCTCCGACCATCCAGGCTAACTGCGAGGCGGTCACTCTCACCGCACAATGCGCCAGCAACGCAGTGGACACTTGCAAGAAACTCGACGACGAGTGTGCCCCGTTCGTCATCGGAACGAGCGACGAGACCTGCTGCGACGCATACGTCTGCAGGCAATCCAGCAACCCCGAGGTATACAAGTGCGCACTGCCGACCTTTTGCGTCCAAGACGACGAGCTTTGCGGCGTCGATTCTACCTGCTGTGGCGACACTTCCACCTGTCAGCTCGACCCCATCGCAGGCGAGTCACGTTGCAAAGCGGCCGCTACACAGCCCACATGCGGCAAACAGGGCGATCAGTGCGGCTACTCCGGACAGCCAGATTGTTGCGGCACCCTCACTTGTCAATCCGATGGAGGAAGCGATAACGTTTGTCTCCCTCCAGCACCCACCTGCTCCTCTGAGCAGACTGCGTGCGGAACAACTTGCGTAAGTATTCATGCCTCTTGAGCTCTGCTGAAGAACCTTTGCTGCGTCTTGCCTCCATCATCAAGCTCTACTTCGAGAGGCTGACTCCGGTCTCAGTGCGCTAGTGGTCAGACTTGCTCCGCGGGCGTCTGTATGGATCCGGCACCTACTTGCTCTGCGAATCAATTCACTTGCGGATCTACTTGCGTAAGTCGTCAATCTTGCGCTATCCGCTACTTGGCTCCCTCCTAACGCTCATTCCAGTGCGGAAGCGGCGAGACCTGCACCAGAGGATCTTGTAGCTGCCCTGGCGCGGCGAACTTTCCCGATTATTCCAGTGATTTCTACAGCTGCGGGAGATGTGGCAATAGGGTAGTTCCTCCCTCCCTCATACCTGCCTGGACGGAGTTTTGCGCAGTACGCTGACTTTCACATTAGTGCGCCAATTTCGAGATCTGCATCGGAGGTGTCTGCATGTTTTAGCGACAAGATGAACTCGCACTCAAAGGTTGTATGACGTCGTACGTTTCGTGGCTTCTAGAAGTGCGTTTGGCGCCATGCGGATCAGATCGAGACTGGCACGAGGGAGGACGATGAGTTGCTGGTCGTTGGTTCAGTGCACTGCGCTGCACGACGGCTCTTCGCGCGCGACGGTTGAAAATGTACAAGATTACAGTATGAAGTGGTACAACCCATCTACTGGCATACCCGTGTCCATCTGCACAATAGCCCATCAGCATTACCTCCGCCCCATCACCTCTTCCCCTCCACCCCCAAGGCACCCACAATCCACCTCCCCACCTCAATACTCGGCCGATCAATCCACCTCGTCGCCCCTTCCGCAATCGCAAACTGCACCGGCAAAATCACCCCCTGCGCCAGCATCCAGCGCAAAGTGAATCCATGTATCCCCCAGTTCGGCACCCCAAACCTGCCGTCCCACCACGTCACCATGCCCTCCGTCGGAACCGTGCCCAGCGCCCGATACACTCGATCCGCAAATGTCCACAACACCGGTGTGTGCGTCAGGTACAGCATGAACGATAGTCGACCGAGATACGTCAACGCCCTGGTCGTGAAAAATTGCTGCAACCAGCGGATGCGGAGGACAGCGTAGACGAGCAGCAGTGCGCCCCAAGCGTTCCACCACCGCCAGTACTCTTTCCCTTCCCCGATGTAGATGCTCGGAATCAAGTTCGTGAGAACATACCACCCCGGCGTATCCATCGACATCTTACCGGCATCCATCGGTCCGGCGGGCTGGGAGAGGAGGTACCATCCCACCACAAACGCAGCATGGTGCAGGCTATTCGCCGCTCGTGCGCCCAATCGAGCGAGGAAGCGCACATCGTAGGCTTCGATGTCGTTGAGGGCGAGGAACATGCCCATCATGAACATCGCCCAGGTCCAGTGGTACGTCACGAGAAATCCCAGTCCTAGCACGACCATCCCCATAGCGTGGAGGCGTGCGTCCCGGATGAACGTTAGGATCCCGAGGAGGCCGAACACGAGCATGCTGCCCACGTACTCGATGGCCATGGTATACGCCGGCGGATCGTAGATGTACCATGGCTTGGTGATGCCCAGTAGAGCAAAGGGATTGAGCACCCTCAGTGTCTGCGGAACCCACTTGCTCAGTTCCGCTGCGAGGGTGTCCTCAGGCGTCGGCCAGCCCACTTTCGGCGCCAACCCAAACGGCAAATGCATCACCACCACAAACGCCAGACTCACGCCAATGACCGGGATGTACAGCCGAAACGGCCTCCTCAACGTGGCGCTCACCAAGCCGTTGAGTACCTCCTTCCTCCGCCCATCATGCAGCTTCTTGAGCGGGGATATGGACAGCACATACCCGCTCAACACGAAGAATATCGCCACCGCGGGATTTCCTCCCGAGAAGAATATCCGTATCCACGGCAGCTGCACGAAATACCATCCTCCCTCTCCAGTCTCAGCGTCGACATGTCCCAGTCCCCAGACGAAAGGCGCATAGGGTCCATGAAACCAGGAGAGGTGGTGGTAGTAGTACACGAGAAATGCGGCGAGACCTCGCAGACCGTCGAGGTAGGCTGTGGAACGGTGTTGTGTTGGAGTTCTGGGGGGTTTGTCGTTTGCGGCGGAGGAGAGGGAGCCGTTTTGGAGGGTGTGTAAGGGTAGTGATTCGGCTTCTAGCGCATCGAGATCCATTTCCGGTTCCTCGTCAATGTCGCGCATGCGGTCCTGAGTCGCGGCCATGCTGTGTGATGGAGGTCAGCAGACCGGGGGTGAGGGGTGCTGTAGTTCACGGCCTTGTTCACTCCACGTCCTGTCTTTCGTATCAGATTCGGTCCATCATCTCGAGCCGGTCATGGACTGCTGTCGGAGAGCAGAGATAACGAAGTGAGGTCAAGGAGGTACCTCCTATACTTTTCCGACTGCCGTTGGAATTCAACGCGAACGCCGCGCGAAAAAGTCCCCTTGATGAACCTTGAAGTGTGGCTCCCGCCGAGGCTGATGAAAGCGGATCGTTGGGGGAAGGTTCGTCCCGAGCCAGCGATTTTGACGACTTTCCCTCCAAATGTTGATGGCGGTTTTGATGGACCGATTCTTTCCTGACTTGCGGCTTCGAAAAGCCATCTGTTGAAACTCGCGACAACACCTCATCTGCCTCTCGAGAACAGCCTAATCATGGCAGTTCTGGTGGTCGACAGGTTTCCTCTACGTGACCATCGACTTGAGATGAACTGCGACCGAGATCCTGGACCATGAGCGATGTTCCTCGCAGAAAAGAGCCACAAGAGTACGGTAGCGCCGAAGCCACGACCTTGAGGACCAGGAATGTCCAACGGCGGTCGTCGTCCTGTCGTACCTAAGTCTACGAGAGTATGGCTTTGTTGCTGAATGGTCTGTGCCTTTTGGAACCATCATACGAAGACTCTCGGCCGTCCTGAGTCTAGGCACCTCGCACGGCTGAGCACGATGTTGCTACATCCCTCCAGGCACACAGCTTCTGCATAGATCTGGAGTCCTGGAATTGATATCGGAGTGAACCTCGCTGGATCATGATATCTCTATGAATCTACCACAGAACCAATAGCATGCTCTCCTTCACGCGAGCTCACGTCTCCCAGCTTCCGGTTTCCGCCGCCCGGCCAAGAACCAAGACATCGCCAAGTACGCTTCCCGCAAGACGATGATGGTTGGCGACGTCTTTTCCTTTTCGTTGTCTCTGATCGAGTTCTTTCTCCAAATTCTCAGTCATCTTTATAATTCTATAGACTAAATCGTTGCTGCTATCACGCGTTGCAGGACCGACTGCCGCAAGGACGGATGACAGCAAGGGATTCATAGATTTTGGAACCGAAGACTGAATGGACGGACATAGCAGATCCCACGAACACGCTCAAGTCCTGGTTCTACACCGCACAGCCTGCCGGACAGAAACATAAGGCTCAAGCATTGGATCATCCAGCCCCGACATCTGCCACATCTGGAGGCCAGTCTTCGAACTCTACCAACATGTCCAATCCCCGACCAGCCTGCGGTTCAGGCCGCCCAGCAGAAGACTACAACCTTCCCCTCCACATCGGCGGCCTCTTCACAATCCTCACCGTCTCTGCGACCGCCTGCGCCCTCCCGCTTATAGCCCTCAAAGTGCCCTTCCTACGGATACCCTCCAACGCTCTTTTCGGCTTCCGGCACTTCGGTACGGGCGTTTTGATCGCCACCGCGTTCGTGCATCTCTTCCCGACGGCGTTCATAAATTTGACGGATCCTTGTTTGCCGGAGTTCTTCACGGAAACATATCCGGCTTTCGCGGGCGCGGTGGCGCTGGCGGCCGTCTTTATCATTACGATTGTCGAAATGGTGTTTAGTCCGGGGAGGAGTCTGTGTTCGGGACCAAGTCCGGGCGAGGTTAGCGCCTTGGAGTCAGCGGCGACGGTGGACGTGAGGAGTGCTGAGGTGGATGAGGACGAGATCACACCTGGTACGTCAATCCCTCGAGGCCACTTTCATCCGTTTCATATACTGACCTCTTCCTCCTAGCCCAAACAACCCCCCAATTCGGCCGCACCCGCTCCGGCCGCACCCACCGGCGTCCCTCCGCCCTCCCCAACACCATCCCCACAGAGCCAAAACAAGACGACGAAGCTCTCCACCCCAGCACAAACTCCATCACCTCCTCCACCACCTCCACACCCAAACCCACACCCCACCAAGAACGTCAAAAACTCATCCTCCAAGCCACCCTCCTCGAATGCGGCATCCTCTTCCACTCCCTCTTCATCGGCATGGCTCTAGCCGTAGCCACCGGCCACGACCAAGTCATCCTCCTCATCGCCATAACATTCCACCAGACCTTCGAAGGCCTCGCGCTCGGCTCCCGCATCGCCGCGATACCGTGGGCATCGTCCACTCCACGTCCCTGGATCATGGCCGCCCTCTACGGCTGCACCACACCCCTCGGCCAAGCCATCGGAATCGCCACCCGACAGCTCTACGATCCCGAAGGGAGGTTGGGATTGATCGTCGTGGGCACGACGAACGCGGTGAGTAGTGGGTTGTTGACGTATACGAGTCTGGTGGATTTGCTGAGTGAGGACTTCTTGACGGATGCGAGTTGGAGGACGTTGAGGGGACGGAGGAGGGTGGGTGCTGCGGGGTTGGTGGGTTTGGGGGCGTTCTGTATGAGTTTGATTGGGGCTTGGGCGTGATTTTTTGAGGGGTTGGGGCGGGGGACAATGCATTCGGGGCGTTTTTGGAGTTGTGCTTTTGAGCGAGGAGTTCGCATTCAAGGCATTCGGCATGGGGATCTGGAGACGGAATGTAGAGTGTAGAGAAGCATAGAGCTTTTGTTGGAAGTCGGGATAGATTCGGAGCGAGAAATGGTGGAGGTGGAGGTCGGAGACTTGCAAAATCGAAATTGAACAGGTTCGATTTGATGGAACCGATTCATTTCGAGATTCTCGACCTGCATCTGTGACTCTGCAGAACTTGCGTCCCGAGACATGCAGTCTTGACTGCATCGTTCTCCAATCCCTTGAGATTTGTGGCCTCTTCTCCTCGTGGTCAGCGGCGTCCTCACGGGCTTAGCATGAGTGTCACCCAGCCCACGAACTCCATGCGGTGTGGCCTGTGACAGCAGGGACGTTGCTCCACCGACAGCGACGGGAGACATCTGGCCTTCGCCAGACGCTGCTCCAGGCCAAGGAGTCAGCGTGTGAATCGTGTCACCGCCAGTCTTCATAGCCAGCGTCCAGTGACGAGCTTCTTGCAGCCCTGGCTTACAGAAGAGAAGCGAAGTCGAGCCGAGAATCTTCCTCCGCATGCCGTACGGCACAGCATCAGTCGCAGTGCTCAACATCCCTTCAACACCATCCCTCCCACGACTCCACCCTCGACTTCCCTCTTCCAGCTCTCCCTCGCACTCTCATCCTTGCCCACTGCCTGCGGAATGCGATAAATCTTCTTGATCCTCGCGTCGTCTCTCAGACCAGCCAGATTCTCGTCCGTGAAGTCCAGGAGTTCGCCTTTGATACTCTCAGAGAGGTGAGATGTGATACTGGAGTGTTGTTCCGCAGGAGCGACTTTGATTGCTAAAAGAGAGGTGGTTGTAGGCGTGAGACCGTGTCGGCGGAAGGATTCGGCGATCTTTTTCTCGAGATGTCAGTATCAGGACTGCGAAGGGATCCGATTCTTGAGAAGACGTACATTATTATTCGCGGACAACGCAAATACGATTTCCGAATGCACGTTTCTCGTCTTCAGCCGCCCCGCTCGCTGGTCGTTGATCGCTCGCCATGCAGCTGACAGGACGTGGGTTCTTGAGAGTAACACTGAGGCGTCGAGGAAGGCATATTCGAAGTCTGTGTTGCCTTGGAGGAGTTGGGTATGGAGGAATTCTGCGTTTTGTAGGTTTTCGTAGAGGGCGATGTGCAGTGTGTGGGATTCTGGTAAGTGAGGGAGGAGAAGTTGCTCCATTTTGGTCTTGATGGTCCTTCAGTGGGGTTGTTGTGGTGCTGTATGGGGTATACCTCAGCTTCTATGTGGTTAGATTTGCCGTTTGAGGCTCAAATTGTGTTGTATGGTAGGCTTCCTTGCGGACAGTGAAATTGTGAAGTGGTGGTGGAGCAATAGCGATGTGACACCAATCAGAGAGGCGTATGAGACGGCCTCTCCCGCTGGCTTGGACCTCGGGGCAGTTTAGCGGAATCGGGGTCTAGATTGGAATCAAGACAGTGGAAAGGAAAGTTGGCAGAGGGGAAAGAAGCAAAAGAGGCGCGGGAGGAGTGACATGTATCCGGAGAGGTCGTCGTCTATGTACTCTGATGTTGTCAACGTTCTACCACATCTTCCCCTCCTCAGTGTACAAACCACGTTGATCCTTCCCCCGTACAACCACGCACACGGACTGTACCCCGGCCTGCCACCGCATTGACCTCCTCCCTCCACACCCGTGGGGGCAGAAACGCGCATTTCTCCACGGCATCCTCCGTGACATCCTCACGTCCCGGCGAGCACCGAACACGGGGGACGGAACATGCCACCTTCGAACAAGCGCCCTGGTGGCAGCGACGATGGTCATGACCGGGGAGAGTCGCCAAATAAGATCGCCCGTCTGGCACTGGACCAGCATCAACAGCGACAACAGCAGCACCACGACTATACACAGCAGTACCACGGACAACTACAGCACGACGGCGGCGGCGGAGATTACAATCACCATGGCACGTCGGGAGGGAAGAAGAAGGGCGGCGGCGGCGGCGGTGGTGGTTCGACGCGAACCGGGCAGGCTTGCGACCGGTGCAAGGTGAGATCTGTTCATGGTCATTGACATGCGACGGAACATCCTCACTGACGGTACGATGTGCTCAGATCCGCAAGATACGCTGCGATGCACGCCCCGGCGGCTGCTCGCCCTGCCTCCAGAACAACAGCGAATGCAAAACCACCGATCGCATCACCGGCCGAGCGACTTCCCGCGGCCACACCGAAGTCGTCGAAACGGAAAACGCCTCGCTGAAAATGTACCTCCTTGAACTGCAACAGCAGCTGAAAGAGAATGGTATCGAGCCCAAGCCTCCACAGGTCATACCCAACGGACACATGCCGAGTAATGCGAGCATACCTTTCTGGGGACAGAGCCAGAATGGAGCGTGGAATCCGGACCAGCATGGCGCCTATCCTCCGAGCGCGGCTGGTTCTGCGTCGGCTTCGGCGCCTGCGGCTGCGGCGCCGGAAAGGAGGAATTCGCAGACGAGTCTGCTGCCGGACTTCCGCGCGGGGTGTATTGGGGACAACTACCTTGGTGTGCAGAGTGGGAACAACTGGTTGAGCCCAATTGAAGGGACTTCGCTTGCCCTTTTTGGCACCAAGATCGACTTGGCCGAGTTCATGCCATCCGAGCACGACCCGTTGACCTCCGCCATGTCATACCGCACATTCCTCAACCATGCATTCGGTCGGGCGCAACCTTTCGTGCCCACGATGCCACCCTACGAGCAGTGCAAGGTCTATGCCGAGTGGTTTTTCCGTTCTGTTTCACCTTTTACGCCAGTTCTATCCAAGCCACACTTCATGGACCTTCTGGAGAAGATACATCATCATAACCACCAAAGCACTCACGCCGAGACGGTCATGGTGCACATGGTCCTTGCGATTATAAACTTCCAATTCTCCTCACGCAACGCCAACGAGCAGGCTCGTCACGATGCTATGAGCCATTACCAGTATGCGCTCAAGTTCATTCCGGATCTCATTACTGGACACAAGCTGGAGGACATCCAAGCACTGACACTCATCTGCTCTCAACTACGCAATCAGCCGCGTCCTGGTGCAGCATGGATGTTCACGAACATGGTCATGGGTGTGGCTCTTGAATCTGGACTGCATCGTTCTGCAAAAGCATGGCAGACCTCACCGTCACAGCGCGATGCCCATCATCTGGAGATGCGGAAACGCACGTTCTGGACGCTACTCATCCTCCACGTGCACATCAGTGGTAAGCTGGGTCGTCCCATGCCACTGCGCATGGAAGACTTCGACATTGAAATCCCAGACCCGGTAGAAGACACCACTCGAAGTGAGGGCGGTACGGAAAAGAGGATATGCTCATTCCGAGCAGGTATCGAGGGTTTCAAGCTCGCACGGATCATCATTCAGATTTACTCCTCTATCTACTCTGTCAAGTCGACCGGCCAATACGATGCGAATCTCCGCCATCTCGACAAGGAATTGCAAGAATTCGAATCGCAGCTGCCGGCTGACTTTTCGACATCTCGGGCCAAAGATGAGGATCGAGTCACGGCACTATATCTCGACATGGGGATGGCGGAAGCACACCTCCTGCTTCATCATCCTTCCCTTTGCCGGTCAATGTCACAGGAGACTATGCAGTCCAATCTTGACAGCTGTCTGACCTGGTCATCTCGCCTGTTAGCCAGCGCTAGCAAGCTCAAGGACCTGAAATCGCTTGATACCACATGGTACTCTTCCGTCAATTTTCTGGCGGCCATCTTCACCACTCTCTTCGCTTACACCGAGCGAGGGAATACCATCACCACTTCGGATCTCACCCGTCTGCGTCAAGATATGGATAGATGGCTTGCGGTCTTTGCCGAAGTCGGCGCACTGGTCGGAGCACTTCCCCAACTGCAAGTCGCCGTTCGATCCATCATCGAGATATCGCTCAGCAACATTTCCCGCATTCTCGCAGCGAAGACCGCTTCCGCCGCAGTCGCATCGACCACCGACTCTACATCGGAATCTCAACAGCAACAACACTCTCAACCCGCTCAAGCCTACGACACGAACTCATACACCAACAATAGCACAACCTCAAACGGCTACTCCCAGCCGCCTCAACCAAAACCCGAACTTGCTGAGTCTAACTCCTACGTCTCCTACCCGCCGATATTCCATTACCCCTCTTTCGACGGCACATATCCTCATCAAAATGCACAACGGGATGTCAAACCTAACCCCGCCTCGCTCGAAGCGCAACTCAACGCGCACAACAACGGATCTCAACAACCTCCGCAGTCTTCAAACGGCAATGCAGGTTTCATGGCCGCGTACACGGATGCCTTGTCGACGAATAATTTCATGGCCAACGGTGCGGCCGAGCAGTATGGGCACTCGCATCCCGCGGCATGGAGGCATTTCGCAGATCACATGATGATGAGTGTTGTGGGAAGTGACATGTTGCACGCGAATGCCACGTCCGCGCCGAATACATCCGGATCGATCGCTACTACAAATGGAGTGGGCGTTGCAGGAGGGAATGGCAATGGATATATGCATGATGCGAATGGGTTGATGGCGTTGTCTGGCGGTGTCACTGGAGTGCCAAAGGTCCCGGATCATATTAGTAGTATGGAGATGGCTACGGCTGCGTTGTCGGGGCATGGAGGACAGGTTTGGCCGCTGATGAGTTATTCTGGTGGAATGGAGTGAAGACAACGGCGCATTGTGCTTTCAGGAGGCGCAAGGTATGGTCTTCGAGCGGGCCGGGTCTGCTTTGGGAAGGACGGTGTTTTGGGTGGATGGCAGCGGAGAGATGGCGTTACTGTGATGAGAGAAAAGCGAGGGAGTACGATATACCATGGTGGGATTGCCGTTTTGGCGGGTTGCCAGGTTGTATATATACTGCATCAGTTTAGCCATTGTTATCAGCAATGCGGTGAGCGTCTGAGCCATGAGTCTGTTCTCAATGTTACCACCGCAGTTAATCTTTAAACCTCCGGTCTGACTAAGCCAGGCCATCGCTTCCACTAGAACTAGGTATTCTCCAACCCTATCGTGGTCTTCCATCATCGAGAACATCATCACCGCAGATTCATCAGCGAGCGACTGATCAGACAGGTCAGCCGTGCGAAAGGCTTCGAGCACACGTCTCGTAGGCTCACCACGAACTGGACAGGACTCCTCTTGCCCTTCTGCTCGACACCGCCTCATTCCCTCTCGCACGCCGAGCTGATCATCTCACGCAAAGCGAGGCTGAACTGAACCGCCTCTGCATCTCCTACGGGACTACCGCAGTTCATCACTGGCTTGACTGGTGAACGTTGCGAGACTTCTCCGTAACATCGAACGAAATCCTTCGCCGAATGCACGCATCCCGCAAACCTTTCCTTCTTCCTTCGTCACGGCTTCAAGCCGGCTACTTCGAGACTTCCCCTCCTTTTTTGCTTTTGCCGGGTGCAGGAACGATGCATGGGAGAGAGACTAGTGCATGTAGCTACAGCTCTGCTCCGTGTTGTTCTGGACTGTATCCTCGATGGCATTGAACGCCACGCTTTGATTTTTGCTGCTGATACAGCTGAACGGCGGACGAACGGCTTCGGCTTCATGGTGATAGCATGGCAGGCAGGACTTTCTTCGCCATCAAGGGAGAGATTGTACCGTCAGTGGACTGTCGGATCTTTATGGACAATGGAGAATTCTAGCTGGCATCCAGCTTGGAGCCGATACCCGCAGGACCCGAGAGGATGAAGCAACCGTGCTGTCGGCCGTCCGGTCCACTGAAGAGGGGAAGCATGCCAGACTGTGTGGTTCATGCTTGCATTTACAAATGATGTGGGAGGCTTGTGACCGGTATACATAGTAAGCGTTTACGACTCTTCCCTTCTACCTGCCTGCTCGCCGCCCTTCCTTGTGCCATTTCAAGTCATCCACCCAAAGCATCGCCGACATCATTCCTCAAGACCTTCTCAGGTATCAACCGCAACAATGAAGTTCACCGTCCTCGCATTAGCCAGCTGCTTTCTCGCACTCGCTTCCGCACAAGTCAACCGCACTGTCACCAATGGCTGGGGCTCCACACCAGCCGATAGGCACTACATCAACGACACGCAAGCCCAAGCCGTCATCATCGCCGCCATTGCCAAGTCCTACGAGATCGGGTACGGGATTCCCCATCCCGATTGCTACCGAATCCACTGACGACCACCCCCAGCGTGCCCAACAACATAGCAGTAGCAGACCCCTCCTCCCAACTCGTCGCCTTCCTCCGCATGGACAACGCCTTCCTCGCCTCGGCCGACATCTCCATAAAAAAAGCCAAAACAGTGACGCTCTTTAACGGACTCTTCCCTTCCTCGGGCATATACAACCGTTCCCAGCCGGGCGGAGATCTATGGTCGATCGTGGAGACGAATGGAGGGCTGATAGCGTTTGGAGGTGGGGTCTCGATTTTTGATCGTGAGGGGTATTGGATTGGGGCTGTGGGAGTTAGTGGTGGGAGTGTGGAGCAGGATGTTGAGGTTGCGACGGCGGGGGCGAAGGCGATTGGGACGACGAGTGTGGAGATGGGGAGTTCTTGACGTGGTGCAGGGTAGGCTCGGAGGGACAGAAGAATGGTCAGGACTTGGAAGTGGTGAACTGGTGAAGTTAGATGTCTGCTGATTGTATGATTCGCAAGGAAAGTCGTGATTAATACATGAAGCCCTGATGTTTCACCAGTTCGAAGTCTGGTTTGAAGAAAGTACGGCAGATCTCCTTTTTCCACGAAATAGCAGGTGTATGTTCGCCTGCTCGATGCAAGGCTTTCAAATCACAAGGCGAGCAAAGCATTCTTTCTCCCGCATGATTGAAACACAAACCATATCAAAGAAACAAACCATGCAGTCGTCCTATGCGTTGGCTGACTCTGATGCCGCACGCCTCGCAAATTCCATCAAGTCCCGATGTGCACCAAGGAGAGACCAAACCAATCATAATAGTGAGCGCCCCGTTCGCGATGCGGTGATGCTTTGGACCAAGATGTTGCAACATCTCCGTTCGTGCTCTTCGACGGCCAGCTTCAATGCATCTCAACTTGATGCCGCGATGCAACGCCAACGCTCGAAAGCTCTCTTTGCGGTATGTTGGGTTTCCGCATACAATCCGTCTTCATCGCGACTGAGAAATATGCTGTGTTGGATGCGTGATCGACTTCGTCGTAGAACCGCCGAAAATCTTCCTCCCCAAGGCGTGTTCCTGTGTGCTGGATCATGGTGCTGTAGGTAAAGGGCTTGAAGATCATGTTGACGAACGATGTCTCTTTCAACCTGAGCGGGCCTCTCTTGAAAGCCCCTTGAGTGTGGCTTGTTCCTTCTCGCGTGTATTGATCCTCGATATCGTGATACATCACCCTATCTTCCGGCGATAGACCCATCATACCTCGATCGCCTCTGGTTTTTATCAGATTTCCCCACCATTGGTCCTTCCCCAGATGTTGAACAGTGGCGCGGTATGGCTTCAAAATGAGATGGCCGTTGATACGCGGCGCGAATCCCAGGCAGGTATGCTAGCATCGCCGAGGCGCTCCAAAAGAAAGACATACACGATGTCTCCGGGTTTGAGATTGGCCCGGTTCTGTCGTTGGTCCACGCACCAACCATCAGCGCGTTGCTGCTTGCGCTGAGTGTCGTCGAGATTTTGGACGTAGGTGCGATGAATCTTCGCTTGATCCTCGATGGAAAGATTCTCGCAGTCGACCAGAGTCTGCCCATCCATAATCACAAGTCTCACTGGAAGCGTATCGACTCCTTGCGCCCCAGCCGCTGCAGCCTCTTGTCTCCTGTTGTAGCGAATCCGACCTTGCTCTTTCACTTCTCTGGGGAAGCTTTCAAGAGCATCGCGAGCCTTATGGAAAGTTTCCCATGCCTCCGCGGCAGCCTCTGGATTCTTCACATCCATCGCGGATGCGCCTAGATCGTGATTGTTAGAAAAACTTCTCCACGATCGCTTGCATGGCTTTTTACGTTTGCTGTGAGGAGAACGCCAGTCGTGAACTTTATTAGGGGAACAAGGCGCTATGCGCGGTATTGGCTTGCGCAGGCCCGAGAAGGCGTATGTTCAGGTGCAATGGCAACTTCCAGGTTCGATGTATGCGAATCTATGCTGAAATTCCTTGCTGGAGATCGAGTTCCAGCAAATATGGGCCAAGGGCCGCCGTGTACGGCCCACGGGAAGCGGGAGGTCTGTGCGCATTTTAGCACCTTGACACGTGAAAGCCAAGCCTCCCCCGGTTATAACGACATCTCCTAACGACTTTCCGCTACGACTACGACCAATTCAATGAATCCGCGATGGCACTTCAATGCCCTTATCATGACAAAGATTGTATCAAGAATGCTGATTGCAGCGACCGTACAAAGAAATATTCGGTGCTACCACAACAAAGGGAATACTGTATTCTTTTTCAAATGCATACTATCCAGGGCCTGTTCGATACTTAGAGTGAGCATCGCAAATCTTTCGTTGGATTCTGGGCTGTGCGGCACCAAGGAAATGCCGAATCTTCGCCGTAAGGCTTTCAGAACCTTGGACGTCGACGCACAAGGGCTCAGCTTCAGGTTGCCGCGAATCTGGACAGCATGGATCAGAAAGAGACTGCGACTGTTCCGTTCTCGCGTATGGAAGAGGAGAGAGTTTCGATACGATCTGCTTGGCATGCAGAAAGCCCATCGTGCCAAAACAAAGGCTCGGCTACGACCAAGTCTCCCTCCACAACTCTGGGCAAATCCTGTACGGTCCCATGACCAAAGGGCGAGCATCGGCTCCGTTCATGACCTTCCTTCGAGGTCTGACAATGAGAGGGCACTTTCGATGACGTCGCTAGATTCTACCGATACTCAAGCGGAGCCAGGCGAATTCGTCGCTAATGTTGGGGACCTCATCGAAAGAGATAGAGTCCGGCATACGATTGAGAAAAGACTCAATGAATCGAGGGAAAGATTGAAGGCTGTCCAGTACGATGTAGACTCACTGCGGGCATCCCTAGCGCACATCCCACGGAGGTCTCAAGAGTTCCAAACCCAGGCGCTTTGTGCCAGGAAAAACGCTGAGCTGGAGGTTACTTCAGCGAAGCATCAAGGTATTCTCGTGAACATCGAACAGGAGGAACGGGAATTGACACAGCTCTTACATTTGCAGACGGACCAGGAGATGCTAATTATCCGCACAGCGGGGGGTTTCCTTCGGAACCTGCAACGTGCAGAGCGCTCGGAGACCAAAATCACTCCCACCATGAGGTATATATTACGTCTTCTGGCGGATTGCAGCCGAGCCTACGAGGTGGATAAAGATAGTGGATTTGAAGGCGGTTCCGTCGTCAGAAAAGAGAGAGGTCCCGAAGGAGAGGTGCTTATGAAGCAATCGTTCGAAGCCCATTTGCGTAGTGAAAATCACAAGTTGCGAATGAAGGAATTCCTGGACCTTTTCGAGCCTCTCCACGTCGAGCACGGCACCTTACCTCCGCGGGAAGACGAGGAAGCCAAGCAAAAGCAGACCGAGGACAACAACAAGATCGATCAAGCGAGAAAAAAAGCATACTCCAGCAGAGTTGATGCCGGCTTGGAGGCTATAGAACAGGCCCATCACGCAGTCGAATTGTTACGACAGAACTACAGCGTTCAGAAAGATTTCCATTACCTCACATACGAGAGGGACATCGCATCTAACGGAGAAATGGGCATCGAGGGTTGGGAACCCACTCCGCCGAGACATGACCACTTTGAGTGGAAGCATTGGTGGCGCATGGAAGAGGCGGTTGGAAATATCCGGAAAGCGGAGGCTCAGCACCGGGAAGCTGTCAATGAAGCGTTGCGGGCCAAGGTCTCGCACCCCCGCGAGGATTTACTAGGAGTCCTGGATCACGAGGACGATGGCTTCACCTCTACTATGGGATCTGCACACCAGAAAGGCCTGAAAGTACAGATCGCAGGCGAAAAGGGTCGCATCGACCGATGGATTGGCCAACTGGACGTTGCCAGCCGTGGCTACGCCGTACCCGAAGCTCCCGAAGACGTGGCAGATGTCGGAACCGAAAGTGATATTCGATGTGGGCTTTCGACTCGTTGGCAGCCCATTCAGTTCGAGAGTGACTTGAAAGCGAGATGGGCGGCTGAAGTTGTTGTGACGCGGGCTGAAGCAGAGAAGCAGCGGCAGGAGATTCTTGATCGAGCTACCAGGAGGCGTTGAGATGTCTTGGACCTGTGAAAGTAAGGTATTAGCAAAGTGAACTAATCTAAATCCACGTCTTTGAGCTGCGAAGAGATCTCGTTACAATAATTCGTGATGGTGTTGATGGAGTAGTATCCCAACGGCCAGTATTGACGTTGTATATTTTTCCCGATAGCCATCTGTAGAAGTTGGGATGAAATAGCCCGATATGCTGCGTTATGGACACTACCCCCCAGCCGAAGGATTGCTTGGCAGATCCTTCGGCGAGAACAGCAATCCTGAACCTCTGACGCGATGATATGTTCTACATTCACTTCACCTTGCAGCTGCCCAATAAGTGAAGCCCTACCTGCTTCTTCGAGATATGCTGCATCTACCTCGCTATCCTAGTGCGTTCCGACGATGCCAGCTAGCAACGAGAATGGCGGACTGCTTGGCGCCGACCATCCCGCCTTGAAGACCGCCAATAGTCTTCACTTGGCCTGTCGGGAGTGCCAACGGAAGAAGGTGAAATGCGATCGCGTATACCCATGTGGTCCTTGCAATCGAGCTGGCATCGCCTGCAAGCCGAGCACACGAAAGCCGCGAGCCAGAGCCGACAAGGGTGTCGATGCTGAGCTCCGGGAGCGTATTCTCAAGCTCGAAAGGCTCGTGGGCACGTTTCAAGGCGACGGCAACATCGATAGAAAGCCGGACCAATCACGACCAGATATCCTTGAACAGACATCGCGTCCCTCTCTGACAAACATTGGATCGCCAAGCTCTCCCATATTCTTCGAAGGCGCTTCGCCAAGTACAACGAAGTATGTCGCGGGAACCTTCTGGTCCTCCTTGACAAACGAGGTCAAGGCGCTCGCGGAAGCCTTGGGAGATGGTACCCCCGACAGCGACGATGATGAGTCTCCTGAGCTGTCGCCGCCCTCTATGCATGGACCGGCCAGTGGCGATAGCCCAACCATCAACGTAGGTTTCGAGTTCATATTCTGCCCACCTGGAAGCGTGTACATCATGCCTGGCGCTCCTACTGAACCCGAGCCTACGCTGGGTATGGACATGTTCAATGCTTATCTGCGATCCGTCGAGCCGATGTACAAACTCTTCCACGTTCCGACTCTGAAGGCGTTTATCGTCGACGACCGGCCATACATTGGCCAGGAACCGGATGCGCTTTGCAACCGAGCACTCAAAGCTGCCTTGCAGTACGCTGGCGTCAGTTCACTCACCCCCGAGGAATGTCAAGCTCGGTACAGTACGCCACGAGATCAGCTTCTACTGAGCTTTCGTCAAATGGTCGACATAGCACTGTACAAGGCGGACGCCTTGACAACCACTGATCTTGCCACACTACAAGCACTCGTGGTCTATGTCACTGCTGTTCGGATCATGGACTGCAGTCGTCGGACGTGGACCATGATAGCCCTACTGGACCGCACTGCTCGTGCGATGAATATTCACAAAGAGATGGTCGGCGAGAGTGTGTACATGGCAGAGCTCAAGCGCCGGCTGTGGTACGCCATTGTCTTCGTGGACTGCTATGGGTCCATTGACCGTGGTTCAGAGCCCACCATTCATCCCGACACTTTTACAAGACTACTTCCTAGCAACGTCAACGATGACGACTTCGATCCATCCTCTACATCCATCACTCCTCGAGACGGCCTCACCGAGATGTCGCTTTACCTGATAGCCGCGCGAGGCTCAGCGATGCATCTTCGAACTCATGTTCTCGTCCTCACCACTTCTGGGGAGCAGACTTGGCAAAAGCGCCTTGAGCTCGCTTACGCATACCAGAAAGATGTGTACGAAAACCACATTCGGCATCTTGACGACAAAGATTCGCTGCACCGGGAATTCAGAGGCATCGCAGAAGCAGCCGGTCATCAGACACTTCTCCGTGCCGTACGGCCCATGCAACACGACATCACTAGTGCTCCGCCCCGGGTCGACAGTCCTTGGGTGATGGCCTTGGCGGTCAACATTCTCCGTCAAGCCAACGAGCTATGGCAACAGATCGACGGTCACTGGCGACGTATGCCCTGGGCGCCATGGCATGCAATCGCTGTTGCACTCGCAGGTCTCTGCTCCATACGCGGCACACCCGAAGCTATTGAGGCCTGGGATCTGGTCGACAAAGGCATGTCTCGCTACGCAGTAGATGTTGCTGATGGCCCGAATGGCATGCTCTGGAGACCAATCACGAAGCTGTACAAGAAGGCAGCGGCATTCAGGGATGCTGATCAGACGCTGCAACCTGTTCAGCCTTTGACGGAAGGCGCCGCTTGGACCGATGCTTTGCTCAATCCAGAATTTGCTGTGAACCCTGCTTTGGTCGGTATGACTATGAACGACATGCCCCTCAATCCTTCGGACTCCGTTTTCAGCTTTCCGCCGGACATGGCAAGCATGCTTCCTGTCGACGACAGCTGGCTTGACTGGGAGGGAATACTGAAAGACATCGACGAAGTCAAGGCCGATGATATGCAATGGATGTGAAGAATGCAATAGCAATCTTCGGACACAACTCGACCCATCGTAACTTGCGTAAACACACCAACCACCATGGGCTTTGACGTCCCGTCATCTCGAAATTCCGGCTATGCTCAAGAGTCCCGGAGCCTTCCGTGCGACAAACAGTCAGACTCCATGCGCAGAATTCCGAAGAACTCATCAGACAAATGCTTGAGTAAGGGTGGCCCCTCGAGGGACTAAAAGAGAAGATCGCCGAGGTATCTGGGTTCAAGCTTCGGTCATAGGGACATTCACTTCACACTACTGAAGCTTGGCATCATCTTTGCCAATCACATCACTCACGAGTTGCACGAGCTCAACGACATTGTATGCTCGTTTAGTGCATGTTCGATGCCATGCGGAAGATATGGACCACTCCCGCGGTAGCGGCTCTACATAAATTGGAATGCCCCAAGACGCTCTTCTGCACAGTTGCCCCCATACGCCCTTTCGACACACGGCAACAATGGTCAAACCTTGCAGTCTCTGCCACAGCGGCTCTTTCGGTCGGCGGTGCATCCTTTCGTCCAATTCCTGCCGACCAGTCCACTCCTGTCCAGCAGCGTCTTGCTTACGCTGGTCCAGACTGTAAGGATCGCCCGCCAGCTAGCTCGAAACGTCCCTCCGATCGACTGACGAATATCAGCCATGTTCGTGGGGTGGAACACATATGCCAGGCA
This sequence comes from Zymoseptoria crescenta, assembly GCA_026122155.1. NCBI lineage: Eukaryota > Fungi > Ascomycota > Dothideomycetes > Mycosphaerellales > Mycosphaerellaceae > Zymoseptoria > Zymoseptoria crescenta. Next base: position 67,286 of record JALRMM010000026.1, read on the forward strand.
AGACCAAAGCTGTGTTGCATACGGCACATCGAGTACCAATCTTCCATGGAAAGCTTGCTCCTCCAACTCGAAGACCTATGCTAGCTCAAGAACATGGTACAACGCAGTTACTCTCACGGGGCTGAAGCCGGCAACCACCTACTACTACAAGATCTCTTCTGGAAATTCGAGCGTAGAGCACTTTGTATCGCCTCGTACCGCTGGCGATTTGACTCCATTCAACATGGACGTTGTCATCGACCTCGGAGTCTACGGACAAGACGGCTTCACCACGAAGAAACGAGAGAACATTCCAACCATCGACCCTGCTCTCGAACACTCCACCATCGGCCGGCTTGCTACTACCATCGACGACTACGAGTTGGTCATTCACCCGGGAGACTTCGCTTACGCTGATGACTGGTACCTGAAGAGCAAGAATGCCTTGGACGGGGAAGCAGCCTATGAAGCCATTCTCGAAAACTTCTACGACCAGCTCGCCCCAATCGCCGGCCGAAAAGCTTACATGGCTTCTCCTGGGAACCACGAAGCCGCCTGCCAAGAGATCCCAAACACCAGCGGTCTCTGTCCCGCAGGCCAAAAGAACTTCACTGACTTCATGGTCCGCTTCGGCGACAACATGCCTGCCGGCTTCCCATCCACCTCAAATGACAGCAATGCTCAGACCAGCGCCGCAAGAGCAAAGAGCCTCGCTGTTCCACCATTCTGGTACTCCTTCGAATATGGCATGGTGCACGTCGTCATGTTCAACACAGAAACCGACTTCCCCTACGCTCCATCCGGACGAGGCGGCAGCGCAGGCCTCAATGGCGGACCTTTCGGCGCTCCAGGCCAGCAACTGGCATGGCTAGAAGCAGATCTCGCCTCTGTCGATCGAAGGGTCACACCCTGGGTCGTCGCCGCCGGTCATCGCCCATGGTACTCCACCGGCGCTGATTCACCAGACTCCAACATCTGCGCTCCCTGCCAAGCAGCCTTCGAGGGTCTATTCTACAAGTACGGCGTCGACATCGGCGTCTTCGGTCACGTCCATAACTCGCAGCGATTTTTGCCCGTGTACAACAATACCGCCGATTCTGCTGGTATGGACGACCCCAAAGCTCCCATGTACATCGTTGCTGGAGGTGTTGGTAACATTGAAGGCTTGTCGGAGGTGGGGAAGAACTATTCGACGAATGTGTTTGCGTATGCCGACGACTTCAGCTATGCGGCGTTGAAGTTCGAGGATGCGCAGCATTTGGGTGTGGAGTTCGTCAATAGTCGCACAGGAGAGACTGTGGATAGCAGTGTGTTGTACAAGGCTCACGATGCTTCATTTGTGAGGCAGAGCTAGAAGTGGCATGGTCAGGTGTACGATGCATCGCGTCAAAACCATGGTTGTTCCCATGACAAACGATCATAAAGTCTGGGACAACGAAAGGGAGGGCAGCGCCGAACAACGGTACCACCGATAGCGTCTGCTGGCTCGTGGTTGCACAGCCCTACCATACTACGATGCCACAGTCTTGCCATAATCTCGCAACGTAGCTTGCGATCTGGCTCCGTATAAAACCGCATGCAGTCCCCGGAAGGCAGCTCAGACCAGTCCAACATCCAGACAAGGCATCAAGTGCCATCACAACCACCATCATGGAGCAGCATAATCCACCCACCCACTCAAGTGTCGATCCAGGCAACCTGGCCTACCCCGACATCGCACAGCGCAATGCCCTGCTCGACGATCTTACCGTTCACGTGGATCGACACCACGTCGTTGACGAAGCCTACCCTCCTCAGCCAGAGTTGCACGCTATCCGGGAGCGCGAAATCGAACGGGTCCGCAACAGAATTCACACTGTCCATGGATCAACAAGGTCATGCCGGCGCTTCCATTTCTGCCGTGGACCGCGAACACTTCTACCACATTGCTTCAGCTCTGCGCCAACTAAGAAGCACTGTTTCGCACGATCGACGGGCGCTTAAGGTCTGGCCTACGCCCGAGAAGCGCCAGACGATGGCTGTATACTTCTGGAAGTACTTTCACGAGCCCTGCAAGGCGCTCGCGCTGCCGCTGGAATTCATTCTCGTCAGCATTTTCCACCTTTGCACGTTCACAGACCATCGGGGGGATTACAAAGATTCCGTCTTTGGCTCGCTGCACCGGGATGGCGTCGAAAACCTTGCTCAAAAGTTCTACATGGACAGGGAAGTCGTCATTCCCAGAGTATTCTCGGACCGTCGCGCTCAACAAGACATGGTCACAGCGCTTATGACAGTGGAAAAGATGTACTTTGATCGCATTGAAGGCATGGAAACCTCCACGGTCTCCGGTCCCCGAGATTGGACGCGGGCTCACACTGTCAAGTATCAGGCCAACGAGCGAGGATTGGCCTATGCATCGAGCCGAAAGGCTGCCGTTGCTCGGGCCTGCAAGGACTTGTCCACTCATCACTGGATCCAGGTCATGGGAGGATGTGTTAAAGCCGTTGTAGCAAGGTTCGGATTGGTCATGCTCGGCAGAAGGAAGGCGGACCCCGACGCTTCATGGCATTGGCGCGGAGAGACCGTCGGGAATGATGCGGACCTTGATATCCGCCTGCCTGGTTCTTGGAAGTCTATTCTGTCGACTCATTGTCCCGACTTCTTCGAATTCCGACACCAGGTCAGCACAAACGATTGCTAGGGAGGGCAAGCTCCGGTTGGCCTTCTTGTTCGAAGGCTTGGTAGGACAGCAAGTCTCTAGCGGATGAGCTCGTGGGTGACACGTACGAGATAGAAATGGCGTTGCAAGAGGAGTTGAGATAGGATCATGGCGTTGCAAAAGAGCGTTCCGGGGAATTTGGCCAGATTTGCTAAGGAAGGCCATTCGTGACGATAAGCAAGAGCTAGATGCACATGTCCATGTTCCGCTAAAATTACCTATCACGATACATGTACATGGTGCGGCACCCTCTCTTCTCAGTCCCGCTCAATAATCCGCCACCGTACTTGCACATGTTCTACTAACTTACCTGCCACGGTACACGTACCTGTTCTCCTACGCTATCTGTCCGGTTTCATTCTGTGACCTGCCGCCGTACCCGCACACGCTCCACTGATCTATCTGTCACCGTACTTGCACCGGTTTGCCTAACTTATCTGTCCCGCTCCGGACCACGATCGCACGGTACATCTACGTGCTCCGCCAGCTTACCTGTACGATTACCAGTCCGTGACCAATGTACGGCCGGACAGCGTACACGCCGCCGTACGCGTAACTTAGCAGTCACCGTACATGTTCTCCATCCCAGAACATGCTCCCGAATCCCAGAACATGCTCTCCGTCCCAGAGCATCCGCTCATACGCACGACGCGGAAGCCATTGCCACAGTGAAATCACGACTAACGGAGACGCCGGCGACAAGATCGCATTCACCAAAAACGAAACACCGGAAATCTTCACTCCAAATTACTTCTCATTCGCGCATACTACTCTCAATGCGACAGCTATCCTACCATGACCTCCGTCTCTCTTCACAACGAGGAGCTCCGCCTCAGACTCCTGCGGTTCTGCCGCAAAACCTTCTCAAAATCTTCATTCGCATGAGCCGAGTCTAGCCGCGGGTGCGCGAGCAACATGCTGTCGCGGTGCCACTTCCTCACAGCGTCCTGCGTCAGATCGTCACGTGCGTCATTTACGCCAGCCACCATCTCAGCGTGCTTTCGTCGCATCTCTACGCCTTCGAGGGCTGCCGTGCCATTGAATGACGAGGTCCTTCTCGGTGCGTAGGAGAGCGTTTGAGGTCGCGCGGGCGGCATGGGGACTGGAGGGAAGGGATTGTGGAACTCCGGCATGACGGCTGAGTCAGCATCTGAGAATGGTGTGGACGTGCCGGTGCTGAAATAGTGCATTGTCGGCCGTGGGTGGAGGTGGTCATGACGGCGTGGAGGCACCGGACTTCCGGTGTCGAGAGGCGGAATGTCCATGCTGGGAATGCGGCCGTCGATGATCATAGGGATTCTATCCAGCTCTGGTGTCTCCATTGCACGGAGCAGCGCGGCACCGTTGGTTCGGTCGTCGGTGGCATGGTCGTTGTTCTGAAGCTCGAGAGCGCGGCGGGCAGCGGCGGCCTGGGACGCTTCGACGAGGTCTTCGAGCTCGAAGTGAGAAGCTCTGCGGCGAACTGTGCGCATTTCCAGCGCTGAGCGTCGCATGTCGTAAGTGACGGGGTCGACAACTGCGTCGATTGTGCGTTGAGATTCGCGCTGGAACTGGGCTCGAAGGCTTGCTGTGCGTAGGTCGACGGCGGCATTTGAGGGTTGAGGGCTGCCTGGACTCGGCGGTGACTCGGATGGCGTCGAATCTGTTGAGTCTTCGTGTAGCTGAAACATGGTGGCGAGGTAACGGAGTGATTGAATGACTGTCGGTGGAGTGTATGCACAAACGATGCGTGAACTCCGGTAACAATAGCTCCGCGGTATGTCTGTTGCGTGTGAGTGTGAAGGAGAAAGTGATGAAGCTGGGAAGAAGTTAGAGGAGGTTCCAGCTGTAGTTGCCTCTGGTGCTTACCATGATTCTGCGGTTGCTACCTGCCGACTCTTGTCGGCGATAATGTCGCTTCTCGGCTCCAGCAGGTACTGCTCCAGCAGGAACTGCCCATACCATGGCGAAAAAAAGCCAAGACGCCATGGCAGCTTCCATGATATCCTCACTCGTCCAACGTCAAATCTGCAGCACTCATTCATCCTCATCCTCACGTCCACGCCTCTCGCCAGGACTGCGACTGCGCTGCCGACCGCCCTTGCGTCCTCCCTTTGGACCTGAACTACCCTTGACTGGCGGCGGACGCACGAATGCGAAGTCCACACCAATCGTCTGCTCCAGCAATTTTTCTCCATTCGCGCCTTCGACCGCAGCTTTCGCCTCGTCCAGTGTCGGGTACTCGATGAGCACGTATCCCTTTGCGCATACTGTCAGCACGTGCCGTATCACTCCTCTTGAGAGATCTTCATCTCACCTTCACGTATCCCGTCCGCCTATCCAGATTGAGATGAATATTCTTGATCTCGCCGTATTCGCCAAACAAGTCTTGCAGGTCCTCCTCCGAAGCTTCCTCGTGCACATTCGTGACCACTATGATCCAGCCCTCGATGCTGCGCACTGCGACTGCCTTTTGCGCGGTTTTCGTCTCGGTGTAGCCGTTCTTGCTCTGCTTCGTCTCTGGCGAGGCAGGCGCATCGGCCATTTCGGCGTCGTCCATGGCGGACAGTGATAATGAGGAAGATCTGCAAGCGCAAGGTCTGTGGAGATGTCAATGGCGTATCGGTGACGGGTGTTGTTTAGAAGGCCGAAAGACCAGAAAGACGAGAGGATGTTCCCAATGTCTCGAAGTGGCCCGTGCAAAGAACGGAGTGAGGTCCGGTCTTGGCTAAAGTGAGAGGATTTCTTCTCCGTGGAAGTGAGCTCGACTTCCCCTTCTTCAACACCATGCACGTGAAACATCAGGACCCGATGGCATGTGACCGAACATGGCACTGCATATGATACTTTGCCTGAGGCGATGCTATCTGAACATTCCCGACACGTGTGCTGGCCTACGATAATCGCTCGATATTTGCGTTTCCGGACAACTCATCATTCCCCCTACACTCAGCTTCCAGCAACAGGACATTTCCAGCTACTTGCGCCCCTTCAGGACAAACCTACGAGATCTCCTCGGAGAGCAGCCCTTCCGAAAGCGTTATGCCGGAGGAAGACCGCTGTGGGCTGGAAGCGTCAGGCATTCGAAGCGCCGCAAGGTTGCCGACTATGTCCATCAGGTTTGCCAGATCAACTTTACCAGCGGACCTTCATAGTTCATACTGCCTTCCTTCTGGGATCTTCAGGGAAGTGTGACTCCTTGCGTGCCGACAATCTTGAGGATGGAGGAAAGCCAGCCAGGCCTTGATGAGAGCAGATCTTTGGCATGGTCGGGAGAAGATCAATCGGTACGTTTCTTACTTCCCTCGCTTCCTCGACACTGCAATGATGAGTCCATTTCGTTACACCTTGAACATCAATGAGAGCCAATTTTTCAATATACCAATTGTTCCTTCTGAAACTGCACACGAGCACTTCATGCAACCTCTGTCCCCAGTCTGGAGTACCTTTGCTGACCATAGCCAGGACAGATTTCGGGGATCTGCTTTGACAGTCCAAGTACAGATAGAAAGGAGGCCAGCAGCATGCTGTTCGCACTCGTATATACACAAGTCAGAAGTTTTCACCTTTGCTCTAGAGAGTACCAGAAGCCGAACGTGGCTGTGTGCACTATTTCCTGTGTTCCATGTCTTCGTTTAATGCTGTGAGCAGGCGAACCTCAAAATGTTGTCTTCGCGACCTGCTTGCACCATCTTCTTCGCTCGCTCCCACTGTCTGCTGTCCAAGAATATCTTGCACCGGAGATTTGAAAGCTTGTCATCGAGAAATGAAGCTTGACCATCAAATATTGAGCGGGTATTGATCCTTCCGGCAAGAATGCAAGCTAGTCCCAATGAAAAGAATTCAGAAAGTTCACGACACCACTCATCATGCCGTCACTCAAGTTACCTTACTCTGCTCGTTCGATCTTTTCTTCCATCCAACATCGAAAGCAACCAATCTCTCGCCGAACGGTGAGCAGAACAAACAATGCCTGCCAAAGACAACGAACGATCGCCGCTGCTGCGAGATGGGATTGACGACGAACGAGGCGAACAAAAGGTCGAATTCGGCGACGACGACCATGAAGACCCAAAGCAATGGCCCATCTCCTGGAAATGGACTCAAACCGTCCAGATTTTCCTCGTCGCGTTCTTCCTTCCCATGTCATCGTCAATGTTCGCGCCCGCAATCGAACGACTGGCAAACGACTTCGGTACGGACAAGCAAACAGTACTCTTTGGACAGACTGGCTTCGTGTGCATGCTCGGAATTGGACCACTCTTCCACGCACCGATGGGTGAGACGTTCGGACGACGACCAATTTATCTGACGAACCTCGCCATCTTCACCCTGCTTCAGCTCGCCTCTGCCTTGTCGCCAAACGTTGCCAGCTTCGTCGCCTTTCGCACGCTGTCTGGCTTCTTCGGCAGCGTCGGGGTCGCAAACGGTGGAGGCACAATCTCCGACATGTTCGATACGACAGGCAGAGCTCAAGTCCTTGGCTTTTACTTCATGGGCCCTCTCCTGGGACCATGTATCGGTCCTCTCCTCGGCGGCCTGCTCGTAGGCAGCCTGCACTGGCGCTGGGTCTTCTGGCTCTCAATGATCTTCGCCGGACTCACCACCACAATCTGCTTCTTCTTCCTCTACGAATCCCGCGCGCAGACGATCCTCGAACAACGCAAATCCCACCTCTCAAAGAAGAATCCTAAAACAAAGTACACCGTCGAAGGCACAAGCGACAAATCCACCTTCCCCAAGATGGCCTCCAACTCCACCCGCGCCATCAAAATCCTCACGACCCAACCCATCGTCCTCACAATGTCCATCTACCAAGCCCTGGTCTTCAGCAGCATGTACACCCTCTACTCTCAATACACCACGATATGGTCCGCTTCCCCTTACAACTTCACCAAATCCCAAATCGGACTCGCATACCTCGGACCCGCCCTTGGCTTCATCTTCACCTCCATCTTCATCATCCTCTTCATCGATCGCCTCGACAACTGGCTCGCGAAACGCCACAACGACGATGCCCAGCCGGAGTACCGCCTACCAATGGCCAACATCGGCGCCGTGTTCTTACCCGTCTCTCTTTTCTGGTTCGGATGGGCCGTCGACAAAGGTCTCCCATGGCCAGTACCACTCGCCGCAACGCTGTTCTTCGGAGGTTCGCAAGTGGCCATCTTCAACACCGTACAGACATACTACATCGATGCATACGAGAGCAATGCAGCGTCCGCACTGGCGGCCGGGGCTTTCTTGCGGAGCATATTGGGAGGTGTGGTGCCGCTGTTCGTGAGCGCGATGTTTGAGAAGTTGGGGTATGGATTGGGGATGAGTGTGTTTGGAGGACTGAGCTTGATTCTGATGCCGGCGCCGGTGTTATTTTACAAGTATGGGAGGGTGTTGAGGGAGAAGTACCCTTTCAACGGGTGATTGTTATTGAGAAAGGCTTTGTGATCATATCTTGGGGAGAAAATCAGTCGAGAAAACTGCCCGTCAGACATTCCCTGTCTGAACTCCTCCTTCCTCCCTGGCTCGTCACATCAATCATACCCCGTCGTCATCGCCCAGAAGCTGCCGGAGGAGGTTCGCCATCGAATCAACTCACTCCAGTCATCCCCCTCAGGTCACCTCGAAGCAGCCACCATTCAACCGATCAAACATTGCACGGCCCATTCGTGCTACAATCACACTACAACCCACCAGTAAGCACAAGTCCCCTCTCAACCAACCACATCTATCATCGTCAACCCGCAGTCACTTACCAAACCCTGTGGACAAGGACCACAATACAACCCCGCCGACCTTCCGCTTGAGTCGCAACAGACCCTTCCTTGGAAGGGATTGTTTGGGCAAAGGGGATCGTCCTGACGGACGCCGATGACTGAAGCGACTGCCATGCCGCTGAAGAGGAAGAAGGCGAGGTGGTGGAGATGCATTGTGGCTTGGTGTTGTCTTTGTTGTTTGTTCGCGTGGAGTTGCGATCGATGATGTGATGATGAGTTGGACCTTCTTGCTGATCAGGTGCTGGACTCCCCTTCTTATCTTCTCCGTCTCCCAGCTTCGGATCGAAGCCCTCCCCGAAGTCCGCCCACTCCACTGATCGAGGTCCTATGTCTTGTTGTCATCTTGCATTGCCGACGTGAAATCCGGGTTTCCGGCTCATCCGAAGACCATGTCTAGTGTTGCTGCTGGCTAAAGCCAAGATACGCGATGCTGCACAGCCTCATCGGCCGAGTGGTTGTGAGGGAACCTCGGCGTGCTTCATCGTGAGACTGCTGGACCAGCGCGCATGGGCGTTGAGCTCTGATGATGAAGTGGGCCACTGCACTGCGAAGCCCTGCGTTACCACCCGATCCGACAATCGCACCTCACGATACGAAGACGTGTCATCGCAGCAAACGTTCTTTCCTTTCCTCTGGCGCGTTTAATTGGACATTCAGGTTTTCGAAAGCCGTTCAATTGACCCGTCCCGAAGCCCAGTCTCTCCACGGCACCTTCACTTTCATCCCAAGAAGATCAAACAGCCTCACCGTCCGCCTCCCCTACAATCGACTCTGAATCTTCTCCGGCGTATCACCCAACGCATACTGCACGCTCGCCTTCCGACTCCTCACCACCTGCATCTCCTCCATACTCGGCGTCTTCGCCTGCGTAGCCGGATTATACTTCCACGCGGTGCCCTTGATCGCCTCTTCATCCGTCAGCCTCTTGTTCGCCTTGCCATCCGCCCGCTTATACACGTTGATGACCACGCATCCGCCTAGTCCCAGATTGTGCTGCAGCGCGACTTTGGCGTCCACGTGCCGGGTGTTGGCCCATCCGCGCAATTGCCAGGAGAGCTCGGCGCATTGGGCGAGGCCCGTGGCGCCGAGGGGGTGACCTTTGGAGATGAGGCCGCCGGAGGGGTTGATGACGGGTCCCTTGCCGCCGTAGGTGATGTCTCCATTGCGCACCATTTCGTGGGCTTTGCCCTTTTCACAGAATCCCAGGCCTTCGAGGAGGATGAGTTCGTTGGCGCTGAAGCAATCGTGGAGTTCGCAGACGGCGATGTCCTTGGCGGTCACGCCGGCTTCGGCGTACGCCATCTGAGCGGCGTTCTTCGTCATGCCGAATCCGACGAGGTCCATGGCGGACTTGGAGAAGAGGGTTGGATCGTCGGTTTGCAGTTGTTGGCCGGCCATGAGAATTGCTTGAGACCTCAGGTGCGAGCGCGCGGCGAGGAAGCGTTCGGAGATGATGACGGCTGCGCCGGCGCCGTCGGACGTGGGGCTGCATTGTAGCTTGGTCAAGGGAGCGTGGATCATGGGGGAGTTGGCGACTTCTTCGAGGGTGTACTCTTTTTGAAATTGGGCGTAGGGGTTGTTGGTAGAGTGTTTGTGGGAAACGCGGCCGATTTCTGCGAAGTCGGAGGCTTTGGCGCCGTATCTGGGGAATGAGGTCAGTTGGAGGTTTTGCTTGGATCCGTCGAACAAACGTCGCTTACTTGTCCATGTACTCCTGGCCAGCGTTGGCAAAGTACTGTGCGTTCCTGGGACTGGCGTGCTTGCCGTACGTCTCCTCCATCAGATCGGTTGAAAGACCCATCGGGCTCGGACGATCGGACCAGTCACTCTTAATCGAACCCGGCTGCATCTGCTCGAATCCAACAACCAAGACACAGTCCGCCGCGCCGGCTCGAACCATTGTCCTAGCCATGTGCAGTCCTGTAGATCCCGTCGCACATGCATTGTTAGTGTTGTAGATGGGAATACCAGTCATTCCGAATTGGTAGAAGATGCGCTGAGCAGAGGTAGTCGAGCCAAAGCAGAAACAACCGACCCCCATCTCGACGTCGTCGTAGTTGATCTGTGCGTCCAGCATGGCTTTGGCACCGGCTTCGAAGCCCAGCTCGACGTAGGAGCGGGTCTGACGAGGCTTGATGAATTGGGTCATGCCGACGCCGAGGACGTAGGCGTCGGATTGAGGCTTCTTGATCTCCATATTGGCGGTTCTCGTGGGCGTTATGGTCTGTGTGGAGCTTGTCAGATGTGTGTCGATATCGAGAAGACGAGATGGTGAGCGAGTGAAGTTGATACAGGCTGTGAAGCTTCCGGCAATACTGTAGCTGTTCCTCCTCGGTTGTTGTTCCCCGCAAAATCGAGGCAAGTTAGGGTCCATGGCCGAGGCTGGGGTAGAAGAGGGGAGATCGCTGTGCACTGCTGACGTAATGCAACGTCGAAATTCTAAGAACATCACAATCTACGATATTAGCCTGTTTTTAACGAATTAATGCACCACAACCATAAGGGCTAGTAACAAGTCGTTTACTAAGTATAAAGCGAATAGTCTTAAGGATATCTAGATAATTATAGACAAATATAGCGTATACCGAACGACGTTATAGCATTAAGCTAACGGACTAACCGAATCTTAAGCTAAACGCGACGAGAATAATATAATTCTTTTATACTAATAAGAACGCACCCTCGTACGTTTTATCGATACTCTAATATATAGAGGCATACTACTAATACCTTCTATAGTTCGTAACTTCGCTTATAATATTGTAAAGGTATTTCTAAGCTATTACTAGGTATCGGACTTCGTTATAAGGTAAGGCGATTGTATCGATTCGAAATACCTTAATCCCCTCGATAGAAATTGTAAGCACGTAGACTCTAAACGGTAATATTAGTTATATTACGACCTCCTTAGCTTTAAGATCGAGCAATATAGTATTAAGCGAGAGAATACGTATAATATAGACGAGAAGGGCTTCTTAATAGGTATGCTTTAGAAGTTAAAGCGAGTCTTTACGAAGGAGCACTTCCTCGTAGGTAGATTAATTAGCAATATACAAGACGGTAGTTGTAAATAGATTACCTTAATAGCATATATCTGTGCTAATCTAACTTTACTACTACCGGCATTAATCTATAAGGCAGTAACTAGCAATATCTAGTCCTCGTAGCTCTAGGACTTCGATATAAAGTAGCACTTCGCCTTCTTCGTATCCTTACTAAACGGCTAGACTAATAATAACCTTAGACTCTACTAGCTAAAGAAGGTGTTCGAGCCTCTTACACGAGAGAAGGCTAGTAATAGAGAGCATCGGCTACTTGTAATTAATAGCTATAGATTATACGTTAATATAGAGTTCTTATAGTTTTACATATTACACCGCATCTTCGTAGTAGTGTTTCTACCTTATTTAACGCACCGCTTATAGCCTCTAGATGTTAGTTTATTCGGTCTATTAGCTAGCTTCTATAGCATAGAACTGTTACGCTATATTTACTAGTCTAAGGGACTCTTAGCGGTTATAAAGCGTAACTTCTTTAGGTTGTTCTAGCCGGTATAGTAGAAGGCATTTATACTAGCTAATATCGAGTCTAGCTTCCGTAAGACTAGCCTCTATCTACTAGATTTATTAGCTATGCTCGATTAAAGTTTAACGAGAGTAAGAGCAAGAGTAAGAGCACGAGCACGAAGAGTATAAAGAGCATAAAGAGCGTCTACTTTAGCGATAGCTTAAGGCTAGGGACTATAGACAATACTACTAGACCGACTACCGCTAAAGGAAATGCCTCTATTATCTTAAACGACTAGTATAGGTCGAGGGCCCTTATAAGGAAGGTAGTAAAAAAACTATAAAACAGCGAGGAGCAGCAGTTAATTAACTAGCTTACGACTCGAATACCCTTATCTACGTTTAAACGCAAAACTAGCTCCTTAAAAGTAAGAATAATAGACTCCGCTAGTTCTTTAAAAATAAGTAGAAAAAGAGATAACGTGCGAAGCCGATACTCGCTCTTCTATAAGGGTAGTTAGCTTAGTTCTATTTACCGGCTAAACTACAAGCTAGTCTTAATCTTCTAGCTACTAAAGAGGCTAAAAAGGAAGCTAAGAAGAAGAAGAAGGAAGATAAAGTAATAGCGAAGAAGGTAGATAAACAACTAAGAGCTAAATAGCGGATACAAGCTAAAGCAGACAAGCTAGCTATAGCGGCGTAGAAGAAGGCGTAGAAGGCTATATAGACAAAGGCAAAAGAGGCTAATTTATAGCTAAAAAGCAACCTCTAAGCCTCTACTCGTATAGTATTACCTACTAAGTATCGTAGAAGGAAGGAAGTGGACAAACTAGTATTAATAGTAGTGTTAAAGGTGCCCTTGTTATAGAGGGGGGTGCATATATAGCTAAATCCTCCTAGCTACTAATACGCATAACATTAAGGCAGCAATATTAAGCTGCTTACAGATAATAGATATAATTAATGCGATAAATTTGAGCTATTAACCACCTTATTATAACTACTAGTAATAAAGATATTAGCTGTTAAAGAGGTAGTAGTAATAAAAGGATCCTCGGTAAAAACACGTTGCATTGCGAGATCCGTGCACAGCGATCTCCCCTCTTCTACTTTTCGCTGGCGGAGTTCACTTCTTGACGTTATTGCCATGATTGCCGCCTCGCTTCATCTATTCCCGCCATCGTCCTTGTCGAGTCGTCTGCCATTGTCCGTGTCAAAGCCGCTGCGAAGCTGTCCACGTCTCCCCGACGGGCGTCAGTCTTCTCGCCTCGTCAAAGGATGGCCCTTCCTATGACCTCTGGATGGAGTCCACATGAAAACGGTGTGGCGTCCGGCGTACACTGCCCGTGCGAGAACCGCATCAGCTCCGCGAGACGCCTGTGGACGAGCAATAGCACAGGGCAAAGGATGCCAGAGGCGGTGAGAGACGAGTGGTACGGGACAAGCTGCGTGTGTGTGTGTGTATGCATCACCTTGATCGCCAAGGCGGCCATTTCCGATCCTTACGTTGGACCTCCTCCGTCAATGAACGATACCACGGCTGAGAGACACTCGCGGCCATTAGGTATGCAAGTCGATCGGCCACCGAGAAGCTCACGGATCATCAAGCTTCATGCACCGGCACCGATATTAATCGAAGCTGGTTTCCACTAATGCGGTCGTCTGCGTTCTCCGCCGATCGTGGACGAGGATATGTCCCAGATGCATCGAGCAGACATACGCGCCATCTGGTTTAATCCACGTTCGACCAGTGTCACCAACGAGGTCCCGCTGGCATCATTCCTTGGCTCTCTACTCTCCGTAGTATGCGTTGTTCTCCATGCCTCCGGAGAAGCAGACCGGACCTCGATGCTTGCCTGTCATAAACCGCGATCAAAGCCGCGGTATCGAGAGCACTGCGTCTGTGCTCCGGCGTAGACGCGACGAGATGCGACGAGCGTCGTCGCACAATGCCATTTGCCTGTCTGTTCGCGGGATCTTTCTGGCAACGGCGTTGAAGCCTCGTTGTCCGCAAGTCTGCGATGGAGACATCCTAATTCGTCGCTGTACCACATCGAGAAAGATTGGCCAGTTATCCCGGAAGGAATACTGCCGTACGTGCACCACTGGGACATTGTCTTGAGGGAGGTTGGCGGAGGAGACGACAATCCGTATCTTGTGACAACCAAGTGAGCTACGGTGCTCAAGGGGTCTATGTGAACGGTGGGGAAAGATGGTAGCCCGCAAGCCGATAGCTAGCGTGGCTAGAGTTGGTCGTGAGCGTTCAACAACGCCTCATCCTCTGCTGACGACGATCTAGGTATCCACAAGTATTGCCTGCCTCTTTTACTTGCGTACGCAAGGTAGTCTCCTTCTCTCGAGACACGCTCTTTCTGTTTGCCTGCTCCCTCTGCGCAGCAATTCCTGGAAACGTGGGGATTGATGTCCTTGACGAGGTACGATGGGCTGATCAGGGAAGCACTTGTATGAAATGGGGCGAAAGACCTGGCAAGGAAAGCAGAACACCAAGAGCCGGAAATTTATCAACAGAGTCCTCGAGCAAGATCCTCCTCATCAAACTTCACTCCCGTCGAAAAGCTCGTCGCCGCGCCGCAGCAATGCCCCTCAAGCCAATTCTTTCACTTCGAGCTTCTTCCACCACGACGAACCAACACGCGCATCTCCTCTCCATCAGTCTCATCAACAACCAACAACAACCAGTTTGGACTGTACTTGTATTGCAAGCAACACGAGTAAAGCAAATTGAGAGCTGGAATAGTATCATACCGGGCCCTGCCCGCCTCCGTTCCTCTATCCGCCATCTCGCCCTACTCAAATCAACGAATCAATCACTCCATATAACTAACCGTCTTCGTCCTCAAAAACTCCTCCACCCCCCACTCCCCATTGAACCTCCCCCACCCACTCCTCTTGACCCCACCGTGCGGCAGCCCCGCCTCATCATGCACCGACATGGAATTGACATGAACCGCACCACTCTCCACCTCCCTCGCAATCCTCAACCCCCTCGCCAGACTCCTCGTAAACACCGCCCCACTCAACCCATACTCCGTATCATTCGCCAATTCCACCGCGTGCTCGTCGCTGTCCACCGCGATCAAAGACACCGTCGGCCCGAAGGATTCCGTGTGGAAGATGTCCATGTCGCGCGTGACGTGGGAGAGGATCATGGGGCGGATGTGGTGGGGGGAGGAGGAGTCGGAGGAGCCGGTGAGGACTTTGGCGCCTTTGGCTTGGGCGTCGGAGCGGAGAGCGGCGTTTTTGGAGACGCCGGCTGCGGCGATGAGGACGCGAGCGGAGGCGGAGGAGGGGTACATTTTTTCCGTGGCTTGTTGGAGGGCTGTGGCGAAGACGTCGATGATGGAGTGGTGGACGAGGATGCGTTCGGTTGACATGCCTAGACATCGAGTGAGTAGCAATTCGACGAGGGTGTGCCAGTTGAGAGTGTATCAGTGAACGTACAGATCTGCCCAGCATGCAAAAACGCCCCCGTCGCCGCCTCCCTCGCCGCGAGCTCCACGTCCGCATCCTCGCACACAATCGCCGACGCTTTCCCCCCCAACTCCATCAGACAAGGCTTCAGCTCTTTCCCCGCTTTGGCCGCGATGATCGATCCCACGAGCGTACTCCCCGTGAAATTGACCTTCTTCACCGCCGGGTGTTCGATCAAGAGATCCGTCACGTCCGCCGCATCCTCCGATCGGTGGTACAGCATGTTGACCACTCCGTCGGGCAAGCCGGCGTCCTTGAGGATCCTGCCCATGGCGCAGAATGTTCGCGGGGAGAGCTCTGAGCCTTTGAAGACGACTGTGTTGCCGGCTACGATGGGGTACAACCATGCCCTCGAGCCGAGGATGAAGGGCGCATTCCACGGTGCGATGCCCAAGATGACGCCGTAGGGTTCCTTGAAGACAAACGCTCCCTGGCCGTCGTTTTTGGTCGGCGGGATCGTGCCTTGGATATTCGCCGCTCGACCGGCTACGTCCCGGAGGTTCTCGATGGTGGTGATGATGTTGAAGTCTGTGAAGGCTTGCAGGGCGCCGGTTTCTTGCATCATGATGGAGCGGAGGTCGGCGTGGCGGGACTCCATGATGTCGGCGGCTTTGAGCAGGATGCGCTGGATGGTGGCGGGCTTGGCTTTACGCCAGGTTTTGAGCGCTGTTGTGGCGGCTTCGCAGGCGGAGCGGGCATGGTCGGTGGTGGCACTGGATGAGGTCCAGAGGTGGGACCCGGTGGAGGGAGATGTGATGGGGAAGGTGGTAGATGTGGTTACTTCCCGGCCGTTGATCCAGAGCGGGACAGGGCCGTTGAATGGGGGAGTGGCGGAGGACATGTTGGCGGTGGTGAATGGTTGTCAGGGGAGGCAAGGTCGTTCAATTGTCGTCTGTAGTGGTTGGGACTGATCATTCTTGAACTTTTGATGCCGACTTCGTCATTCAGTACGACAGTGGGGCGAAAGGTGGAGACGCTCGTGCCACGGCATTCGACCACATTATGAAGCCATTTGTAGGTGTGAAACACCACGCATGCGGTCAGCAGTGTGCCCAGCAAGTCTATCACAGCCCACATTCACTTCCGTCCTCGCTCCTGCCGAATGCGGTAATTTGCAAGCTTTGTCTGCTCAGAAGAAAATACCGATGTAGAGCCGGTCCCATGAGGAGAAGTCATGGCAGAGTGTTTCTTTCCGATCGAGCGCAAAGATGTTAGTCGATGTCAGTCAATGTCTTTATACTGTGTATGGCGCTGATCCATTGATCGTCCATCCAACCTCATGAGCCAGAGCATTACCTTCTTCCTCCCAGCATCACCGATCTACGCCTTGCCATCCTCCTCCACCAACGCCGCAAACCCCCTCTCCAGATCCCCCTTCAGATCCTCCCAGTTCTCAATCCCGACACTAATCCTCATCAACGTCCCCTCGACCGACTGATCACTCATCTTCCTCCACTCAATCAAACTCTCCACCCCTCCCAAACTCGTCGCATGATGGAACAACTCCAGCTTACTCGGCAGCCTCTTCGCCAACTCCTCACTCTTCATCCACACGCTAAACACCGGCCCAAACCCATTCGGCATCTGCCTGCCCAACCACTCCATATCCTCCTTTTGCAAACTCGCATGCACCACCTTGTCCACCACCTGCCTCACCCCCTCCCCTCCCTCTCCCCCATTCGCCGCCCCATCCAACCACCCCACCAACCGCCCCGCATTCTCACTCTGCCGCATCACCCTCAACTCCAACGTCCTCAAACTCCTCACCCCCAACCACCCCTCCAAACTCCCCACCGCCGACCCCAAAAAGATCCTCTCCCCAAACAACCCCCAATAATCCCTCTCCCACCCCTCCCTCCCCTGCCCCACCCCAATCACCCCACACAACAAATCCGAATGCCCCCCGAAATACTTCGTCCCGGAATGCATCACGAAATCCGCCCCCCACCGGAACGGATCCAACAACGGCGGCGGCGCAAACGTCGCATCGACCGTCAACCACGCCCCTCGCGCGTGCGCCATCTCCGCGAATTTCTCCACATCAAACGCCTTCCCCGTGGGATTCACCGGCGTCTCCAAATGCACGACATCCCCCGTCCCCAACCCCTCCCAGCTCCCCTCGTCGTGCAAGTCCACAATCTTACACCCCGTCAGTTTCCGATACACCTGCAACACCCCATGACATCCATGATAGCCCCCTCCAATCGCCACGACGCGGGGGTGCAACCACACCAACAACGCATGGAACGCCGCCAGACCGCTCCCGTACGCCAACGCGGGTTGCCCCAAGACGCTCGTGAGGAGGACTTCCAGCCGACTGGTGTTGGGCGCGGAGACGCGGGAGTAGACGTGGGAGTCGGCGGGGACGGCGGAGCCGGGGCCGTGGGCGGCGGCGCGGGCGGCGATTTGTTCGTCGGTGAGGGGGGTGAGTTTGGAGGGGTCGCGGGGGTAGCGGAAGGTGGTGGAGAGGTGGAGAGGAGGGGCGACGTCGGTGAGGTGGTTGGAGGGGTCGTCGGCGTGGATGGTGAGGGTGGAGAGGGAGGTTGAGGGGGGGTGGAAGGGTTGGGGGAGGGTGGGTTGGAGGGTTTCTTGGTCGGCCATGGTTGGGAGGTTTGACGGAGGAGGGCAGATCGTCGTGGTATACTCGTGGGAATGGGCGGAGCGGAGCGGATGTGGTGGGTAAGTATGTATGGAAGAAGTCGAGGAGATGTGGTCGATGGTGCAGTGAAGTGATGACCCCTCACTTTCACGCCTTTTCTCTCTCTACGCCCTACGAACGATGAGGGGCACATCAATTCGGACCCGAAATATTGATGGGACGGGATCTTCACGCCCTTCAAAGACGCCATCGATGTCGATAATATCGAGACTATCGACCGCCCGACTGCCCATTGTCAACAGACATCGAGAATCAGTAAATCAACCCTCAACCGACCATACCATGTGCACCACAGCCAACGCCAAATCGCTATGCCAAATCCCCCAATGCAACCGACGGAGTCAAAATCACCGTTCCCTTCCCTCTTCATGCCCAAAGCATAACACATCACATCGTGCCATAAGCCGTACTCCTCGTCCTCGTCCTCGATTATCTCCTCTCGCTACCCCGCGGGCCTTACGAGTCAAGCCTGGAACCCCATCCCCCCCCCCTCTCAAATCCTCCTCTTCAACCCAAACCCCCGACTCCCACTCCCCACCGCAGCCGGCAACGCATTCGCAAACGCCTCGCAATCTGTGATCCAACGAGTCAGCAACCCCTCAATCAAACGCACCACACCTCCAACGTGCTGCCCCAGCGGCACGGGGCAGGAAAACGAGAAAGGAACGGAAAAGAAAAAAGAAAAACTCACCCCCCTCCCCCTCAAACCCCACCGTCAAATCATCGTGTTCCTCCGCATACTCCAACCCCTCCAAATTGACAAATCGTCCCTTTAATCCTCCCCATTCATCTCCGTCCGGCCCCTCATCCCCACCACTCCCCTTCCTCCCTCCCGTCGTCGAGGGGGGTGGAACGAGCGTAAACTTCGCGTCCACAAGTTTGATCCCATCCCCCTTCCCCTTCCCACCCACCCTCTCCACAACATCCATCTCCCGCACCCTCACGCACAACGCCTCACAACACGCGAACCCCTCCATGAACGCGAGGACCTTCGTATCCGCCCCTCCCCCAGCCCCTCCAGTCCCCAACCCCCCACCAGCGCACCCCGACGTCCGTCCTCCCCCTCCACCACCACCACCCCCCGCCGCCCTCGACAAGACCAAAACCCGCACATTCCCCGCCTCCAACTTCTTGTAAACCGGCACCACCATCCTCCTCCGCGAAACCGCGAACCGACTCGCCAACCCATCGAACAACACCTCATACCCCGTCACCGCCGCCACGAAAACGTGCAGGTCGCCCACGGTCGGGAAACTCCACGTCCGCAACGTCGTGCCGTTCGTCAGCGTTTGCTGCACTTTGCCCACCTCCCCGACGACATGCCCCGGCGCGGCCCTGACGTCGACCGCCGTCGTCGCGTCCTCCTGCCGCGCCCGCAAAAATTGAATCGTATCCCGCGGCGTCGCGGGGCTGGGAGGTGGGAAGCGGAGGAGGAGTTCCCCCTTGCCGAGGTTCAGGCGGTCGGTGAAACTGCCCGTGGCGTGGTGCGCGACCACGCGTAGATGATCGCTTTCCACCGTCGAGGAAGATCCTCGGCGGGGGAGGTGCGGAGGACTACTCGGGTCGGGGAGGGCGTTCGTCACGGTTAAGGATGTCCACTTGAGGTTTTGCAGCGCGGAAGGCGTGGCGTCGAAGTGGGCGGGATCGGCGGATTCGATGATCATTGATGAGAGAGCAGTTTTCGCGACGATGATCTCGTCGACGGCGAGTTTCATCCCGTTGAGCGCGGCGTAGAAGTCCTGGCGTACGCCGGCGTCGGGGAAGACGAGGAGGATGCGGCATTGTCGCTGTTCTTCGCGGATGCGGAGGACCATGGCCACCGTCCCGCCGGCGGAGGAGTCGGTGAGGTATTCGAATAATATCGGACCCTTGCGGCCGACTTCATGGCTCACGGCGGAGAGAGTCTTGTGGCCAGGTTCGGTGATGAGTAGGAGGCGGTGACCCCGGTGGAGACGGCGAATGCCGTTGCCGTCGGTGTGTTTGGTGAATTTCTCGTAGACCATTGCCATGCAGCCTTTTAGCTTGTCCGGTGGAAATCCGTGAGCGTTGGCCGAGTCGGCGTATTGCAGTTCCGTCAGGCGGACTTCATGAATGAGACGCTCGTCTTCGGCCGGGCGGAGACTGCGTGAGACTTTTAGGGCGTAGGAGGTGAGGTTCCAGACGGCGCGGAAGTCTCGCTCTTGCATGCGGATTGTGAGGTCGAAGCCGCGAGGGAGTCGGATGCTGATGGAGGAGGATGTGGATTGGAAGGCGACGTCGGACCAGGTGAGCGTTCGTTTGCCCTCGAGTTCGGGGAGGACGCGGATGCTGACCAGCTCGATTTGTGATGCGATGGAGAGGCTGGTTTGGTAGTCCCTTCGGTCGCGAGATACAGTGAGCATACAAGCTAGCACCACACGATCGGTTTCCTGCTCGTCCGTGTTGATGGACACTTCCACGGGAAACCTCCCATAGCAGAAAGCTTCCCTGGAATCACCCAGCGGGAGTAGATCATAGGGATTCACAACTTGCTTTTGGTCCTCCACAATCATCGAAGTGGAGGTACTCCCACCCAGCACCGCCGCCGCATCCATCGTGAAGCGCGGATACTCCAGCCACAACCTCGTATCCTGCCCTTGAATCAAAGATTGCTCCGGCGGGAAAATCGAGTTCTTCGCCATGGCCAGTGACAATGATTTCAGATGATACCGCAACGCAGCCACGCCTTCATCAAGACCCTGCTCTCCAAGCGTGGGGTGGACTTCAAGCCGATCCACCAGAATCCACCACGCCTTGCCAAGATCGACATGTGCTTGTGTCAATAGTCCTCGGCGATCGTGCTGACGCAGGAGGTTTTCCAATCCCATCTTGCCTTGCAGATACCACCAGAGAGCAGCGCGCAGCCACATTGCCGGTGAGCATTTGTCGGCCGGTATTTCTCGTTCGGCGGTCAGACGGAAGACACCTTTCATGTGCGCCACCCGCCCCGCGAAGTCGGCGTATGCGGCTTCCGAAGCAGCGTCGCTTTCATATCCTCCCCTGCTGGGCGAAGCGGGAGCTCGGAGTATTGATGAGGTATGCGAGGCAGCGGAAGAAGGTCTTTCAATTTCTCGCAAGGCAACAATGGGAGAGCGCGCATTTTGGTAAGACTGTCGTGCCTCGCCGTACGCAGGTCGGGATGTCGGAGTAGCAGGGCCGCGCACACCAGGACCGAGGAGCGAGGCCTGTGAGGTCTTGTTGCGCAGATCGTGGCCGAGTGAAGGCGCATTGCTGATTCTGTAGGGTGAGATGGCAGGTTGGCCGGGGATGTCCGGAGGTAGGTGGAGATCATCACGTTCTCGTGATGCTGACCGCGAGTGAGCGGTTATCGCTCGGGAGAGACGGTCTACGCTGGTGGATGAGCCATTCGATCGTGGGAACACTGGTGGCTGCCAGTCAGATGGTAATGACGGATCTTGAGGATGATGTGAAGATCTCGCAGACCCTGCCGGGTTGTGTGGTGCGTATCCAGACTGCTGCGACGAGTGCCTGGACACCGTGGGAGATGCCTGAGATTGCGTCGGGCATGGAATCGTATTCTCTTCTCGAGACTCGGAACTCACGCTGCGATTTGGAGGAATGTCTGGGGATGTGTAGATGTGAGAGTAGTTTTGACCAGGTCTGGGAGGCGCCGAAGCCCGTGAGCCACCTCCGGGCTGCGGTCCGACATGCCTGTCCTGCTGCTGCGCTGCGTAGCTGTTCGAGTAGCTGTGAAGAGATCTCGTCTGAGGCGCGGACGTCGGCGGTTCATCCTGCGGCATCGGCGGAGGCGGAACTATCCTCCCAATCGACGGATGCGGTCTATGCGCAAAAGCTTTGGAAGCAGACGCCCTCTCGCCTGGGTGCTGGTTGGTATACTTCGGATCCGCAAAGGGACCTGGAGAATCCATCGTGCTTACACTGTTCGGCGAAGGGATATAATCTCCAGGTGCAGCGCGTTCAAACCCGGCATGCATACCCGAAGCTGCGTCTGGAGATGGGAGAGGCGATACATTGTGACCCGTCTGTCCATTCGCGCTGTCGTCTTCGTCCTCGGCCAAGTCGTCCGGGACCATCATGCTCGCTCTCCTCAACGCCTGACCTTCACTCGCCCTCATCTCCCTCTTCTTCACAGCGACCGGCGATGCAGGATCCGCGAGCGCAGGTTCCAACCCTGGGTACTTCTTTTCCGGCGGCAGTCCGAGCTCCGCGTCTTGCACTTGCCTCTTCTCTCCGAATTGCGTATCGATCGCTGGTAGTGAAGGAGGAAGCGGTGGCGCACTCTCCTCTCCCGGCCCTGGCTCAGTCGGTCCCAGCCCAGGACTGCTGAAACCCGTCGGTGTCCTACCATGACTCGGTCCGTGTGGTATCGTACCCTCCCCATGATCCGGCACGATCTTCCTCTGCATCGCCGGCGAGAACTCGTTGCCTGAAGTATATGTCCTGCTCATCGGAGGAGAACCGCCCATGTCCTGCATTCTCGGCGGTTGTGAGGGAGGCAGCGCTCGACCTGACGATTGTGGTCGGGCATACTGCTGTCCTTGCGGCGGCAGCTGCTGCAGCTCGGGCATAGGCGGAGCTCGACCTTGCGCAAAGGAATCACTGGCGGAACTCGGCCTCCGATCTGATGCTGAGCGGGACATCCTCGCTTTATTCCTCGATATCTCCAACGGAGGATCCGGTGCTTCATCGCCTCCTTCTCCAATTATCTCCGGTAATGTCTTGACAAATGCGACTGTCAACCCAGTCCTCCTCGTCGGTTTCGTGTATATGTTCGCCGGCACGGGTGGCAGAGGCTCGGAGCCGACGGGTCCTCTTCGCGCTTCCTGCGACTCGGGCCATCGTTTCGCCAGAGCAATGTCGAGTTTGGGCACGTGCTTCTCGGTCGAGGGTTTGAGGAAGTCGACGACATCTTGGTTGAGATTGAAGTTGTTGGCGGCGGCGGCAGTGGAGGAGGGATCTGAGGGGGAGATCGGCGAGGCATTGTTCGAGTCATCGTCCTTGGACTTCCTTCCCCAGCTCTTCTTGAACAGCGATCTGGAAAGCTTCTTTTGGTGGGTGGGTGCGCAGTCGTCCGCGGACATTCTCTCTTTCTGTGGAGGAGACGGTGGTCGGCGGGGAGCAGAGTGGAAGATGTTGGAGGTGACCAGCACCGGAGAAGAGAATTCTGGCCTGGCGTGGTCGTGTGAGGTGGATGTAGTGAAAGGGAAATGCCACCGGGCTCCTCCTTGCTCCCCGGAACCGTTTCGTCGCAGCACAAGCAGCAGCTGAAGGAAGCTCGAGCGTGCTGAGTGTCAATCTGCCCCGTGGACCCTGTTTCGCGGGGAGACTGATGAGCGTCTCCAATTATAGCCCCTCGAGTCTCCTCTTCCAACAAGCCTTCGAAACACCTTCAATTCTTCTTCTACCCTCAGGTGCGGTTTTGACGGAACCGTCGATGAACACATGCAGATATTGAAGACTTGTCAAAAGAATGACCCTTTGTATCGCAGGTCTCTCCTCTCCCTCAGTCTGTTACCTAGCATGGACCGGCACTCGACGGCAGTCGCTGTGAACATGGGCATCCTAGGCTGCGGTGAGCTGGCTGGATTGTGATCGTCTGCGGTGCTCGACGTCAAGGCGCGATGAGGGAAGAACACAAGACCCTCGCGACCCTCCTCGATTCCCAGCATGCTGGCTTGGAAGGGCTGTGTTGATTCTTCAACAAAGGGTGACGTCGTGTATCAAGACACAAGTGAAGCAGTGCACTGTTTCACGCCTGTAACGTTGGCGCGGGACGCGAATAGACATGTTCTGAACAAAAAGCCAAGGCTGTGGTGTGGCCGTAGAGGTCTATGCGACACATCGCTCCACCATGCAATCATAACTCCTCCATACGCAACTTTTGGCCTCTGACCCAAAGTCCGCAGTCCCATCTACCCCAACAGATCATCCATCGCACTTCCATTCCCCTGCTTCTGCACCGGTTGACTCTGCACGCTCCCCGCACTTGCCGCAGCGGGAGCACCATACAATCCCGCCTGACTCTTCTGCTTAGCCATGTCCGCAATCGTCAGACCCTTCTGCTGCGGCGCGTTCTTCTTCATGCCGCTACCGCTCAGCAAACCTGCAAACGCATCACCTCCTGCAGCCTTCTTCGCCGGCTGAGCGCCGATTTGAGATGCTGGAGTGCTGGTTCCCGAGCCAATGGAGGACTGCTGAGGTTGTACCGCGACGGAGGTGTAGTAATTCGGACCGGAGGGTTGGTAGCCGGACGGTTTCTGCGCGGGGGGAGCGGAGAAGCCCGACATGGATGTGCTGGGGGGTGGAGATTTGGTGGATAGGAGGTTGGAGAAGCCGGCTTGGTTCGTGCCGGGTTGAGGGGAGGGTTGGGCGAATTGGGTGGTTGAAGATGTGGTGTTGAATGTTGAGGAGCTGTAGTTTGGTTTGGGAATCGTGGGAAGATTTGGAGCCGCGGACGTCGTGGCGGGCGTGGCGGATTGGAAATCGTCAAAGTCGTCGTCGTCGTCGTTGCTCGCAGTAAGCGGTTGAGAGAGGATAGCTGAACTGTTGCCGTTCGACGGCGGCGGCAGAGCTGCTGGTTCGTCATCGCCAAAGTCGAAAAGGTCGACTTCTGGTTCTTTGGGCTTCGGCTTGGGTGCTTCGGCTTTCTTTGCTGTTTTCCGTGCAGAGGATGGTGCGTCCGCTCTTCGTCGGGCGGGAGCAGCTTGTGCGTCGTCGGCCTCATCGTACTCGTCAAAGCGGTCTGCGCCCGTTGAACGCCCGCCCTCCTCGTACTGCTCATGACTTTCCTCTCCGCCGAACCCACCACCATCTCCGTACACAGGCCGCGAGCTGCCTCCATATGTGCCACCATATCCACCAGTCTCACTTCCAAAGCCTCCATATCGGCTCGAGCTGCCTCCTGAAGATGAGAAGCCCGCTCCTCCCTCCACACCGCTGTACTTGTTCTTCGTCGCCCTCGCCTTTTTCCTCTCCGTGCGGATACGCTCGACATCACCCAGCAATTCCGTCAATTCCTTGCTCCTGTTGCGGACGTTGATTCCCTGATCTTTGCCATTCTGATCGATGTAGTGGAATTGCTTCAGCATCTTGAGGAGAGACAAGTGGGATCGCGCATCGTCGATGACACGCTCGGAGCCGTGCTTGATGAGGAACTCGAGGAGCTGGAGGGCCTTGTAGATTTGCCGCCATTCTTCGGCGGACTTTTCGGTGAAGCGCTTGTATATCATGGGCATGATTTCGTTGAGGAGTTGGCTGGGCATATTGTCAGTGTGTGGGTGTGAATACCTGGAGCGTATCGCTGCATACTAGTTGAAGGTGCCATTCGCGATTTCCTGCATCATCGAAGAGGAGGCTCCCCATGGCTCGTTATTCGTGGCCTCTCGGACCTTGGACTCCATCTCCGTGTAGTTCATGACAGCTAGGAGGAGACGCTGTCAGTCCATATCCTTCATGTGCTGTCTCTCCCATATCATACCGTTCTGTACCTTCCGCACTCCCGCCTTGAGGTCGTAGAGCGTCAGGTTGCTGACCTGGTCCTTCAGCGAATTGAAGTCCATGATCGCGGTGTTATGCCGGGAGAGGCGATCGTCTGGGAGGTAGTCGCGTCGCGGTATCGGCAGTGGCCAGGCGCTGCAATGTCCGTGGCTTCTGAGCTGGCAATGGGATTGAGTATTGGTGGTGGTGGTATTGCGCAGGCCAGCTTGTCGTGTGGAGCACTGGAGTGGTGGATTCCGAATGCAGACGTACTAGAGTGGACGAATTGTCGAGCCACCGCGGACAAAGCTTGCTGCCCGAAGTTCGAAGCCCGGCCATAAGGTAGCCCCTCTGGCACCCACAAAAGCGACGACAATCCCAGTCTGTTATATTAGGATGAGATTCACCATAGATCAAGTCTTGTGACTGCTATGTGGT
The DNA here is from genome assembly GCA_026122155.1 of Zymoseptoria crescenta. Lineage (NCBI taxonomy): Eukaryota > Fungi > Ascomycota > Dothideomycetes > Mycosphaerellales > Mycosphaerellaceae > Zymoseptoria > Zymoseptoria crescenta. Next base: position 93,290 of record JALRMM010000026.1, read on the forward strand.
TCGCTGGCTGCCAAGGCATGTCGTCTCCCGTCTAATAGCGGCTATTTGGTCCGCTAGCTATATGTATACATATATAACCTATCTTATAAATTATCCCGCTATATAGAGTCTTCTTTGCTTCGGATGTTTTAAGTTGTGGGAAGAGAGAACGTACGGACTACGTAAAGAAGACTCTATATAGGGTCTAAGCCGGTTTCGACAACTTTAGCCGTCTAGTCGCTAAAAAAACACGAATTTAAGTATAAAAAAGCGAGTTTCTCGATAATACGGCTTTCGAGCCAAAATCCCTACGGTAAGCGATCTAGAATTTCCTTTTTCTATATATATATTGCTTTTTTATCCCCGATTATCGCGCTTTTGTCGAGATTAAGCAAAAACTAGTTTTACCCTCTAAGCGCGCATTACTCGAAAGAATTTTTAGAATTTTCGAAAAAAAATCGGCATTTCTTTCTTTCTTCGTCTATCGACCTATAGATACTTCGAGCTCCGAGATATACCTTATATCTCGGAGCCTCTATAGATATATATACGATATCCTCGTATATATACCTCGTTGTCGCTGCTAAGGACAAAGTATTAGAAAAAAATTCGAAATTTCCTAAGAAAAAAAGTCGTAACTTCTTTATTTTAAGAGCTATTAATATACCGATACTTCGAGGGCCAAGATATAGCTTATATCTCGTTCCATATAGTTAAGGATCTATCGATATCTATTGCTATTACCTTGTTATCGCCGTCGAGGGCAAACAAATAAAGAAAACGTGTCCGGTATAGGAACTACCTAGGCAGTATAGAATATACCCCTATCGAAAACCACGCATTTCTACGCGATATAATCGACTTTTCCTAGACGAAAATTGGAGTATCTATAGACTCTTATATTTAAAGGCTATATATTAATTCCTACTATTAAAAGACGTAGCGTTATCTAATAAACATGCGTTTAGTATTTTCTCTAGTAAAAATTAACAATAAGCCCTAACAAACGTATCGAAACTAGCTTAGACCCTCTATACACTTTGCTTACTCTACGCGTCTAATTAGCTAGAATTCTTAGTTCCCGCTAGCGTGTAATTTTCCACTTTGTTAACAACGCCGAAGGCGTTCGAGCCTTCGAGCCTATAGCGAGAAGAAGTGCATAGAGCGGTTCTAATCTACATAAGATAGCATATAACATAGGGTATATTATTGCCCACAGCTATTTGGTCCGCCAGCTGTATGTATACATATATGACATAGGGTATATTATCGCCCACACGGACATGTTACCATCCACGGCGGATATTCTACCCGGGAACATCGAGACGGACATGGTCTCGTAAAGGGGAGGCGGCTGGTTCCGCTTTTGGAGCTGTTTCGGCTTCATATGCCATTGCTACCAGGCAAAGTACATCTTTTTTTCTCCATCACCAAATCACGCCCATTCCATCCACACTGACTGTACAACATTCTGTACCGATCCCATCAAGACTCCGTTCGACTCCACACCACTTTTGGTCAGTCCATCATTGTCAATACTCCCACGACGAACGATGTGCTGAAACATTGACCCGGCTAGCTGCATCTTCGCCTTCCAAAACACCATTGTTGACACTTGTAAGTCCATCCATCCATCACTTCCGCCGCGCATACACCATGCAGTGCACCAACTCGGGCTCCCGGGAGTGCCATCCATACAGCTGTACGAAGTACTTCGTACCTCGATCATCTCAGACCCGATGAACACCTCTTGCATTCCCGCCAAGCAGCCCAGCCCTTTTGTCTTTGCCCAACCTCATCCAAGCGGCAGAAGGTCGGGAAAACCCATGTGCTGACCTCATTGCCAGGGTCTTCTTGCTTGCCTTGCCCCGCGACCCCACCACATCGAACATGTTCAAGTTTTCCTCCTCAGCTTCCTCCATCTCCCGTTCCCTCACCACGACCACCCTCCGTGCACCCATCATCCACCGCCAGTTCCACGCCTCGTCAGCCAACATGACCCTCTCCGCCTACTTCGACGTCTCCTGGACCGGCCCAGAGTACCAGACCGATGCCTCTGGCAAGGTCATCTCCAAGGACAACGACGCGAAGCGTGAGTCCTGTCCAATCCTGCCCCTCCATCATCTTACCTTACCCCTCATCGAGTGGTTGAGAATCTTCCAATGCCACCACATTCATCCTCATTCGTCCTCATCACCTCCATACTGACCTTATCACCCTCACAGCTCGCTCCGGCCGCATCAACTTCGAGCTCTACGATGATGTCGTCCCCAAGACCGTCGAGAACTTCCGCGCGCTCTGCACCGGCGAAAAGGGCTTCGGCTACTCCGGCTCCAAGTTCCACCGTGTGATTCCCGAGTTCATGCTCCAGGGTGGTGACTTCACCCGTGGCAACGTAAGATCATCGTCACCGTCATCCTCACCGCCATCCTCAATCCCACTGACACACTCCATCACAGGGCACCGGTGGAAAGTCCATCTACGGCGAGAAGTTTGCCGACGAGAACTTCAAGCTCACCCACAAGAAGCCCTTCCTCCTCTCCATGGCCAACGCCGGCCCCAACACCAACGGCTCGCAATTCTTCATCACCACCGTCGTCACCGGCTGGTTGGACGGCCGTCACGTCGTCTTCGGCGGTGTGCCAGATGGCGATGCCAAGTCGATGGGCGTCATCAAGTCCATCGAGGCCTGTGGCTCCAGCAGCGGCGCGATCAAGTACAAGGATGGCCCACCAACCATCACTGGCGCTGGTGCTTCGTAGAGGATGAGCGTGGACATTTGGACATGCGAGAGAGTTACTCGTTCTCTACGGAGATGCTACAGACATGAATTGAAGACAACCCATTCACGCTTGCAATGCTTTCTCGATACTTGATAGCATTGTTGAGCCTGTGTAGCTACGGCTAGGCAATTCATAAAAGTACATTTGCAGCTCACTCGAGGACATCAAATTGGGTCTTTCATCCCATCTCAAACCTTGACCACGTCGTTCGACTTGATCCTCGCAGATCTGGATGATGGATCAAGTCTTACCTTACCATTGATGAAGCAAGGCTCGCTGCTTGATGCAATCTGCCCTTCATCAGTCCCCGCTTTTCGCTCCGCTGCCACTCCAGATCACTCGACCAAATCAAGTATCTCCATGTTCTCTCGCTCCGTTTTTACCTACAATATGTTCCGGAAACACATCATCCTCATAGATCAATGCCCTATACCGAACATCAGCCACATCAGTAACAATCTACCGCCGTATGCTTTTCAGTGTATACACGTAGCCTCGTCACCAAGCCACCTGGGACGACCGAGCATACCTTACAACTTCCGTAAGTGTTCACACTTCTCTATCACCGACCCCGCCAAATCGAAATCCGTCGCTCATTTAGGTCGGATTGCCCCAAAGTCACGTGGTCAAATTTCTGTCCGGCTTTCAGCGCCAAGCCACCACTCTCGATTTTCAACCTCATCGAAGACACCCCGAACTTTTCCGCCTGACGAACTTTGATCATCCAGCGAATCCACCACAAATACCGCAGCAATGGCCCCAACGTACGTCGAGCTCAACGAGGAGATGCGCTGGTGATGTGAGGAGGAGAAATGCTGACCTTTCACCCACAGACGCAGCAACACTTCCGGCAACAAGCTGAAGATGACCCTCGGTCTGCCTGTGTACGTACGATGATGTCCCCTTCCCGTGCCTCTCTCCGGACGACAGCGACGATGACGACGATGAAAGCCGCATTCTCCGCGCACTTCGACCGATCACATACGCACACGAAATCCCAATCCGAACGACACATCCCACGGTCCACCAGATCGCACATTACACCTACACACACTTTGGAAAAGAGAAAAGCGCACAAACTAACAAGTCTCCCACAGCGGTGCGGTCATGAACTGCTGCGACAACTCCGGCGCCCGCAACCTGTACATCATCTCCGTCAAGGGCATCGGTGCGCGTCTCAACCGTCTCCCGGCCGGCGGTGTCGGCGACATGGTCATGGCGACCGTCAAGAAGGGAAAGCCAGAGCTGAGGAAGAAGGTCATGCCCGCCGTCATCGTGCGCCAGAGCAAGCCGTGGAGGAGAGGTGATGGTGTGTTCTTGTACTTTGAGGACAACGCTGGTGTGGTACGTACAGAGATGTTCCCTGGGAGGATGTGGAGGATGATTGAGCCCGGTGGTGGAGATTGCGATATGAGGACACGGGCTGACTTGGAGAATCGCAGATCGTCAACCCCAAGGGTGAGATGAAGGGTTCAGCCATTACGGGACCAGTGGGTAAGGAGGCTGCGGAGCTTTGGCCGGTACGTTGTCCTCGACAATCCACCTTCGGCAACCTCTCTAACAACTCATCCACAGCGTATCGCCTCCAACTCCGGTGTTGTGATGTAAACAGGAGTCTCGGGGTTTCGAAAGCTTTTTTTCCAGAAAGAAGATGGGTCCTTTGATGATGATAAGCATTGTGGGAGCCGGCGTTGTAGCTAGACAGACATGCTAGCACCCGGGGGTTCCTTTACTCGTCGACACCAAACGAAAAGATGCGCTGGGAATGAAAAGGCGCCGTTTTTTCTGAATCTGAAAGACCCTGGCAATGCTTCACATCAACCTTCAACTCACTGCGTCTCCTCTCGTTCGCGATATTGCCTGTACGGTCAGTGCTACAGGCAAAGACCTCCCTCGACCATGTCACGCGACCCAAGAAGTTCCCGATCATATCGACCTTACTGTTGAGGAGAGGCTCATCGCACTTCAGTCCCCTGACCAACACTTTTCACACTTTACCTTCTTAGGCGTCGATCTCCCTACGGTCCACGCGCAGATCCTCAAACGACCTCAATCCACCGAACCGGTAAGCAATCCCCCGCCACCTATCCAGCAAGGACACACGCGCGACCCTCCCTCGAACATCACCGCGCCGCCGTCCAACACGTTTCATTTCAAAGCCAAACGCCCCCCGGGGCATTCCTTCCTTCCTTCTCGCGCATTCCGTCGTTCTCGTCCACGATGCAACCCAACGGGCACCACCACCACCCTCGAGACAGCCAAATCCAACGAAACACCGTCTCGGGTACGCGGACTCCCCCCTCCCCTCCTAGATCCCACTCCCAAAAAAAAACCCCTCAAAGCTCACAAAACCACGGGCTTCCCCTCCTTCATCCCACGCCGATCCAGTAGATAGATTCACCACCGCGCGCCCGGATCTCCCTCGTCCACCACACTCTTCCCCCAATCGTGACTTCATCCTTCCCCGTTCCATCCTTCCCAGCATCCCGCCGTGAGCTCCTTCCGGCGTTTGAAAGCGTCGGTGCGCGCAGCAGGGAGCCTGCGAGATGCGTGCCGTCGAAACTCGAGGGGCAAAATCTCCGACTTGGCTGGGTTCTGCAATCCACACGAGGGGGAGGGGGGGGAATTGATGGGGAATACTCATCATTTTCGGAGTACGTTCAGGGAGAGAGAGAGAGGGAGAGAGAGGGAGATGGGAGACGTGAACGGCGCAGATGAGGGAGATGAGGGATAACTACAACCCATCGAGTGGCATCCTCGTTTCCGTGGATTCGAACCAAAAGAAAAAAAAAAAAAAAGGTGCAGGCATCGAGAGAGGAAGGGGAATGAAACCCCCGATCAAAGTCCTTCGCTCATGGAAACCGCCCCATTCTGAATAAGCCGAACCGTACACCAAACCATCCCAAAGACCCATCCCAAAGACCAGCAGTCGGAGAGTTTTCACGGGGGGTTCATCCAGAGGACCCATCGCGAAGCGCCCTCCCCTCGCTCCACCTCGACCCCTCCTCCCTAACCATCACCCTCACTCACCCCCCTCCTCCTCCTCCTCTCGCCCACGGACTCCCATCCAAATACCTCCTCCCCTTGACCCCCTCCTCCCCTCCGCCACGAGCCCGTCTCCCTCCTCGCCCACCTCTCCTGTCGTCATCGTCCTCATCGTACCCCCGCCTTCCATATCCTACCTCCCCCCTACCGTACCCTCCCTCCTCCCGACCATATCCTCCCTGCCTTTCCTGATCGTATTCGTCGTCGTCATCATCATCATACCCCCTCGGACTCTCAAACCTCCCATGATCACTCCTCCTCCTCCTCCTCCTCCTCCTCGAAGCCTGCGAATGCCGACTCCTCTCCTCCCCACCACTCCTGCGACTCCGATCTCTTCTCTCGCTGTGATCCCTCTCTCCTCCACCTCGGCCCCTGTCACCCTCCCGATCCCGATGCCGATCCCGCTCTCCGTCCCGACTCCTGTGATGTCCATGTCCACGCTCATAACCCCCCTCCCCCCTCCTCGTCATCGACGACGACGGCCGCGGAGGCGGGAATTCCTCGAACCTCGTCCGCTGCGGACTCGCCCTCGCCCCACCATCTCGCTCAAATCCCCGCTGCCCTTCCCCACCCCCACCCCCTCTCCTCCCCATCGTCGGCGCAAAACCCCCACGGCCCCCCTGAGCCGACCCTGAACCCGACCTCGACCCAGCAACAGCCGCCGCCGCAACGGTACTGGCGAACAACCGCCCCCGCGACGGCCCGAACGAAACCCCCACGCCATTCGGCGCCGGGACCGGAGGCGGCGTGGGACCCCTCGGATCCGTCGGATGCGGAGCACCACCACCCCCACCCAGCGGCCCCTCCTCCTCCTCCTCCGACTCCCCCCCGCCCTCCACCTCCCCATCGGGATCATCGTCCCGCGTCGGCGGCCGCGACTCCCCTGCCACTTCCTCCGTCGCAGCAGCATGGCTAGAGAAGTAATCCCCCGACACCTCCCCCGTCGCCTGCCCGCGCGCGGCAGCGGTAGGCGTGGGTTCCGCGGAGCGGGATTGGCGGAGTGGGGAGCCGAGCACTTCGGGTCGGATGTGGGAGTGGGATTGCGAGGAGTGGTGGCGGATTGAGGCTGAAGCGGCTGCCGCGGCGGGACTGTAGACGGGGGACGCTTTGTCGCTGGTGTCCCACCATTCGTCGTCGTCGTCGTCGGCGGTGGTGGTGGAGTCGGCGGAGACGGGGCGGTCGGGGTTGGAGGGTGTCGGGCGATGATGACGGTGGCGGTGACTACCTTGGGAAGAGCGGGGGTGGCTGTCGTAGGAGCCGCCGCGGGTGGACGTCGAAGGGAGGAGGACAGCGGCGTCGTCGGGAGGGGACGTGGAGTGGTGATGCAGACGACTGCTGTTGTCCGGGTGGGATTTCCTCCTCCGCGTATCGTGCGAGGTACTGCGCGACCCACCTCTTCCGCCATCCCAGAGGTGCGGACTACCGACGTTGCGGGCGATGCGGGAGAAAGTCGACGCGGCTTCTTTACCTTTATCCATCATGGTTTGGCGGGGACTGAGAGCCGGGCGTTTGGATTGTTGGCGGACGATACTCGGTCGGCCGTCCACGTGGCGGTAGAGGGGGTTGCGGAAGTAGGCGAGAGCGGGACCGCGGGAGTTGACGGAGCCTTCGTCGTCGGTGTTGCCGCCTCCGGCATCGGGGTCGCGTCTGGAAGGGGGGTGGAGACGGCCATGGAGACGTCGCTGCTGCTGCTCGGGTTCGTAGTGGACCTCGACTTGTTTTTGCTTTTCTTCTTCTTCCGCTTCGCGGCGGAGGCGCTCGGAGACGCCTTCGTACCAGGCTACCATGTGTCGATCGGGCTCGCGGGGGAAACATTCTCGAGGGAGGATTTTGGGGAAGGTTTCGCCGGTCTGCAGGTCCTTGACATCCCACTGCTCGACCGCCTCTCGTAGGAATGTAGAGTGCTCTTCAGGACCCAGCAGGACTTGAATCGTCTGCCACATGATCCATCCCTCCGTCTTCAGCGCAGGCACCGTGGGATCCGTAAACGCAGTCGCATGAGTGTGATGAGCGGGCTGTAAGCTATGCAAACACCCCAAGCTCTTGTAGATAAACGCAATACTCTCATGCGGCGTCCCGAGAAACAGCTGATCGTAATTCCCATGCAAGTCTCGATAGAAGTGAGCGAGCTGATTGGGCGTGAGGTCGGGTTGATCGGACGTCTCGTACTTGTCGTTCATGACTTGCTTCAGGCCGCGGAGGAGGGCTTTGAGCTTGTCCGTGCCGGTCTTGTCGGACTTGAAGAGGTAGCCCCAGTATTCGTAGGCTTCGCGGTTCTCGACTTCGGCTTCGTGGGGGTCGGTGGGAGTGGATGGGTTGGAGCCTGATGCTGGAGCGGGCTGCGGCCCTGGTGCGGCGGTTGTGCTCGCCATGTCGTGCTGAGTGTGTGTCGTTGGTTGCTTGGGGGGCGGTTGTCGTCTCTTACAACGGCTGTCGCGGAAAGCAGCAGCAACAGATATGTCGAACTCAAGCACACAGCTTCAGTCCTCCACAGCTGTCTTTGTCCAACAGTCGCACAGCCTCAGCAGCACCGTAACCACCGTGGCGCAACTCCACAGCCAGCTGTCCAACCTTCCCGTCCTAGGAAATCCCACAATGCGCCAACTCTTCCTCGACTCTCGCGCGTCTTTATCCCCTTCACACCTCTTCAATCCCCTTCTCCTTCCAAACTTCCTTCGCAAGGACGCAGCAGTGCGTCGACCAATAGTTCAGCTGATCCAGATCCTCCACTCCCTTCAACCTCTCCAACGAGCAAGAAATTCGAAGTCGTCAATCGAGATTGTAATCTCCCGCCTTCTCCCTCCAGAACAAGTGGTCCCAGCAAGTTGGTCCAGGTTGCCTTCCAGCCACGTCTCCCGTTCCTTCCCAAAGAGTCCCAGCTGCCAGTCAAAACCCCACGCCTCGAATCACGATTCAATCTACTTCTGTACTCGGTCCTGATACCTGAACCAGCATCCCCCGCCCAAACGACCTCAATTTCATCCGTTCCAACGGATCGTCAGTGCGCAACGCTGGCTCGAGTCAGGTGGAAATATCAATCAATCGTTTTGCGAGGAAGTTGAGAGGAGTGTTGTGGATCAAAAGATGCGCCGTTTCCAGTGAGTTGAGTGAGGAATGACGAGAAAGAGAGAGTCGCGACGAAACCTACCTCGAGGCTGAGATGTTTCGCATCCTCTTGTTTCGTGAGTCGTCGTCGAAAGAGGAAAGGCGACGTCACTGTGCATGGATTCCATCTCAGGTTGAACGTATACCCGATCCATGCTATGTCCAATTGCCCATGTACCGAGATGACTTTGCATCGCAGAACAAATCCATGAAATTGAGGAGGATATGAGAGAGAGAGTCATCAGGAGGTTATCATGGAATTATTCATCTTCATAACCCCCAAAACGTCATCTGCCCATTCTACACATGCGATCAATTTCGCTGCTCGTTCTTCTCGTCTTCGTCATATCCCTCTCTGTCACCACCATGCATGACTCCCTCCACTCGGCTGTAGCTCAAGAAGTAACAGCGCAACCGTAACCCAAAGACACCTGCCTCGCGATCATCAAAAACATGCCCGCATCGTACACTACGATACACGCTCGTTGATTCAGACCGACTCTTATCAGCAAATTCATCACCCGAGACTCCTCTAGTGCTCGAGCAGTCTCAAGCTACCCTGCACCACCACGTTCTCCAGCACGGAACCCGGAGGAATGTCAATCGTCGAGCCCTCGGTCGCGACGATGATGACGGTACCCTTGAGCACGACACCACGGCCGAGATTCACACCTCCCGTGATGGTCAAGTGGTCGAGCTCGAGGATCTTGGGGATGGAAGGAATGCGGCTCTGAAAGTTGGACACCTTCTTGAAGTCGTTGCCGAGCTTGATGAGAGGAGCTGGGCCGAAGCGGTTGGGGTCCATCACGAGCTGGCCGTGCTTGAGCGTGTAGAGGTCGGACTTGACGAGCATGAGGTCGGAGCAAGTCTTCACGGGCAAGAAGCGGCGGCGAGGGACGCACACTCCGTGCGCGTTGTGGAAGTGGCGGATGGCGGCACCCACAGCGGTCTCGAGCTGGATGATGTTGACGTCGGCCTCACCCTTCTTGTCGGCGGGGATGGTCTTGCCGTTGGGGATGATCTCCATGGCGAGCTCGTTGTTCTCGACGATACGCTTGACCGCGCGGAGGTTCATCCAGATGTTGTTGGTGTTGAAGTACTTGAACTTCTTGATGCTCTTGAACTCGTTGGTGTATTGCTTGGGAACTTGGGCAATCTCCAACAGACGAGCCTGACCCTCGTAGTCGATGATGGTGCCACCCTTGACATCGGCCTTGGTCTTGTCCGTCAACTCCATGATGTACTCTGCTTTTGTCTCGACCATGTGCTGGAGGATGTTGAGGTCGACCACAGCGCCGAGGTTGTCGGCGTTGGAAAGGAAGAGAATCTCGACACCGCGGTCGATGAGCTTGTCGAGGATTCCAGAGTTGTAGAGCGACTCGAAAACGTCACCGTGACCGGGTGGGTACCAGTCGGAGATTTGCGAGTCCCAGGACTTTGGTGCTGGGAGGAGGGAGTCCTTGAGGATTCGTGGGTAGCGGGATTGGTTGAAGGTCATGATGTCGATGTTGTGGCCCTCGTACTTCTTGATGATGCTGGCGGTGTCGGCATCGGTGTTGAACGAGTTCATGAGGACGAAGGGGACGTTGACGTCGTACGTGCGGTTGAGGTGTTCGATCTGGCGGACGGAAAGATCGAGGAAGGACATGCCGTCGCGGACCTCGATGACGGACTTGGGACCGACACAACCCATGGAGGTACCGAGACCACCATTGAGCTTGAGCACGGCGAGCTTGCTGAGGAAGTCGACCGACTCGGAGTTGCCCAGGCTGTTGTAGTCGACGACCTGCTCCGGCTTTGGTGGGGAGATGCGGTTCCACTCAATCTCGTTGCCCTTGGCCTTGTCGTTCAGGTAGCGGCGGAAGAGCGCGAAGAAGTTGTCCATTTCCGTCTCGAAGCGCTGGGAGGGTGGTCAGTGGGTGAGGATGCGTGCTGGAATCGATTCGAGACTGACCTTCTTGGCTGTTGGGTCCTTGACACCATCGGAGAGGTTGTTGAGGGCATTGCGCATCTGCGAAGCCGCAACGGATGTGGAGGTGTTCTCGAAAGCCTAGATATTCTCGGTCAGTTCACAGTGCAGTGCCAACGTGCCTTGATGATGATCGCGCGCCTTCACGCCGGTGGTGATGCGTGATGCTGAGGTTGGTTGGTGGTGTTGCTGCATTGTGTCGCTCGTTTGCAGTCGATGTCAGTGCAGGTGCCTGCGGTACGCCGCTGCATGCGCATGCTTCTCTGAATGCTGCATGTATGCAAGGCTGCACAAGCTCGAAACCTCGAGAACACAGACTCCCTGTCACCGCCGGACAAGCATGCTTCGATGTTGCCCCAGATGAGCAAGCTCAGATTGTCCTTCCCAATACCTCAAACGCTGCAAATCATATGTGTGCTGCCACCGCTATCCTCCCTGATCATCCTCCTTTTCACTGCTGCTGCTGTGCTGCCGCTGCCACGCCGTATCACGAGTGCAAATGCGAATGCAAATGTGAGAGAAAAACACGCTCTCAACTTACCACGTGCGACTGCGATTTTCCATGGTGACGGTCACCCTCGGCGCCATTGCCCGGCTTCAGGTGGGTGGGGAGCGCATCCTTGATCTTGGTGGGGATGGAAGACATGATGGCGGTATGTCTTCAATCTCGTGTGTGGTGTGGGGTGTTTTCGGTGGGTGTTTTGTCGGAGGTGAAGAGGATCTGTGGGAGACGAAGCGGTCAGAAGATGGGTGGTGGGAGAAACGTGCGGTGCCTGATGTAATAATTGGAGCTTGTGTGGGGTTCTTGCCGCTTGGGGGAAGACTGACCAGGGGGGTGCCCGCTCTGCGGAGGTGATGTTCGCGGTATGGGGAGGACAGTGGGTGGGAGGAGGAAGGTGTCGAAGGTGGATGAGAAGAAGAAGAAGAAGTTGCGCACGGAAGAGCAGCTCTTACATTTATTGACGACAATTCCGTCTTTCTCTTGTGTTACCACGGGCATCTCATGTTTTTCTTAGCGCCTCAATCGAAGTGGACCCTGCGTGGAGTTTGGCGGGCAACTCTGCAGGGATGTGACCGCATTTGCTGGGCCGCTAGAGGCGCGAGGCGAGCTACCTTATTATTTATCCCTTCTTCGCCAGAATGCGACATGACCACGGCAAGACTGGACTGGACGTGTCTGTTTGCCCGCTGTGCGCTCCATGGCAGACATCTCAACGCTTGACACCTCAACTTGAGGCTATTGCCATCATCTCGACCTGTCACCAAGAGTTCACAGATGAGGTACTTCCTGCGAGCCTGGATAGCGTTGACTGTTATTGTCAACCTTACACCAACGACGAACGGAAGCAGGTGTGCCACGACTCAGCATGAGGTCAGAAGGACACGAGAGAACGAACAAACATTCTTCAGCCGCACGAAAGACCTGTCAGAGGCTGTATCCTCCTGATCACCCCGCTAGCAATTTCGCCGCACAAGTACGCACTAATTCCCCAAACACCTCCACAAGTCCACGACACTTCTCAACCAAGAACCGGCGGCAAGGCCGGCGAGGATCTGGTCGGGGAGCCCCAGGGCAAGCTCGGCCTCGCCACCCGACCCCACCCGAGCTTTTCCCTTTGCTCGCCGAATTCACCCTCGGCGGCTCACACGCCGTCAATTGGCGTCCATCCGTCTGTCAAGGCAGCGCCACCGGTGAAGACTTCGATCATTGATCATGGACGTGAATAGGTATGACCTATACGAGTACTTGTCGACTGAGCTCTACATCTGCGAGGTCTATCTCATTCAGGTGGAAGATCAATGACAATTCTCCACCGTCAACAGCATGCATGCATACCGAAGTGAGAACGAGCTCAATCTCATCAGCAGGATCGAAATACCCCATGTCCAATCATCCACGCAGTTATGCACCTTTGTCTATCCGAAATTCTCCACTTCTTGCAATCAGTCCGAAACAGCCTCGACATGTTGTCTCCTCTCAGCAACATTGTACGCGTGCGTCTCGGAAGTCTCAGAATGCTTCTTCCCCCTGCGGGCGTATGCCGGCTGTTGAGATCCTCTGCGTTGCTGCTATGCGGAGACTCGTCACTGAGACCGTCCGTCTTGCATACGAGCAGATTCCGTGTTCCGCTGTGATGAGCTTAGAAGCCTTCGAACATTGACGCCGAACGGCACACTCAGATCCTGGCCGAGAAAAGTCCTGTACCGCCTATCGGACAGATCGTGTTCATCGCACTCCACATGTGCACGTGCCCCTTGCGCTCCACATATGCACACTGCACACTCAGCAACCTCGTTCCATCTCTCATCCAGCATACGGCTTCACGACGTTGAGCGCCGCCGGCTTGCTGTCCTTCTCAGCAGTCGGAATCTCCCTCGTCACCTCCAAACCAGGTGCCTCCGCCCAAGCAATCGCTCGCGGCTTGACCATTTTCAACCGTAGCGTAGCACCCGGAAACTCCTGATCCAGCACCCGTTTCCGTAGTTCGGCCACCGTGTACTCAATCAACGTCTCCAGCGTCTCATACGTCGTCGGCTCGACAATCTATAGGAAGTCACCATTAGCCGCCTCCATCTCACCCTCCCGATGCATGAGAACGAGACCGAAAACGAAAACTCACATCAACAAGCACCCTCTCCAACCCCAACATCCTCCTCACCAACCCCTCCTCCACCTCCTGCCCATCCCCAACCCAAACCCCCAAATCCACCACAACCGGCTGCCTCCCCTGCCTCTCATAAGCATTCACCCCCACCAACGTCATCACCTTGACCCCTCTCACCTCCACCCCAAACCTCCCAGCACCGCCCTCACCGCCAAACTCCTTGACGAACCCCACCCCGTCCCCAAACATACTCCCCTTCCCCAACCCCACCTCCACCCTCCCCCTCCTCAACAACCCCGTCCCGCCTCCCTCAGCAGTCAACTCCCCCACAACCCCCTCCACCACCCGCAACCCCTCCAGCAAGCCCAACACCTTCCCCCCCTCTCCTCCGGAATCGCAGGCGCCCAAAATCCGCTTGGCGAGCACACCGTAGTGCACGGTACTCGCGTCCAATTTATCCGCGGAGGACGCGGTGCCGAACGCCGCGGGGGAGAGGTGGAGGATGAGACTGAGGGTGGCGGGTTGCGGGCGGGGTTGGGACCAGATGTCGGGGAGGAGGAGGCCGGGGGGGAGGGTGAGGTGGGTGAGGTGGAGGGTGGAGGTTGGGGAGCGGGGAGGGGGGGTGGGGAGGAAGGACATTCTTTTTTTTTTTTTTGGATGAGGGTGGAGGATTTGTTGTTGTTGTTGTGGGACCGGGGGTGCAGGTTGGGTTTCGTGAGGGTGTTGGGCCGAATGCTGGGTTGGTTTTTGTGTTTTTTGAGGGTGAGCCTTTTTTTTTTTCCTTCTTCTTTTTTCGTGGTGGAAAATGGGGGGAATTTTTTGAGAAGGGTCCGTTCACGACCTTGAGGGCGGTGTTGGGTAGACGATCGCAGGAGAGCGATGAAAGGAAGTGGATGGTTTGTTGTTTGCCAATGCCATGTCGCAGGCAGAGTGGAGTCTGAGAAGTCTTGGTCCGGCAGTGGTATATACTTGCCTGAGGCACTCATAGCTAGCTTCCAGAGTCCCTCAACACTTCTCGCTTAACTCTCCTCCCTATCATTAACACATTTTCCACTTTCAGGGCAGACCTGCAGATGCCACGCGAGCAACAACGCTTCCCGGGAAAGGACTGGCACGGTCTCGTGGGGTCTCCGAGAGGCCTCATGGCGCTTCCAATGTCAGCTCGTCGTGGGACGTTCAGGAGATCTATCACTACGACTCCTACGATGAGATACATAGCTGGAGTGGCGCGTATCATCAAAAGTGCTGGCTGAAGGTCGTCACAATGGACACAGCACTGCTCTGACAAGCTGCAGATCGTAGAGCTTTTTGGGAGTTGGGGACTGTTGGTGGGTGCGACGAGTCTGATGCGCATACATGTGTTCATATGAAGCATGTGTTGACGAATATGATCGCTGTCGTTTGCTCAGGCCCGGCGTATCTCTTAGCTCCTGGGTCGAATTTGCAATCGCTGGGTGTTCGTTGTGACATGGCCTGCCGAATTTGCGCCATGAATTCAGCCTCTTGTGTTGTTTGAGAATGGTCTCGTAAGATAGCCAAGTGCAAACCAAGAGCAAACGATACACGCGCGCTGCTGCGGTCTCTCCGAGATGCATGATCACCTGGCTTTGAAACACTCGATGCGAGGTCCACACGTCAACTTGCATTTGCCATTTTCAGTTTGTGGCCCCCAAAGATGTGGAGCTCAGCGCCAGACTGAGTTTCAACACGCCCGAGCACATCGGGTTGTGGCATACGCACCATGACATATGTCGAGTCGTTGTTCTCGCTGCCTGACCGCTACATCCTGCGTATCAATTACAAGCTGGTGTATGTTGCTGTCCAAGGAGAAAGCTGGTTAGATTGTGTGGCTGAGCCCCCTTGTTCATGAATGGCGTCAAGTTAGAACTACAACGGCGGATTCTGAATCGGCCGGGACAGCGATATCATGTTCCTTGCTCGGACGTAAGACATGACGAGCTCGTCGGTGGAATGAGCGATATATGTGATGCTCGGGAGAGACGATTGTCATATCACAAGTCGTCTGGCAATGACATTATTCAATATCGAAGACATGATCGAGGTCAGCAGTTGAAAGTTGAAGCGTGAAGAAGGCTGGCGCATCTCGATTCTCGGCAGGGAAAAAATCGCGCTAACGAGCTCTCCAATCGTACCGCAGCGACAGCTTCGCGTTGGACCGACTGGGATAGCTCGTTAATTACACTTTCACCAGCCAACCTGCCCTGGGGTCACTCTTCCCACTTCTTATACTTCTTACACATGCCACGCTCTTTACCTAACTCTCAAACACCGACATACCACTGTTTCAACCATTTGCTCGACACCCTGGCGAGCTTCACCGCCTCCTACTGCATCTCAGGAGCTCCAATTGAGCTGAGTCGATCCTGATAGCTGTTCGGCGCGACAGCTTACCTCGACAACTTCCACCACCAACACGAATCACCACGCATACCCACCATGGAAGGCACCGCGAAGGCCGAGCGCGAGCTGAAGGCGCAGGGCGTGGTCGAAGCAGCTCAAGATCCCGACACGAGCGTCACATCCGACGATGCTCAAAAAGCAATGGTAGACCAAGCTCGAGCAGGAGGAGCTGCTGCCTTTACATTCAACCCAGACGCCAGTCCGGAGGAGAAAGCTGCACAAGCTCAGGAGGTTGGTCAAATTGCATATGCGCGCGCGAGGCAATGGCCACTCAACGCTGACATGCTGCGTAGCAAGCTGGTCCTCGGGTACACAGGAAGCACAAGACCGCCGCCCTAGCCACCGATGCTGACGATGGCCCCGACGCCGGATATAACCTCCCACCACCGACCAAGAAAGGTGCGATTGTCGACGCAGCGAAGCCTGAGGATGACAAAGTGAGTGGAGATGCTGCTCAGCAAGACGCGGACGACTTTGCCAAGGTTGGATGGGCGCCGCGCTTTGGCAATCCTGGCGATAAAGATGAGGGTGGTACAATGCTGGACCACCAGACGTTGCTTGAGGGAAAGCTGGACGACAAGTTCTTCGGCGATTGGTATCACAATGCGGCCATCATTGTGTTCGCTTGTCTCTCCTCGTGGGTGATCGCAGTGCTGGGGGGTGGTTTGGGATGGGTGTTCATCGTCATGGCTGGATGTTCAACTTACTACCGGACCTCTCTACGGCGAGTGAGACGCAACTTTCGCGACGATATCAGTCGTGAGCTGGCGAAGAATGCTCTCGAGTCGGATCACGAGTCGCTGGGCTGGATGAACAACTTCA
The DNA here is from genome assembly GCA_026122155.1 of Zymoseptoria crescenta. Taxonomy (NCBI): domain Eukaryota; kingdom Fungi; phylum Ascomycota; class Dothideomycetes; order Mycosphaerellales; family Mycosphaerellaceae; genus Zymoseptoria; species Zymoseptoria crescenta. The sequence continues at coordinate 110,020 of JALRMM010000026.1, forward strand.
TGGCGAAGTTCTGGCCAATCTATGCGCCAATTCTCTGCCAGACAATCATCGGCACAGTCGACCAAGTCCTCAGCACCTCGACGCCCGCATTTCTCGACAGCATGAGGATGAAGTCGTTCACACTCGGCACGAAGCCGCCACGCATGGAGCACGTCAAGACCTACCCACGGTCAGAGGACGACATCGTCATGATGGATTGGAAGTTCAGCTTCACGCCCAATGACGTGGCAGATTTGACCAAGAAGCAAATCAAGGAGAAGATCAACCCCAAGCTGGTGCTGGAAATCCGCGTGGGCAAAGCCATGATCTCCAAGGGTCTAGATGTGATTGTCGAAGACATGGCATTCTCTGGTATCATGCGGGTGAAGATGAAGCTGCAGTTGCAGTACCCATTCGTTGATCGCGTGGAGATCTGTTTCTTGGGCCGGCCTGAGATCGACTACGTCTGCAAGCCGTTGGGTGGTGACACTCTTGGATTCGACATCAACTTCATCCCTGGTCTGGAAGGCTTCATTCAAGAAATGGTCCACGCCAACCTCGCCCCGATGATGTACGATCCGAACGTCTTCCCCATCGAGATTGCCAAGATGTTGGCTGGTTCGCCCGTCGACCAAGCTATTGGTGTTCTTCAAATCCAGTTCCACGGCGCCGAGGGTCTCAAGAACCCCGACAAGTTCTCTGGCACGCCAGACCCGTACGCGGTCGTTTCCATCAACAACCGTGAGCCTCTCGGCAAGACCAAGACGGTGCACGAGAATGCGAACCCGCGATGGAACGAGACTGTCAATGTCATCCTGACTAGCCTGAAGGAGCCGTTGACAATCAACCTCTTCGACTACAACGAATACCGCAAGGACAAGGAATTGGGGGTCGCGACGTTCAATCTGGAACAGCTCGAAAATGATAACGACATGGAGAGCCAGATTCTTGAGGTCATGGCGAATGGCAGGCCTCGTGGCAGAGTGCAGTGCGATATCCGCTTCTTCCCTGTCTTGCAAGGTCGCAAGCTTGAGGGCGGTATTGAAGAGCCTCCACCGGAGAGCACCACTGGTATTGCCAAGTTTGTTGTCGAGCAGGCCAAGGATTTGGACGGTTCAAAGTCTCTGATCGGACAGCTGAACCCATATGCCGTGCTCCTGCTCAACGGGAAGGAAGTCCAGATCTCGAAGAAGCTGAAGCGCACCAACAACCCAATCTGGCCCGATGCTGCCAAGGAGCTTCTCATCACTGATCGCAAGAAGGCTAAGCTCGGCCTGGTCATCAAAGACGACCGCGATCTTGCTAGCGATCCTATCCTTGCATCCTACCAGATCAAGCTTGACGATCTGCTGGATCTCACGGAGAAGGGTCAAGAGTGGTATAACCTCGCCGGAGCCAAGACCGGCCGTGCGAAGATGTCGCTGCAGTGGAAGCCTGTCGCTCTCACCGGTGCTGCAGGAGGCAATGGCTACATTGACCCTATCGGCGTCATGCGTTTCCATTTCCAATCCGCGCAGAACTTGAAGAACCTGGACACCGTCGGCAAATCTGACCCCTACGCTCGAGTCATGCTCTCGGGTATTCAGAAAGGCCGTACTGTCACATACAAGAACAATCTCAGCCCCGACTGGGATGAGGTGTTCTACGTGCCTGTCCACACTGTCCGCGAAAAGCTTGTGGTCGAAGTCATGGATGAAGAGAACGTCGGCAAGGACCGCACTATGGGTCAGATTGAAATTGCTGCTCAGGACTACATCAAGCAGGGCGAGAACGGCGAGTACCAGATCTGCGACACCAAGGACAAGGTCATTTCTGAGCAGGTCCGTATTGGTACTGGCTCGCCGAGAGGTACATTGAACTTCACTGTGGCTTTCTATCCGACCATTGCCGTTCAGGATCCCGAAGACGAGGAGGAGCTGCAGAAGAAGGCCGCGTTGGAGGAAGCACCCATCCCAGGAATCAAGCGAAGTGATACTGCCGGTACCATTGGCAGTGTCAAATCGACTGCTTCTCAGAAGGAGATGAAGCAGGCGCTGAATCATAATGAACAAGAGCAGACCGAGGCCGGAGAAGTGACGCAGCTGGAAGTGCCAAAGGTCAAGATCGGCGTTGATGACTTGGGTAAATATGGTAAGTGTCGAATCATGTCTTCGATCTTGCACGCCATGCTAACATTAGCGCAGAATCTGGTCTTCTGGTCTTCACCATTCACGACGGCGAGCTCGCCCACGCAGGTACCCATCTGGAAGTGCTCATGGACGACATGAAGTACCCGGCCTGGAGCAGCGCCAAGATCAAGAACCGCAAGCACACTTTCAACGAGACGGGCGATGCCATGGTTCGCGAGCTGGACCTCTCCCGCATCACTCTGCGCCTGGTGTCTGACAAGGACATCAAGGATGAAAAGGACGACGATATCAAAGCCAAGCTTTCTGGTAGCCTTATCGACACACTCAAGAGATGTCTCTACACGCAGACTGTCATCACGATCAAGGATGAGCACGGTCGCGCAAACAACATCAAGGTCTCGATGCGATTCCTGCCCGTAAAGATGCAGCTCGACCCCAGCGAGTCGTTCAACAACCAGGGCAACCTTCGCGTGGAAGTCTTGGATGCTGCGGACCTGCCAGCTGCCGATAGGAATGGCTACTCCGACCCATACTGCAAATTCTCGCTCGACGGCAAGGACGTCTACAAGACAAACAAGCAAAAAAAGACCCTGCACCCCGCGTGGAACGAGTTCTTCGAGGTGCCTGTCCGCAGTCGTACAGGTGCCAAGTTCCATGTCGATGTGTACGACTGGGACTTTGGTGACAAAGCCGACTTCTTGGGTGGTGCTGCTGTACCGCTCGATGTCTTGGAGCCGTTCCAGGCACAGGAGGTCACTCTCAACCTCGACGGCAAGAGCGGCTCGATTCGACTGAAGATGCTCTTCAAGCCAGACTACATCACTCGCTCGCGGCAAGGCTCCTCCACCTTTTCTGGCACATTCGCCACGCCAGGCAAAATCATCGGTGCACCCGTCAAAGGCGTCGGCAAAGTTGGCACCTTCGTAGGAGGCGGCGCTCTCAAGGGAGCATCTTTCCTCGGCCGCCCCTTCAAGCGCAGGACAGTCAGCGGCACCCAAAACGGCGAAATCACCGCTGAGGACCAAGACCCCGTCGGCGAAGTCCACCCCACAAGTATGGAATCCGAACGCGAGCGCCCCATCACCTCCAATGGCCACGCAAACGGCATGGACGGCGCCGTCATCCCCAGCATAGAAACCCCACCCACCCCTACCACGCCTCACCAACGCGTCGCTTCCGCCGGCGGCTACTCCGTCAGCCCTGCTGCAGGCGCCGACGCTGGCACAGCTACCATCTCCGTCCTCAGCGCCTCGGGCTTCGAAGCCGACACCAAGCTTGAAGTGCACGTCTTGTCCGAGGGGAAACACGGCATGAAAGACTTCTTCCACACCAAAGCCGTAAAATCCAAGACCGGTGAAGTCACCTATGACGACGACCCGAAGAAGCTCTCCTGCACGGCGGCCACGCAGTTCAAAGTCGTCGTCAAGAACGACAAGTCGTTTGGTCGGGATGAGACGCTTGGTGAAGCGTTGTTCTTCGTCAACGACCAAGCCCGCGGCGGTGAGCAGGATGTTAAGGTTGGAAATGGAGTGGTGCATATCAAGAGTTCCTTCCAGCCTGTAGATGGGAATAGCCTGTCGGCTCCGAGTGAGAGCCCGGGCCAAGGGAGCAAGAAGTTTGGACGGTTGTTGAGTAAGCGTGAGCGCAGCGTTACGCCGGGTGCTTAGAGGTCACCTGGTGTTATGCGAAGGGCGATGGGGAGTGTGAGGGATGTTTCGCGGAGGGTTTCGGGGAAGAGGGACGGGGGAAGTGATGAGGATCTGACGTCTATGAGTATGATCAGTGGGGAGGACGTGGGGAGGTTGTCGGTGGACTCAGAGGTCACGGTGGGCAAAGGTACTGTCTGGTGATTTTGTGCGTCTTTGGCGAACGGATTGAGATACCAAATATGCGTGGGTCAGTGTAATTATTCAGGCGTTCTATTAGGAAAGTCCAAGGGTCCTGGTCTCTGAGTATCTGAGTTTTGACATGTGAAGATGTGATGCCTGAGGCATGCACGCATGAGCTCTCCGCAATTGACTCCGCTACAGCTCTATTATTCCAGACGCTTCTCTGCCATTAAACTTCAAAGATCGGTCGTTGTGTTTCTCTGCGACAACCACCATCACTCATACGTACTGGAGCACCTGATCGAGGAACTGCTATACACCCATTCATCGACTGATCAACTATCCACGAACATGAGCGCAGACGCACTCAAGGCGGAGGGCAATGCTCTGTTTGCAGCCAAAGACTTCACCGGAGCTGCGTAAGTGTTGGACCAAACCACGATCTCAAATACTACAACATACTGACTTTCATACCAGTGAGAAGTTCTCCGCAGCCATTGCCGCCGATCCGACCAACCACGTCCTCTACTCGAACCTTTCCGGCGCCTACGCCTCTCTCAAGCAATGGGACAAAGCTCTCGAAGCTGCCACCAAGACGACGGAGCTCAAGGAGGATTGGTCGAAGGGTTGGGGGCGAAAGGGAACAGCACTCCACGGGACCGGCGACCTGATCGGAGCAGTGCAGGCATTCGAAGAGGCGCTCAAGCTGGACGCAAACAATGCACAGGCCAAGAGCGGTCTCGCAGCAGTCAACCGCGCGATCGAAGATGAGGCCCGCGCGGACGGCGTTGACCCAAGCGGCGGACTGGGCAACATGTTCAACGACCCGCAGCTGATTCAAAAACTGGCCGCGAACCCCAAGACGAGTGGGCTGCTGGCGGACTCGGCGTTCATGGCGAAGTTGAACAACATGAAGAGCAACCCACAGGGAATGCAGCAGGAGATGTTCTCGGACCCGCGCTTCTTGCAGGTGATGAGCGTGCTGTTGGGTGTGGATATGAGCTTCAACCCGACCAACGATGCGGATGCTGCGGCGAAGAAATTCCAGGAGGAGCACGAGGATGGACAAGATGTGCCAATGCCCGATGCGAGACCGCAGAAGAAGGAGGAGCAACCAAAGAAGGCACCCGAGCCAGAGCCGGAACCGGAGCCGGAGGACGAGGAGGCGATTGCGAGGAAGCAGGCAAAGGAGGCTGCGGACAAGGAGAAGGCACTGGGAACGGAGAACTACAAGAAGCGCAACTTCGACGAGGCCATCGCACACTACACGAAAGCGTGGGAGACGCACAAGGACATCACCTACCTCACCAACCTCTCCGCCGCACATTTCGAGAAGGGCGATTACCAAGCCTGCATCGATACCTGCAAGCAAGCCATCGAGCACGGCCGCGAAGTGCTCGCAGATTTCAAGCTCATCGCCAAAGCATTTGGCCGCATGGGCAGCGCATACGAGAAGCTCGGCGACTACACCAACGCCATCGATAACTACCAGCGCTCCCTGACCGAACACCGCACCCCCGACATCCTCGCCAAACTCCGCGCCGCCGAGAAGACCAAGATCACCACCGAACGCAACGCCTACATCGACCCCGCCAAAGCCGAAGAGGCCCGCGAACTGGGCAACCAGAAGTTCAAGGACCTCGACTGGCCCGGCGCAGTCGAAGCCTACACGGAAATGATCAAGCGCGCCCCTGAGGATCCTCGCGGCTACTCCAATCGCGCCGCCTGCCTGATCAAACTTCTCACCCTCCCCTCCGCCGTCGCCGACTGTGACGAAGCTCTCAAACGCGACCCCAACTTCATCCGCGCCTACCTCCGCAAAGCCCAAGCCCTCTTCGCCATGAAGGAGTACAACAAATGTCTCGACGTGTGCGCCGAAGCGAGCGCCCACGACAAAGACGGCAAGAACGCGCGCGAAATCGAGCAGCAGAGTCAAAAGGCGCTGCAGGCGCAATTCGCGGCGCGAGAGGGCGAGACGGAGGAGCAGGCCCAGCAGCGCATCCAGCGGGACCCGGATATCATGGCGATCTTGCAGGATCCGGTCATGCAGAGTATTTTGCAGCAGGCCAAGGGTGATCCGGCGGCGTTGCAGGAGCATATGCGGAATCCGGGCATTGCGATGAAGGTGCAGAAGTTGATCGCCGCGGGGGTGATTCGGATGGGGAGGTAGACATGGTGGAGGAATGAGATGTTGAGATGGTGGAGGAGGTGGAGGTGGTGTTGAGGGAAGATCACGGCTTGTCTCGCTGGGATTGGTCATGCTGGACTCGACGTAGAAGAGTAATGTGTGTGTGTGTGTGTGCAAGTATGTCTACAGTGCAGAACACAACATAGCATAGCGAAGAACCTGCTGTTATATGTGCTTGTCGTTTGATTTCTCTTTTGCCGTAAGTCCTGTGCCCGTTGGGTGTTGTCGATGTGAGGCGCACATCTTGAACTTTCAGATGGTGCTTGCTATACATCCAATGCGGCTATTGCTTGTGTCAAAACCGCAGCGACTCCTCTGCCCTCCCGCCAGAGGCAACCAACAGACATCGATCAATTTCCAGACAGGTATCATGTATAAACAGACAGTATGCCGGCAGTAATGCAAACCTTCGTCAGAATGAAACGTCGATGTTCAAAACATCTAACCCAAACCCTAACCCTAAGCACATTCCCCTCCACCTCTCACTCCTTAAGCTCCCCAACCCGACATGTCTTACAACTCGCCTCCATCACACACAAACACACAGGACGCGAAGGACTGCCATGTCCTCCTCAACCTGGCACTGACACGAAGGTCGTCACATCATCCTGTCTCACGTCCCTCGTCACGACAGGAGGAGATGGATTGGAACGGGAAAGAAAAGCAATGCTGAGACATTTCTTCTCGTATGTCCGACGTCGATACGGATTACATACCCAGGTTCCCGGCTCACGGACACTGCCTCGTCACCACGAGTGTCGTGCATCTTGACGATATTGATAGCGCTGGTGGATATTACGCAGTACGCAAGTGTCGCGGGCCAGAAAGCAAAGCAAGAAAAGGCGAGATGAAAAAGGGTGGAGTCCTTGCGGGCCTCTCCGTCACCCGTGGGAAGCCGGGAAGGATGTTTGTTGTTGATTATGGGATGGCAATGGCATCGGATCCTGACGAGGAGCTTGGGGATCGAGATGTTGGTGAGATGGGGTTTTATCGATGGGAGGGTGAGGTTGGCGTTTGGGGGTTCTCTGGGCGGGAATGAGGGTTGGGAAGTCGAAGGATTTGCGAGATGCAAGGAGATTGAAGGGCCGGAGCGAAAGGATCACGATATGATGCATATTCACTTTCTGTGGGGTCTGGATGCTGACTGTGCCACACAGCAGACTCGACGAGAAGAAGAAGGCATTGCGTGGGCACGATCGCTCAGCATACCAACTCTGACTGCCGCTGTGCAATTTCGATCGACGCACGGGTCTTGAGCCACGAGGTCGAGGAGATGCCGCGCCGTGGAACTTCCCATGTCGCTCGTTCTCAACAGGATGTTCATATTGCCGATCTCGAGACATCTGTCTATCGTCGCCTTGCCGCCACAAACAACATATCCCGATGCTTCGAAATCCATGGAAGAATAGTCAAGCCAACAGGCCAACAAGACAGTTTGCACCCAGCCAAGCTGATCCTGAGGCTGCCGCATTCTCTCTCTCTCGTATCCCCAGCCACATTCTCGAGTAGTCTAAGACATGTGCAGTCATACAAAGCAATATGCAACACAGAGTTGTTCGAGGGTCCAATAGAACCATCGGAGGGGCCGACCGGAGCGCCTGCCCTAAAGGACAGTCCCGATAACGATCAGCTAGCGGTCCTTCGATAATATTACGAAAGCTGAAGACCCACGCTATGTCTCCTTGCGGTAGCGAAATATAGGTAGGATGCAGTGGTAGCGATGTGAGACATGGAATTCGGAAGCGAAAGACGTTCTGTGAACGTTTGCACCATCAAGTTGTAAGTCTGGCGTTCCGATGGGCCCCGTCCCGTCGAGTTCTAGGCGCCGTGGCCGAGAGCCGAGGACGTTGAAACGGTCGTCAGCCCACTGCCCCGTCACAATTATGCAGAATTGAACGAGTCACATTCGACCGGGTTCCGGAGACGTACAGTGCCATGCACATGACCGTTTGGCCGTCAAATTTCGGCCATTCCGCTGGAGGAGAAGATGTGACCGTTGCAGCTTTCACCGAAAGCAGGCAGTGGAAAGGGTCCCCCTAGACGCCATTCGCATGGTGACTCGTGAGTGGCATGATCAGCTGTGAGGCGAGCCTCGCGAGGCGAATCGGCGAATTTGCAAAAACCTGGAAATCAAGGCCGTTGCGTGAAGAGTTGGCGATCCGATCGGCACGAGACCTGGCCACACATCCTGTGCACACGCTCATCGGATGCGGAGGAAATGGCTGATGTCGCTTATCAGATTGCTCAACTTGGCAACGACGAGTTGGATGGGGTGGAACAAATGACCTATACGACCAGGCAAGCGTCTAAGACTCCACGCAAGCGCCCTCAGAGGGTCTGCTGATCCTCCGTTATCGATATCGGGAGTCTTGCCTGATGATCTTTCCTGGAGCATGACTCCGGAGCCTACCATGAGACATGTGCTGGTGACTGTCTCATGACGAGCATGGACCCTCTTCGGCCCTGCGCCAGCTCGCTCGCAAGATGGGAAAAGTAAGTTTCGGTCTGAGAACACGAGCGTTGGTTCGAATTTGAATCGGAGGAGTCCAAACCGGACTGACACCTCATCAGCTGATGGTGAATCACAATTCGTTGGGTAGAGTAACAGCAAGAGATTGAGTGTAGAGGAGTGATTTGTTGATTCTCCTTCGATGGCCATTGGAGGACCGAGACTCGAGTCGCAAAGATGCCACGTGGATGTTGATGAGGAAGTCAACGGTCGGTCCAAGATTCGTGCATGGGAATCAGAATTGGTGCAGGAAGAGACTCGCGTGGCATGACATGTTGCTCGTTGAGTGGTCCGGGAAGGATTGTGGGTATCATCCGCCAAGTCGGTAGCACCTGCTCGTATTCATGAAGACATCGACTTGGCAAGTGAGTGCAAGTCGATGCAGCGATGCTCCTCATCACGGTCTTACGACCATTCTTGTTCTGCTGTTCTCCCCGTCGTGCTAAGTCAAGTCGATGTCGACAGCACGAAGCCAAGACCGCCATCAAATCAACCTCATCGTCCAGTCTGATCGGCTGTACACATTGCCGCGGCTCGCACAGCGCCACAGCCTGCTTTGAGGGCTTCCATCGTATCGCAGTCAGCTAAGCAGAACATCAACCCGTTTGGTCAAGACCTAACGGTCGCCACCAGATAAGCGAAGATGTAGAGGACACAGGAAAGAGAACAAAGTCAGCATATGGGCCATGGCAAGGCAACTTCCAAAAGCGTTGTGGCCGTTGAACTCACCATGCCGCGTCATGAGTTCCGTATGCTGTGGTTAGCCAAGAGCAAAACAACCCTCGACCCTGAGTTTTCTGAGACATAAAGATGGGGTTAAGAAGAATAGAGAGAGCATGTGTACTTCGCAGTCGGTACCGAAAGTGTCCGCTCGACGCTAGGGTGCTTTGGTGTCTTGTGTGTGTTCAGATGTGCTTTTGCTGCTTGGCCGTGAAATAGTCGAAGAAGGACTTGCTGACGCGCAATGCTGATCGAGAACGACAACAAGATGGACGCGCCGCGCATGTTGCGATCTCCAAGCCAAACGGTGAAGACGCGCCTTGCAGACGTTGGAGAAAGGACGGGAGTGCTAGAATAATTTCGTGAAGTGAAGTCGAAACGCCATTATCCCAATGCGGATTGGTCTCCCGTGATGGCGCCCTAAACGTCAGTTTCCCTCACTACGGCCGATTTAGCGATTTCGTCACGTGCATATTAACATTACTTCCTCAAAATGCCTCCTATTGTCTGTATATCGCTCTTAATGCGTCCTATCGTAATCTTAGTGTATCCGTATTGTTATATGCTATTAGTAAGTAGTAAGTAACTTATAATACTAGTAAGTAGCCGTTTCTTCTTATAAAACCTCCACTACTGCGCTCTTTTTTTAAACAACACTACTACTACTACTACTCTCTACGCTCTCGCCTACGATTTTATACCTTCTTAGACTACTCTTAATACGCAAAAAGGCTTCGATATTAACTCTATTATACCGTATAATATGCGCGACGACTCCTTACTACTGCTAGCCGTTATGCGCGACGACTTATTACTACTACTACCCCCTATACGCGTAGACTCTCTAGTAAGCGTTACGGATACCGCTTTACCGCTACTATCGCCTTCGGCTCTACCTATCGAGCTCCGTACCTACTATATGCCGACTACCGCCAATTAGAAGGCTCTATAATATATTAGCATCGTAAACTAGAAGGTAGCCCTTACTAAAGCTTAATTAATAGATACGAAGGTCCGGAGGAGCGGTCGTTAGACGCTTATACGATATAATTACGTAGGACGAGTATAGGAGATAGAGGAAGGTAAGTTCAATCTAGGCGATCTAGGCTAATCTCGGCCTAATCTTAGCTAATTATCCTAGGACAAGCTACGTACTCGCCTTATAGGCTCTATATTAATACGAATTATGTCTATCGTGCCTATAAGGATAACTCGAAGCTTACGACCTATAGATATTACTTTAGCCGTAGTAAGGCTAACTACGGCGCTAGGATTACGGTAAAAGAGAAGTTAGATGTCGAAGACAGTCTTAGTATTGTAGATAAAGGAGCAAAGGTAGCGGTATTATAGTCGGAGGTAGCGGACTTAACGGAGGCGAATGTAGAGTTAGCGGATAAGGTTAATAGAACAATACGTAACATCCTCCGCATTAAGGAGACATATAAGACTAAGATCGATAGACTTCGTAGTAAGATTAGAGGGCTTAAGGAGAGGCATCTATCGTTATTAGAGATTAATAAGCTTTTTAAGGCTCGTTTGGCGGTATTAGAGTAGAAGTAGCTAAGATTGCACTAAGATATAATAAGATTAGCTCTCGAGCTGCCGAATAATACCTATTTTTATGCTTAATATTAATGCTAAGCTACCTATGCTTCTAATCCTATATACCTCTACCCCTATGCACTCCGTACTAAGATTATATTAACCTTCGCTCTTAGCCTTCTTCTACGTTAGTAGTCGCTTCCTTCCACTTCTACGTAGCCTATTAACCGTAGGCTCCTTAATAATAGGCTCCTTAATAATAGGCTCCTTAATAACAGGCTCCTTAATAATAGGCTCGCCTACGTCTACCTCCGACTTAATAGGCGTATTTACGATCTTAGAGCGCTCTTATACTAGCGTAAGGGCTAGCATCGCGGCTAATAGCTTACGCTTAACTAGGCTAGCCTCCTTCTAGCTAGCCTCCTTCTAGCTAGCCTCCTTCTAGCTAGCCTCCTTCTAGCTAGCCTCTATCTTTATTAAGGATAGTTATATCGCTCTCGTATTAGCTACTCTAGAGGACGTTAAGGATGCTACTACCTTAACCGGCGTCTATAGCGGTAGTAATGCGGCTAGCCTAGACTCGTCCGCCTTCTCCTTAGCTTATCGTGCAACGGCCGCTCTAGCTTAAGCTATAGTATCCTACGAGCTAGAGGCGGTATTAATATTGTCGTCGAGGATAATAAGGGAGTCGTTAATTCTTACTAGTAAGGACGGCTGGAGCTCTAAGCTAGCAGCACGTTTACTAGTCCTCGAGGGACCGGCGGTAGGCGCTATCTTAATAGAGTTAGTAACGGCGGCTCTAATAGCGAGATTAGCGCTAAGATCGTCGTCGTTACTACCGAGAGCGGCGTACGTAGCGATCTTATAGGCTAGCTAGTTGTCCTTGTCTAGCTACTTGCCCTTGCCCTTGCCCTTACTAGTAGTAAGATTAGAGCTAAGAGTAGCGCTCTCGTTAGCGGTAGTAGCGAGCTCCTTAATAAATTTGTCTACGTCCTTCGGCTTAGTAGACGACGGCGTAAATAAACCGTCCGGTTTCTCTACTCTACTATCCTCGTGTATACGCTAGCCTAGTAGGTATATATAGCTAGCCTTAGTAGTGCGTAACGCTAGATTGTCCTTATATATGCGGATATATCCCCCTCGGCGGTTATAGCGGTTGTTCGTATTAACAAGTAGGGTAACGTATACGGTCGCCTTAACGAGCTTAATCGTATTGTTAGTAATAAAGAGGCCTAACATCCGGATAATATTAGTGGATATAGTGCTCGTATAGCCGGGTTTAACGGGTTAATAGAGGTCGTTATACCTAATAGATAGGAAGCAGTCGTAATATAGACGCCGGCGTACGCGGTTTTAAGCGTAGTAGCTCTTACCGAGGAGGTATTTAAGTAGCTAGAATCGACGCTCTTCCTTTAAGATAGCACTAAGAGTAGCGCTTATCTCGTCCACGACGCCTTAGCCTATCTACTCGAAGGAATCGGTCTATCCGCTATACTCCGGTACCGTATAGCTAGTAGTTACCTTAACGGTATATATTGTATATGCAATACTAACCTCCTATAGAGTCTCGACCTACGGTCTACTACGTTTAGACTTAGCTAGAGGCGTAGCCGCTACGGATGCCGATAATAATAGACCGGCTTTACTTAATTAAGGCGCCGCTACTATAGCGTTAGCGGTAGTAGTAGCTTAAGCGGCGTAGGCGATTAATAGATTGCGGCTACTAGCATTAGTAGGGCGAGTGTGCTTCTTAGAAGTGCTCTATCGAACTGGATTAGCACGACCGGACTAAATAACGCTATATCCTTTATATACGCCGGTACTAGGGTTGCTTACTAGAGCGGTAGAGGCGATAGTAGTAATCTTAGTGCGTGTCTCGGTGCTTAGTAGATCGTAGCCGCAGTTGCTATAGTACTTAGTAAGTCTAACGTAAGGAGTTCTATCCTCTATGCAGAACTTAGCAAATGTAGGCATAATTAAGGATAATTAGGGATAATTAAGGGCTAATCGGTGTATATTAGCGTTGTATTAGTGTGTATTAAGGAAGTAGAGGGAGTGGAGGGTAGGGAAAAAGATAGAGGACGGGGAATAAGTAGAGTTTTTATTAAGGAGGCTGTCTACTATACGCTATCGATCTTACCGTAATCCTAGCTATTATCTTAATTAAAGAGGGAAGCCGTTCTCTACGAATACCTACCTTATACGATCCCTTAGCTATAGGCCTACACCCTACGCCGACGTCTTAAACTCTACTAATGCACTACCGGTAGCTAAGTACGCGGCGGCTATAGTACGGAGGTGAAGGTATATAATAATATAGAGCTTATTACTAGTAGCGGTAGACTCCTCGCTAGTTATCTTAGTAGGGAGTTTAGCGGAAGCGAGTACGTAGTTAACCTAATATATAGTAGCTGCCGGAAGATACGAAACGAGGTCTATATATATATATTAGCACTTGCCGCTAGTATAACCTAATAGCCTAATCTCGGTGTGGATCTTAGCTAAGTCCCTAGCTAATCGTGTACTTACCGAACTCGTCCTTCCGGTCGATTATCTCTTATATCTCCGGATGCGTAGTATCGAGGGCGATGCTATATAGCTCGGTTCCCTTTAACTCTAGATAGTTATAGAGCGTATTCGGAATACTATTAACATAGCTAGGGATCTTAGTATACTTCTTAATGCAGTAGCGATTATGAGTTTTAACGAACTTCTAGATAGTATATCGAAGGATCGGTATATAGATAGCGAGGAAGGCGATGCGGTTAGCCTTTTAATCCTTATTATAATAGCGAGCGTTACGCATCTCGATAAAGAAGTTACGCTACCTATTAAACGCTGCCGTCGTACCGAGTCCCTAGAAACGTTTAATCGTGTTATTGCCCTTACTAGTTATATACTAGAAGCCCTCGTTAAAGCGTAGTTAATAGCCTTCTTAATACTTACGGAAGTAGAGGTAAGCGTCGGCTATTATTAGAGTCTTAACGCCGTAATTAGCACGTATAATCTATGTATATAGTTAGAAACCGAGGACAATGTACTAAGATATGCACTAAGATCCTTACCTACGGCGTCCGTCCGAGCTTACTAACTACGCCGAGATATTAATAGAACACCGAGAACTTCGTCTTAGCTATAGTACCGATATAGGCCTATATAATCCTACGTGAATATATATTAATGCAGCAATAGAACTAAATACCGAACAGCTCTAGCTTATAATATACATCTACTAACTATATATAATCCGGACCCTTAGCTTTTAGAAGATAAGAACGTATACGGACTCGCTTACTAATGCGGCGTACTTGAAATAGTATAGGATTTAAGCGGTAGGCAACGCTAAAGATCCGGTCCCTATATATATAGGTTAGCACTAAGATTGGCACTAAGAGCGCTAGGATTAAGACCTTCCGATAAGCCTAAACTCCTTTCGTATCTCCCTCGTAAGGTTACGGTATCCGTAGTCCTCTAACGCTCTACCCTAGATTAAGCTAATTAATATGCCCTTAATAATCTCGTCGTACGTCGGCCTATCGTCCTTAGGGATCCTTCGGTAGAGGCCTATAGACTTCCTTAACTTAATAAACTACTACTTCGAGAGCTTAAAGCCGTCGATCTATAGGATCCGGTAGTATATATTATCGTTCTTATCCGTGCCCCAGAATAGCTCCTTAATCCTCGTACGTAGGCGCTCTTTATTATAGTTACTAAGATTATCCCTACGTAGCCTTATTATAATCCCCTAAGTAGCGATCTAACGCTCGAACGTAGTATACGAGATATCGATACCCTTCTAATCCCTTAGCTATACTCGGACTTCGTTGTATATATATCTAGAGACCTATAAAAGCGTCTTAATCTCGGCGTAGAGGTACTCTAGGTTACGGCGTAGACGTAGTATAGCGCTAGTAAGCTAAGAGCGTATATTCGGAAGGACTAAGATTATAGGTAAGAGCGCGAGGCGCTAGTAAGCTAAGAGCGTGTGTTCGGAAGAGCTAAGATTATAGGCAAGAGCGCGAGGGCGTATATTTAGTTCGGAAGCGTATATTCGTAAGGGCGGTAACTATAGTACGAGGCTTAGCGACGACGACGACGACGACGACGATAGCATAGCGATAGTATAACGCGACGGTGGTGTGTGTTAATTGATATCTATATATAGTAATATCGTTGAATATCTAATTCGATAAAATGGACGTAGTAAGGGAAACTGAGCATTAGGGCGCCATCCCGTCGCCGAAGCCTTGGCGTGAACCGCAGTCCCTCCGGCCCGCGATGCTCTTTGCTCCCCTCTTCCCTCGATGACTACCGCATCACTTGCATCCGGGCCTGGCTCCAATGCAGGACAGCGCATGGCGCTGCGATCACGGGAACCCTCGGATGTACCTGCCTGCCTCCTGAGCGGACTATGGACTGCATTGCGCAGCGGCCGACTACCTCATCCGCTGGCCCTATGGAACCACCCTACCGAGATGAGACGCCAGGGCTGATGTTGTGGACGTTGTGGGCAAGTGGCGTTGCACCGTTTCGAAGACATGGCGGTCGAAGACGGGTTGTCACTGTGGCGCTTTACACATGAGCTGAGGTCTACGGATGAAGCAAGCGAGATTGGGGATCATTGAGCCGGGCAAGGACGACATTAGACTAGGCCTGCCAAGGGTCGATGCGAAGGCTGCAGTCGGCTCGGGCTTGTGTCTCACAAAGGACCATCGATGGAGAACCGCAGGGCTGTGGAGTTGATCAAGAGTCCAGAAACCCTCCGCATAGTGCTGCGCAGCTCTCATCATTCATCAATGTCTCAGCCACACAGCGGAGAGAAAGTTCGATAGTGGACGCCACGTGCCGAGCATAGGCCGAAAGGGCCGCTGCACATCATGCCATCATGCCTTGTCGGGACCAACATCGTGACCCTGTACGTGGACTTCACGCAATGGATCTAACCGATGACCGCCAAGTTGACAGTTGATCCTCGCTTCTGCAGCGACATTGGCATCCTGCTGTCGGGGACTCGGGATCAGGCCCAGATTGCAACTACTTTCGCCCAGAACACAACCCACAGTACCATGGATCGATCTGCTCGCTTGATGTCGATCCGACAACAATGCTTCATGAGTACGACTGACGGAGGCAACGCCTCGCGAGGACCACTCTCCACTCATCTATATCGAGGATTGTTGTCTTCCTCTCATGACGCGTCGTGGTTCGCGTAATGTCGATCTATCACTGGCTCGCCATGTCGTCGAGTCCACATGATCCCGATTTGGCGAGAATCAATCTGGATGGTAACAACAAGTCCGATATCTCGGTTGCGTGCGTTAAGTGGAAAGAGGTCTCGTTATAGTCCAGGTTGGAGTGGAAGGGCAAGTCAAGACGAAGCCAGGGAAGGCGAGCAGAGGTATAAGTTGGCTGTCCCCTCGATCCATGCTTCACTCTGCATCAGCTCATCCCGCCTCGTTTGTTCGATCTCTCTTTAGCTAATCATGTTCACTCCTCTGTTGATCGCTTCTTTGGCGACACTGACCCTCGCCAACTACGACGCACCGGGGTATACTCGCAGCAACCCATCTACTGCTGCCATCTCAGTTCCTGTCAAGAATGGCTGCTCGACTTTCATCTCGCACTCCGTCTATGAGGGAACGACCCTCGATGCCAAGCGGTGTGTGGCCGAGTGCGATGAGGCCTGCGAGGACTGTCGCTTCGTCAACACCTGGATGGAACTTGTCGATGGTCAAGCAACCCGCCAGGTCTGCGCTTTGTACACCACATCCTACAACGACAGCGACGCTACCGCCAAGAGCTACACTCGTCCTTCAGACAACAAGGTTGTGACTGTGGGAGATTCTTACACGTACAGCAACTCCGTCGAGGCGTCTTCCATTGACGGAAAGTGCGTTTTTGATGGCCCAGTGCCATACCCGCCTGCCGTCAAGACATGCCCTGTCAAGAATGGCCAGGGTAGCGGATCATCCTCTGGTGGAAGCAACGCCGCCAGCGGTGGCTCTTCGTCCAGCGGTGGCTCTTCGTCCAGCGGTGGCTCTGCTGCCGGCGCGGGTTCTTCCTCTGGCGCGGGCTCTTCATCCAATGGCGGCTCCTCATCCAATGGCGGCTCTTCACTCAACGGAGGCGCTGCTTCCGGCGACTCTGCTTCCAATGGCGGATCTGGTGCCCCAATCTACGGAGGCTCTGACTCCGGCAATGGCGGCTCAGGCTCCGGAGCTCCATCTTACGGAGGCTCTGACTCTGGCAATGGTGGCTCCGGCTCAAATGGCGGTTCCAGCGCTCCAATTTACGAAGGCGGCAACAACGGCAATGGTGGCTCTGGCTCAAACGGAGGCTCACCACCTTACTATGGTGGAGGTAGCAACAATGGCAATGGCGGATCAGGCTCAAACGGAGGTTCCCCACCCTACTACGGCGGGGTCGGCAATAACGGTGACGGCGGCTCAGGCTCTGATGGCGGCTCACCACCTTACTACGGCGGTGGCGGCAATGGTGGGGATGATGGTAATGGTGGCAATGGCGGCGGCGATGATAGCAACGGCGGCGACGGCGGAGATGATAACGGTGGAGGCGATTCTACCGTGACCGATAGCCCGACGGCGACCGCTACAGACTCGGCCACAGCGACCGCAACCGCTTCTACTACTACCGATGACGGGAACGGCGACAACGGCGATCCCGATAATGACAGCACCACAACCACCGCGGCCACCACCACCGCCGCAGATACCACTACCGCAACAGATATCTTGACGTTGACCACCACTACTGGAACCGCCACGACCGTTACTACCTCTGCTTCGGCAACTGCAACTTGCGGACTTGTTGGTGAGAGCTGCACGGGAATCGGCTTCTTGGACAACCTCCTCGACATTGGATCTTGCTGTCCCGGATCAGGCTGCCTTCTAGCAGGCGTAAACCTTCCCGTTGGCTTGCCAGATATCGCCGTCCTGACGGGAGGAATTCTGAAACGGCAACTCGTGCAAGTGGGAGCATGTGTGGAAGGCAACCCTGTCACGCCCCCCACAACTACCACTGCCACTCTCACCACTGCCACGGTTACGACGGCGACGAGCACTGCTACTACGACCCCAGATCTAGATTGCATCGCACCACTTGCACCCTGCACAGGCTTCTTTGGAGACGATGGATTGCTGGGCCAGGGAAACTGCTGTGATGGCAGCACCTGCGACGTCATCCTCACGCGCCGGTCCATCAGAGGAAGCTCGCTCACGAGACGTCAACTCCCTGGGACTATTGGTGCTGGTGTCTGCTCTACCGGAACTCCAGTTGAGGGCAATTGCGGCGTTACGGACGCTATTTGTGACCCTACAGGTCTCCTTGGGCTCGACCCTTGCTGCACCGGATCGACCTGTCAGCTCGCAAGCGTTGCGCCCGGAGGTATATCGGCCTTCCAATGCCGTGCGGATGACCCAAACAGCGTGGCCACGGACTTCGATTGCGGACAAGGCGCGACTCCCGAATGTTGTACTGTGGGCACATTTGGCGGCCTGGTCGGCGCTCTGTGCCAGGATCGTAAGTTTCAACCGCGCTCTCTAGACTAATCAGCAGTGTCAATACTGACCTTTGATGTGCTTCTAGCCTCGGACGTTTCAGATATCAACTCTTGCGGAGCTGCATCTGCATACTGCTGCCCCACATCCGGCGTAAATAGCGTTCTCGGCGTAAGTCCTCCATGCACATGGTATCACTTTACTTGCTTCGCGTGTTCAATGCTGACCAGCTTATAGATCGGAACGGTATTCACAGGCTGTGGTGCTCCAGGCACCAGCGGTGTTCCCACCACCGGCGGCGGCGGCGGCAGTGGCGGCGGCGGCAGCACAACATTGTCTTGCGCGGACTCGACGAATGTGGTTACTTGCTGTGACTTGAGCGGCTTGACCCCGGGCCTGGCCTCTGTACTTTGTTCACCTCGTAAGTACCGCACAAGACCTTTTCTTTCGAGTCCGGGAATGCTAATGTCAACGTCTCCCTAGCTACGAACGGTGTATGCGCAACCGGCCTCTTCGTTACGCCCCAATGCTGCCCCTCTAACAACGTGAGTTCACCCTCCCATGCATTGAAATCACCTCGGACCGCAGACGCTAACACGTTTGACTCGTAGGCTTTGGCAACTATCGGTCAATGCGCGGACCCCCTCGTCCAGGTCTCTAAGAAGTAGAGGATGCATGGAGTGCTCTACTCTTGCAAACGACAGGCAAAGCGAGGCGATCGTTGTCAACGATTACCCGGGCAATGTCGAGATGTCCACGGCTGTGGACATCCTATTTCGTAATATCTAATTTCTTCGTTGCGCCCAATTTTATGGGGCGTAGGTGACGACTCGCATGAGCTACGAACTGATAGCTTGTTGTATGAATCATTGTTCTCTAAACAAGTTTGACCAGCGCTCCAATCTTCACTTTGCTGGTCTCGTTATCCTGACGCTGGAGTTTCATCAGGCTACGGCAGCCGCCATGATAATAAGGCTGAATATTTGGATCCCTGCTCGATCTATGGCTCGGAAGCAGGCTCTCAATGGGCAAACCGGTCCCCCTCCACGAGCTTGAGAGAGAATGCGAGGATGACAGCGGCCAAGGAGGATGTCGTGCAGCCCACAGGGTGGATTGCAACATGAACTTGGTGGGGGGAAATGCCTGTATATGTCATATGCAACCCTACCATCGCCCATCTACCGTCTCTGCACCTGAGCTTGGACAAGGTCTGTACGGCTGTCTGCCCTGTCGTGGTCTTCAAAGTCTACCCACCTTCCTGCTCTGCAAAGATTCATCTGATCTCTCGGATCAGCTCCTTTTCTTGAGCACTCCCCAGCTCGACCGTGTCTTCCGACGCTGGCAGACGCCCAAAGCAAACGCTTTGCAGTGCTGCGATGGAGTGGTCAAAGTTCCAGTGGTACGAGATAGCAGTTTTCGCGGTTATCTCGTAATAGAAGGCATTTGGCATGGTCATGGTTCGTTGGAACGCCTGGAGCTTTCATGGTGCAAGATGGCTCGACCACTGGGACACATGATTTTATATCAATGTCTTTAGGTCGATCGCATCGATCAGGTGCAAACGTTTCCGAGAGAAAATCCCATCGGAGAATCTGGGAGTCTCTCACCCAGGTACAGCTTGCGTAAGCTGAAGATCATCCTCTACGAATGCCTCCAGCTGCGACAGCGTGAAACCAAGGTCCGGACTGCAGTAAAGGGAACGGGCGGGCAGAAATGGACCTTTAATCGCATGCTGGCGCTTGACTTCCTTGACTGGCTTGCTCTGGATCTTCTTTGGAGGTGGCATAGGCGTGGCAGAGGCTGAACTTCGTTTCGCGGGCAATGTGGGCGGTAACATAGGCCTGACGGAGACCGAACTTCGTTTCGCGGGAAGCGGTGGCGGCAGCATGGTCACAGCCGGCCGTGGCGGAGGTCGTGCTTTAGAGGTCGGAGCTGCAGGCACAGGAGGAGGATCCAGCTTGTCCAGTTCTTCTGCTGTAAGATCGAAGCTGCCAGAGCCAAACGATGTGTTCAGATTACTCGCCAGACCGTCATCGAAGTCTGTCCCAGAGTCGTCCAAGTCCCTTGCAATCTGCGTGCTGCTGTCCAGATCTTCCCAGAAACTGCTCAAGTCCTCTTCGGCGTCGATCGACTGCGCGGGTTGCGGAGGCTCCTGTGCTATTGTTGGCCGCGGTATAGGAGGTGGTAGCATTGCAGTTGGGCGCTTCCTGATGTTGTCGGCAGTATTCTTCCTTTCCAGACCTTGCGCATCGAGAGCCGGCTCCGCTTCCAATGCGCTGAGCATCATCTCATCATCCAAGCCATCATCCTCGAACAGATCCTCGTCTTCCACCAACACCAGTGGCTCTCTTTTGCTCTCTTCCTTCCGCCCACCAGCTTGTAGAAAAGCACCCAAGTGAAACTGACTGCTCTTGTACCCAAATTTATCCCTCCTCATCTGAGTCCCCAAGAACGCCTTCTGCCTTTCCTTTGCATCCTGCACACCGTCCGCCTTTCTTTTCACCGCTGCAGCCGCTCGCTTCTTTTCCTGCTCTTTGATGCGCTGTGCCCGCTCCTCCAACTCAGTAGCCCGCTGGAGTTGTTTCTGCTGTTTATCGGTGAGGGAAGGTCGGCCACGAGCTTTGAAGGACGCTTTGGCTTGTGCTATGGTTTGCGCTGGTGGCATGTTTGTGTCGGTGATCAAGGAGGCGGAGGAGGATCGAGGATGCGCATTGCGACTGTGTTGTGTTGATCTCGAAGGAACGCGAGTGTTGATTGTTTTGTTTACGAAGATGTCATGAGGAAAGATTCACCTCGATTTGGCGGGGTTGCCGGGATCCGGGTCGATCACATGCAACGTCTATTCTAGTCCTCTATCCCAACCTAAAGACTTCCCTTCGCTGTTTCACGCACATATGCACACATATTCACACGCAGCATCCCTCGCGCGACGTTGAGTCAGACTCTCCCTGCGATGTCCTCTCCCAGTGGCGCCGACCCGCTCGACCCAAGAACAGTCCTTAACACCTGTCGCAACTTCACATACCACGCATTCTATGAGTCCCTACCACGTCTCTGGACTTCCATCTCCGAATTACCTTCCAAGACTGCCCAAGCATACATCGAGCGAGACCGGAAATTCGATGCGAGACAAGGCCCTATCGGCGATCCATACAAAGGATGGATCGATCCGGGCTTGGCAGACGCTATCGACGAGAGGGAGGCGAGTTATGAGGAGCATTTGCGGAGAAGGAAACGGGAGAGAGAGAGCGAGAAGAATGGAAATGAAAGGCTGACGGATGAAAAGGACTGAGTTTGAGTTCCAGGACCTGCCACTGCACTTGACAAGAAGGTCTGCCGAAGTACCCATGAAATGTACAGGCTATGAACATGATCCGCTCGATGACATACACTTATCAAGCAGTCGTCCCAATGAGTAATGGGTATGCCGTAAGCCGACGACCACTGCGTATGCGAGGCTGAGCTTACGGACTTACCTGCACGTGTAGCAAGGCGGTCCGGCACTGTGACTTGTACGGTTTTGAAAGTGTGCAGTCAATGTATATGCCATAGCGCAAGTGCTTGCTACATCATGCTGCTAGCATCTTCTAATTGCCGCCTAAGTCAGCACCAGGAGCGCTCGACTACAGCTTTACATCTCCATTCCCGCCGATGTCCTGAAGTCTTTGGCCCAGCGATTGCACATCCTCGGGCCCTGGTAGGAATCACGGTGTATCTGCCTTCGGCCCAAAATACAAGTCTCATAGGCGAAGTGCAATCTCGCTGCTCAGCCTCGTAGGTCAAGAAACCATGAATGTATGTTGCAAACTGTCATTCAGCACAGCTATCCACTTCTGCTGCACTGTATGTTACAAGGCTGTCTCCTACTTCCCGGCCTGGTATCAACGCCCCTGTTGCTGTACATCATCCCCAGATCACCATTCCTCTATCTGTATTCAGGCTTGACGAAATCCGCCATGGTTTTTGGCTCCTCGTAGACGTGCTCATCGTGGCCGTGGCCGTGATCGTGTCCATGTCCATCACCCTGTGGGCCAACATACTCCATCTTGTACACACTGCCGCACTCTGGGCAGCGCTCAACCGGGCGGTCGCGGGAGGCCACGAGCCAGATGACAACGTGCGAGTCGACAGGGTAACCGGTACAGCCGAATTGTTGTTCATCGCCGAAGGACTTGACAGTGATGGGATCGTCGAGTGTCCCTGTTCGGCGGTCAGGGTTGCGCCATGGTGTCGACCGAGGTGGTGTGTCACTTACCCTTGCGCGAAGCATCCAATGGCTTCATGTCAAAGACATCCACTCCCTGCATCTTTCCGAGAATTTCGAGACGCTCAAGACCGGTGGCCTGCTCGAGATCGGTGGGCATGGTACCGGGCTTAGCACCCGGTGGCAGGAGGTCGTGCTCACTCTTGATGTCTGCGTGGTCATATCAGCCGGAGCTCTCCTCCACCACCCTCGTATTCGCCTCCTTTTGGTGTATTCGCGCACTCACCGTCGAGAGGTTTGAGCAGGTTTGAAGACTCGCCGGGCTTTGGGTCGCCATTGGAAGCTAGGTGTCGTGTCAGTCGTGCTGTTTCTCTTTGCGCAGCGCTTTTCGAGGTGCCATTGGAATCGTACTTCGGCGTGCGGAGAGGGCGAAAGATCGGGTGACGGTCGGACGGAGGATGGCACGCTTGGCGAGCGCCGGGGCGGCGCGGCGAAGGAACATGTTGACGGTAGAGGTGTGTTGCGATTGGAGTGGTAGGAGAAGTGCCGTGGTAGCTTGACGTCGAAGTTCGCGATTGACGAGGGCCGGAAAGTTCCGGCTTGTCCGGTCGTCGGGAGCTTCCCGCTGCCAAGCTTTCGACTTTGAAGCGTGAGACGTCTCGTGTCTATCGGCCAACATCGGCCATCTCTCTCGCTCTCACGAGCAGCACGAGATCCCACATAGGAGCCAGCGGACAGATCCCTCGCTCGGCTGCATGCTCATGAAGCATAGAGGCTGCTGAACAATGTCCTCGTCTGGTGGAAGCTCTTTGAGATGCGAACCCGTGATGGCGACAGGATGCCATGCAGCTGATACGGAGGCCGCATATGCGACGTCTGGATGTCGACCGATGCAGCGGCTGGTGGGCTTCTCGAGGGCGGTGTCCGGAGAGCATCGCTGCGGGATCACTGACGATGCCCGCAATCCATCTTGAAAGACGTCCTATCTGCATCCTTATACCTCCAGATGGCTCTTGAAGATCGTGTGTTCACGCAGCAATTGCGGGCGACATAGTTCTGCCGTATTCAACGATGTCCATGATGTCCATCCACGATTCTGTCTCTCGGCCCGTCGTGTTGGTGCTCCAGTCACGGATCCTAAGGTCGACTTCCGGCATCACCGCAGTGTCTTTGTTCAGCTGCATATCAGCATCGCTTCTCAAGATCGGACACTTCGCTCCGTGCAAAGTCGGGAAATGCCTCTGGACTGCCTCGGAAGAACGGCGCCAATGGTCCAGCCAGATCGCATGCCTTTCGAAAATCGAACTTCCCCCGGCCTGGAGCTGCAGCGCCATGGGGCGACATGCATGAGCCTGCTAGCACGATGGTACTTCGGCCTATGACGAAGACTACTTTTCCAAAGACCGCTGATTCAGACTTCTGGCCGACCAGGCCAAACCTCCTTGACCGGCGATACGGAGGCCTGGGCATATGAAGGATTGTGGCAATGGGCCTTTGGATTCGGAATGGCATTCGGGACTTGACATGAACTGGTTCGGGAGTCCTCATCTGCAGCCCTCATCGGGCCCTCTTGCGCCGAGGCTTCTTCGCAGAAATCATTTCGTCCTGCAACACTTGCCGGACTCAACGGATAGTCGACAGCCGCCAGCGGTCCTCCAGCCAGCTAAACTCCTCGGACTCCAGATGGCTGTGGAATCCGTGCTACTGTCCCTGATGGTCGGGAGTTCTGGGCGTTGCTGCGGAGCGATGCGCGCTGCACCAAATAGTCGTGCGCGATTTGGCTCTCTCACACTGCCGTGGCCTCTCAGTCGCTGGCTCCAACGACCGAGCAATTCAGCTCTGCCGGCAATACCTGCGCTCCTGCGCATCTTGAAACTGCATGGTCTGCTCCGGCTTGTCCGAGCCATCAAATTCTTGACTTACATCAAGGCTCCAAGTTCGCGCCGGACGGCTCAAGTCCGTTCAGGGGCTTCCCTCACGTTCTGGCATGAAGTCTTGGGACATCTTTATCGAAACTTTCAGACCCCCCAGGCTGTTGCGAAGCGCCCCACGATCTTCGACCGACCTGATCTCTGTGCTTCTCGCGGGTCCGAATCAGTGCATGACTTCGAAGGACGGGTTCGTGGATCTGCCGGCAGAGCAAAGACTTGTTGTTTCCGAACGCTTGGCCTTTGCTGGAGTTCGAAATAAAAGCCATTGGACCGGACTTGTGGGTGTGTCTACCGTCTGGCCGCTGTTGCTGATGGACGTCAAGCTGCAAGGCATGCATCGAACGAGCTGTATTCGGAACCAACGGCGCTGGTAATATGCCGTCATTCGCTTCCTGAAGACGTTCGATCGCAACAGAGCTCCTGCAATGACGCCGAGAGCTCCTAGCCGAGTCGAATGCCGTATTGGCGAAACGACGCAGACCACCTTCATCGAAACCTCTTGCCCTAGTGGTCTTGCGTGCGGGATGATTGGCAGACGGACCACACGCCCACCATCGCTGCTGTTCCTAAGTATGTGGCGTCTACCAGGCGCAACAATGGTTCATCGTTGATGAGTCTGAAGAGCACCGGTTATCGACACCGGCGCTAGCGCATACGATTTCGCATTGTCATTCAGACGAGACTGAGAGGTCTCAGAATCGCACTGGCTCAGAGCCGTCTTCCCAAGCACCAGGGTGTGCCATCGATACGCTTCTGTCGTCATGAGACAGCTTTGTGATTCGCCCTTGAAATGCACGGTCTGCTTCGACTTGCGCGAGCTTCCGCATATGTGTGGTGGTTCTTCGAGCTCATCTGTCCCTCGAGATCCCAATCCGCAGCAAAGGCTTCCATATCCAGAACAGTCTCAAGATCTCTGCCGAAAGTCCTGTCACGGTTGTTCTTCCGGGTTGTTGTGGCCATCTCCAAGGCTGTCCTTGAACCAGAGCACTGGATTGCTTCTCGTTCCGAATGCCTTGGCGTCAGACCTCCGAGACAATGCCCGCGCACGGCGAATGCAGTTTTGATGTGTCCGGGCTTTCGAACGCATGGATGCTTGAATGATTGATTGTATACCTTTCAATCGGGGAGGCACCTCTGAGTTGCTGCCTTCACGGCAGAAGATCGAGCTGCGTGAAGCAAGACGACCAAGATACCTCATCGACAACGCTGACGGGCTGTCGTTGTTCGTGTCCTGAATCCTTTCGGTGGCTCGGGAGCTGATGGCTTGATCAGCAATGCCGCTCACCGCGCTGAGCGCAAGCTTGCCCATTGGTGCAAATTCTCCGGCGATGGTTCTTGCCTTGCACGCTGGAGCATCGACTCCGTGCGAGACGGCTAAGATGCCTCCCGAATTCGCCCCCAGCGCCGATAGACTCTCGTTGTCCGTATGCTGGATCCTCCGAGTGGGCTGCGAGCTGATGGCTTGATCCGCGAATGCGTTTCACTTCGTCAAGCGCACTTGCCCTGCAGGTTTGAGCATGGGCTTCGTCCTCAGTGGAAGACTCTTC
The DNA here is from genome assembly GCA_026122155.1 of Zymoseptoria crescenta. Classification (NCBI taxonomy): domain Eukaryota; kingdom Fungi; phylum Ascomycota; class Dothideomycetes; order Mycosphaerellales; family Mycosphaerellaceae; genus Zymoseptoria; species Zymoseptoria crescenta. Next base: position 136,115 of record JALRMM010000026.1, read on the forward strand.
GCGCCCGTCACCATCCGTTACCGTGCCCATGTGTTCCGCGCTGTTTCTGCTTGCACTGCCAGGAGTGAGAACCCCCGATCGCTCTTGCTCTTGCTGAGTTTGGCCCTCCGGTATGCCGGCAGAACAGTAGTAGCTGCCATTCAGGCGTCGTCGCTTGCTGTGCTTTGATTTTGAAGGCTCCCGCTCTTGAGCGTTGCTCTCAGAGTCTACAGCAAGACCAGACCACTCGCCCAGATGCGTCTTGACTCTGAAACGTGTGCATAGTGCGTGCACGGAAGACGCCTCAAGACCTCACGGCGACGCAGCAGTCGGCTGGTCATCGCAAGCCTTGATGGTCGTCGTTGGCGCTGCTGTTCAGCAGCTTCGTGCATGGTGCACGCTGCCAGCTCGTTGAAACTTCCCTAGTGATTCAGCGACGACCAAGACAGTCAAGGGGAGGAAAACTCAGTGACATCACACGTCTTGCGAGTTCGAGCTGAAGTGTGCTGCTGAGGGGAAGCTGGACTCCTCCGGACCGTCTTCACAACTGTGGCGTTCAACACGAGGGCGGTAGACGCGCTGCAGAATCTTGAGGGTGTTGCGCGTGTCGGTACCAGCATGCAGCATTGTGCTCGCGAGCATGCTTCTCTCAGTTCAACAAATGTTTGCGTCGATGATTCGACTTCTCGAACTGCAGCAAGCACGATCGACCTTCAACGCTAGCGCGTGTGGACACTCAAATCAGCAACGCATCCGCCCCTAGCTGAAAAGGGACATCTCCAACAAGATGTCCAAAAAGACATTGCCATCCACACAACATCATTACAACGCCCACAAAATCATATGCCGTTCGGCAAGGACCATCGCAAGGCCCTCGAACGATAAAAGAACGAAATGGAACGTTCCTCGTTGAATGAATCGTTCGAGCAGCTGGCTCTGTCCAGCTCACCCGCACCCATACGGATTCGGAAGAAAGACCAAAAAAATTGGTATCCGATTGTGCTCAGATATTACCTGCATTGTACTCAGGTTTTCCTGCGAACAGGTGTTCTGTAGTTTATTCACACCAAAGGTCCCCACTTGCAAAGCTGTTTGTCTGGGAGCGTCCCATAGAACAGGTATTGCGCTACGAGTCTGTCAGCGAACAAAGTTCGAATTCGAATTGGGGGTGTTGTGCAGTGACGAAATTCAAGAAAGCAGCAAGAAAGCAACTATATAACCAGCGCAGCACAGCAACAGCTGCGACAATGGCCACTTTGATTAGACCAGCCCAACCGAAGGAGGGTTGCCCGAAGGCGAAGATTGGCGAATTACTCACATACATATATGTGAAACGCCAGGATCCTCAACTTTGCCCTCACTTGCGAGATCTTTTTCCACAGACCACATATCATGACCGTTGGACTGGCAAGTTTTGAAGGAGACACGTCTGAAAGAGCTCATCAACTCTGGAGTTGTTACGCGTTGTGGTTGTTGAGCTATCTCGGTCAAGCCGGTTTGGTGTGCTCATGGGCAAGCAAATTTGCGGCACCGCTGTAGGTGTACTGAGGCAGCACCGGTGGGCTTGCGACGAGGAGCTTAACATGCAGCGTGTCGTCCTCCTTGACCAACAGGCCTCACAACGACGAACGATATCGGCGACAGTACTACAACTGAATGTATGTCGAATGATAGACCATTCTTTTCCTCATTGTCCGCGTACACCCTGTGTCTCCTTCAACGGCAAGTACTCGTAGCGATAGCAGCGTTGATCATCGACGCCGGTCGCAAAGGTAATGGAGGCCGACATTGCTCACTGATCTCCCACATAACAAGCACGGGTAACAGTTCGACACACTCGTATCACGACGAGATCTCGACGCGTCACGATCTTCCATACCAACCGCCTCGACAGTGTCCTCCACGAACGAGCGCCGATGAACGACAACGTAAGCCTCGACACGATTCCAGGCCCAGCAGCAACAGCCTTGAAGCCACATCCGATGCAGCGACGCCTCGACGTGTGTAGGGCAAGCGACCGCTTCGCCCGTTCGCCGCAAAGGAAGCGCACACTGATGCCGCAGAGGCCGTCGGCACCACCAGAGCCTAAGTTTTCTGGCTGGCCAGCACATTATTGATCTGCCTTCAGCAGCGGCATGGGTCGGTCAGACAAAGACGCGAGACGACGACAAGGCACTGGCAGCCCGCGTCAAACAAAATCTGAACAAACTGATCAGCTCTTGAAGCAATCTTGACAAGATGAGAGTGTCTACCTTGCTTACGATACTGCAGAACGGAATCTACCTCTGCAGAGCACGATGCGCCTGTTCAATACTCGCGAGCTCTTTAGGCCAAGGAGAAAGACAAGTCAATCCATCGAGCCAAAACCTCAGCGCTGCATCCCGGACGGCCAGAAACAATCCGAACGACAAAACGAAGTCTACGGGTACGCAAGACCAGGAAAGAAGAGGAGGCACGGCTCTAGCACAATAGCAGGAGTAAGAGGTAGGCTGAGTAAGAGCCAGGCAAGGGACAGTGCAGACTTTGAAGCGTAAGCCACTATTGCAGGAAGGTTCGAACGATGGAAGCATGTTGCATGACGCCGCAACATCGCCAGTGATGAGACAACGAGGATGTCTACTGCGGATGGGCGCATGGCAACCTTGGTCGCAGCACAACACACTTTGAGCACAAGCGCAAGTCATGCGACAGAAGAGAGAAAGAGCGAGGCCGCACCTACAACTCCTGGAGCAAGCTTGTCGAAGAATATTGCACCGGCGACACTATATGAGCTCTTGCTCCAGGTCTATCCTTCAACAGCAACAATCCATGTCGCCTGCAGGCCGCGCGTACAGCTACCAAATACCGAGTTATGCCGCACAGGATGACGAGAAGGTTAAGATCAACTGTCAGGTGTAACACGAGTGCGGCAGGCGTTTAGAAGCCATGAGCGCATACTTTGCGGGGATCGAGAAAGAGTCGGTAGGGACAAGATGCATCGAATTTTTAGACCTATGCATACAGAGGAAGAACAACAGAATCACTGCCAGAATACCTTCGTATCTCATCGCGTTCATCCCTCGTCGCTGAAACACGAATGTGGTGTTGTCTTTGTCGATCAATAAGCATATATGTACTTCTCTTGGTCCACGGTAACAACAAGCAATCAACGCGTGTTGTCGCTGGACGTGTCGGACAACGTTGGGAGTGACGAGGATGAAGACTGTTCGCGAACGGTTCGTCAGGACCGTGCAACGCGGGACGATACCGGAGCAGTATTGCAGGTCCATGCCTCACTAATTGAGCCCCTATTCACAATCGATAGAAGCAAGGCCCGAGACACAAGAGCGCGTTGAACGTGTCTTGTAGATCTTCAACGGCGCCGCTGAATCTTCAATGCACTGCTTCTTCCAAATTCGTTTCACTCCAAGCGGGATGTATGCTCAGCTACTCGAAATGCCCTCGTTCTATGAATTTCACGTAGTCCGCAGATGTGGCTAGCAGGTCTCCCGGGATGACGAGCGAACGATCGACTGTTCACGTACCCGACTTGGACAAGGCACGGAGGCAGCCACATCTTTACCAGGTGACCAGTCTGTCTCTACCATGCCCTCCTACAAAAAGCCGTCTGCCTTTGCAATTCTCTTCCTCTACATCCTTCTCGGACAACCCAAAGTTCTCCACCAACAACCACACCAACCAACGCATTCACACCAACACCATCACACCAACGCACCAGCATGCCTCCGCGATTCCGCAACATCGTCCCCCTCACCATCGTCTTCGGCCCAACCGCGATGGTCGTGGGCATCGGCGGCTTCTCGCATTGGAAGGACTTTCACGCGGGAGGCGCTTCCTTCGCCACCTCCAACACCGCCTCCACCACGATCACCACCGCCGTCTCCCCCAAAATCGCCTCGAGCATACCAGGCCACCAGGTTGTAAGTTGTATCGTCGACTAGCGCTTGTCACATCGAAGCGACTGACCAAATCCAGCAAGCCAAGTCCGAGGCGGACAAGAAGGCTGACCTCGCCGGGGAGAAGGCTCGCGACCGGGAATACCTGCGTGGTGAGTACTTGCGTCATGCATGGGTGGGTGCGCGCAAGCATCGAGTGGACACCGTAACTGACTGACATCGGATGTAGTGCTCCTCCAACGTCCGGAGAATGAAGCTGGGAGGACATTGGTGTTGAAGATCACATACCTCGACTCGCTCGATACGTAGTGTGGTCTGCCAGATGATTCCGCGTTGTGAACGCCGGTCTCTGCTTTGCGCAAGATAGGTATGCAGACGAACACAAGGGCGTGGAAAGCAAACAGCACTTCATGACGGGACTTTGCGGCTTTCAAAGCCACGAGTATTGTCAGTTAGATGCGGTATACAGAAGTCACACAGGTACACACGCTTTCTAACCTGACTGCTGCTCTTGCGTGTACATCTCATGTTGCTCAACATGCCTGTCCGCGGCTGGTCCCCTCGAAGTATCCAATGCTCTCCGCATGCGTGACTACAACCGAAGCAATCGATTTCATTGCATGCACTTGAAGGCTAGAGGAATCGTGGAGAGCAGCATGCGCATGACGGAGACAATAGTGAACATTGACAATAGCCCTTGCGGAATGTTCGCTCGATGTTTTCGAAGATCTTCACGTGTTGCTTCGAACAGACCAGCCAGGTGACGTTGGCACGGATCCCGGCAGCAATACGAGCTTGGACCCCTGACAATGGCCCAGGCTCGATCACCATGTTGTCGTAGCCGTCCCATCTACCACCATTCAGCGACTCGGCGATACAGTATACACAGACCCTGCCTCACTCACAATGCCTCGAAAAGACGACGCCGATCTTCTGGCTGAACTGGACTCTCTTGGCGCCGACGAGCAGGTAGCGCCAGCACCGAGCACAAAGACCACCACCAAGAAAGGCAACCCTCCCGCGAACACCGACGGCGACCTAGGCGAAGATGCTCTAGCAGAAATCGAGAAGCAGCTCGCAGCCAAGAAGGCGCCCTCCCGGCCAACCACTCCACGCGTGAGCTCCAGTGCAACGAGCAACACAACCGGCCGCAGCCCGAAGCGAGGCGTGGACTATACCCCAGCCAGCACATCCGTAGGCAGCAGCCAGAGGGATAGCAGCGAGGATCGGGTACGAGCTCAAGGCAAAGAGAGGGGAAGTACAGAAGGCAGCAGGAGTTTCCACCAAGCGCAGACCGCAGAGGTCGAGCCCGTCAAAGCCGCACCCGCGAGCGGTGGAGGAGGATGGTGGGGAAGCATGTACAGCGCCGCAACAGCGGCCGTCAAACAAGCCGAGAACATCGCGACGCAAATCACAGGGAATGAAGAAGCACAAAAGTGGGCGGACCAAGTGCGAGGCAATATGAAGAACCTTCAAAGCATTGGTATGCCCAGACTCCATCCAATATACACACACAACCGACTGACAGCGTTCAAGGCACCGATCTCCGCACCCGCGCACTACCTACATTCACCTCCTTAATCTCGCACATCGCCCCTCCAATCTCCGCTCACGAACGCCTGCAAATCCACACTACCCACGACATCCTCAACTACCCCTCCCTCGACCCTCTAATCTACAGCACCTTCTCCCGCGTCATGTCGCAGGTCGAAGGCGGAGACCTCCTCGTCCTGCAACGTGGCAGCGAATCTCGAAGTCGCAACGATGCGGACTCAGGCTATCGCGGGGCGGGCGTGCTTGGCGGCACGGGTTCAGGGTGGACCGACGGACCATGGTATCGTGAATCCGCTGCTGCTCGATCGCTGGGCGTCGTGCAAGGTCTGAAAGAGGGTACCCGCCTCGTCCGTGTTTCGGCCGAGTCGTACGCGAAGGAGTTCTTCGACGCAAGGGGTGGTGTCGAAGAGGCAGCGAAACGAGCCACAGAAGAACTCTCCGAGTCCAACCCCGTGCGATCATCAGATATCTTCCTCGCAATCCAAGCAGTAGGATACAGATCGGATGCGGGTTGGTTCGCCGGCGACGCACACGCTGAGGAGAAGAAAGAAGAGGAAGAGAAAGACGGCGAAGACCTGATCGTTTTCGCAATCTACCTCTACGACCCGCTGCACTCTCTGACGTTCAAGACGCTATCGCAACCTTTCCCGGCCGTATGGGCGAGTTGGCTGGATGCTTCTTCCACCTCCTCTAGCGAGGACGACGAATCGAGCATGAATGTCGCCGGTCTGCCAGAGAGCATTCGCGAGCTCATCGCAGCGGGAGGGGTAGATCCTAGGGATTGGGCGGTGGAGTGGCTGGAGGAGACACTGACTCTCGGCGTTGGCGTCGTTGCCCAGCAATACGTTGCGAAGCGGATGGGCGTCGGCGAGGGTTCTTTAGGCAGAGGGAAGCGGAATGTGGAGGAGGAGGATCTGGGCGGTGAGGCAGCCAGGGCGGTTTGAAGCAAATTTATGATTCATGGGATCGGGTGGGCCGATCGAAACGACAGTATTGGTCCTGTTCGTGTTGGGTCGCTGCTGTCAATCAGACCTTCGAAGACATCTGTTCACTTCACGAGACTTGCGGCGTTGTGAGTCTTGTCTTTCGTAGAGGTTCGAGTGCTGAGAGCGACATTTTTCGCCATCCGACAGGTAAGACAAATCCAAGGTGAGACTTTGCTCACCGTCAGACATTCACTTCACGCCTCGTCGACGCGAGTTCAAATATTCGCGATCGCTCTTCGACATTCTACCCATCAGCTCTCTGACCATCCAACGCAAACAAACATCTATCATCCGACTCTGACAGTCGACTCTCCATTCCATTAGCTCCGACAAAGCAAAGCCATCGATCGCCCAACCAGCCGCATCAATGTCGACCCAATGGACCTTGAAGACCTACACCTGCCTCCACTATACACTCGTCCCAAACAACCTTCTGATGCTCACTCGCCACAACCCCTCCCTCCCCCTCTTTCCTGCCCGCGCCATCCCCACCCACCGTCCAAGCCGCAACCCCTGTCCCGTCTGCCAGAGCACCCTCTCCACCTCCACCACCAACAACGACACAAATCACTACAACCACGCCAGCAGCGCCACAATCCGCCAACTCGAGACAGAAATCCGCGACTTCTTCATCCATCTCCTCGAACGATACCTCCGCGCCGGCCAAACCTACTTCGAAATCTTCCCGCTCGTGCGAGCGCGGTTCGCGAGCGAGGAGCACCAGAGAGAGGACGTCGAGTCCGCCATCCAGCACTTTGAAGTCGAGCGTCGAGACTGGACTTCCGACCCCTTCTTCACATCCTGGAAAGCGGGTTTCGACGTCTTGCAAGCCATCCCACCGGTAACCTCAGACCTCGACCTCGAGGATGAAGACGCGGTCGGTGTCGCGCAGACGGTGTGGGGTATGAATGAGTTTCTCGGGGAGGTTTCGGGGATGTTGCAGAGGGTGGGGAGGGTGGAGGAGGGGGTGAGGTTTATGGAGGGGAGGGAGAGGGTGCAGTTGAGGGTTTTGGGGGCGGAGAGGGGCGTTAGGGAGAGGAAGTTGGGGGCGGAGGAGAGGAGGAGGGAGAGGCTTTGGAGGGAGAGGACGGAGGTGCGGAGGGGGGCGGTGGAGGGTGTTGCGGGGCTGAGGTGGAGGGGGAGGGTGCAGGGGGTGGAGAGATTGGGTGGGAAGGAGGAGAGTGGGGTTGTGGTGGTGAGTGGGGAGAAGGGGAAGTAAGGTGGTGGTTATGGAGTGTCGTTTGAACGCTGGGCATGAAAGATGAAAGAAGACGTTCGCAATGACGGGGTATACGATTCGATGCTTCAGGCTGCTGTGGTCCATCCTTGTCACCCTCTACTGGTCTCCTGCATCCAGGAACGCCGATTGTTCTCGTCGACGTTATTCATACGCTTGCTTGGCAGGTATCAACGATCGTTCAGCAAGCTCGCCAGTATCCATTGCCGGCTGTGATCCTGTTCACGAACGAACTCGGATTCGACATTCGACAGGCATCTGATTTCGTGGTCGGCCGCTGTCATGGACAACATTAAGGTGCGATACTGAAGTTCGCATCCTGCCCCTTCTACGGTCCATGGGCAGGAGATGCGAATGAGAGTGGATAGGACACACGGTAGCATTGAAGGCGATGGCCGGAACAGAGACGGCATTGGTACGTTGGCGTGGTAATGCAGCAATACTCGCGTCTCTCCGCGGACATTTGGCGCACCACCTCGCGAATGTCTCTGAGGATCCTTCTGGAGCCTGCGGATGTCTCTCCGGTCTTGTCCATGGTGGTGCACTTAGCTGGTCGCTCATTCGCCGGGTATACCTTGGGTAGGATGTCGAGTTGGAGATTATCAACGGGTTCCATACACGTGGATCGAATGCTTTGCTATACAGCAAGTCAGAGCATGTCAATCTCAACGGCGACCATCTTGACGTTTGGCGTTTTGCTGGTGTATTTTGGCACGGTCCGATCGTTTTTACATTCCAATGAACTTGGAGGAGTCGAAGGGGCAACAACTTGACAAGACGGCCTTGATGCGCTGCCATTTGCTCTCACTGATGTCTGCTTGCCCCATGCCAACGACTGTTGGAAGTGTATACTGTACCGTATGAGGAGGGAATTCAGTGCATCGGAGAATACATTCATTCATACACTCATTCATACATTGATTCATACATTCATTCATAGACCTCGGTCGTGTTTGTCAGCCGTTGCTCTTTTTGAAACTAGCGCGCCGGCGGAAAGAGCCGCCCTGTATTTACTCACCATCCCGGTAACGCGCGACATGGCGGGTGGGTGTGGAGTAGTACCCGCTTCGTGCATTGCAATGATTGCATGCTGCCGGCACTTCGACTCGACTTCTTGACACTTCCTCCCACATCGACCGCGCCGTCGTCAGCTGCCCGCGAGGACCGTCCTCATTGCGACTTCCAGAAGTCGCAATCGCCGCGCACTGGATCTGGCCGAACGAATCATTGCGATTTCCCTCTGCTGCCAAGGACCACCCGAATCGACCGCCTTCATGCACGCCGCAGCGACCTTCCCCACCACCTAGTACAGGCCTCCATGGCCTCACTACCACACGACGGTCCTCCGCCGGAGAGCAGTCATATGAACCAAGACGACATTCAGGAAGCGCCCCTCGCACGATCTCGCTCACTCTCAAGCAGCCCAGCAGGCGCATCACCAGTCGGCTCTAAATTGAAGAACCGGCTACAGCTACGCAATGCAGGCTTTCGCGGACCCGAAATACCTCCACGAAACGTCACTCCGCGATCGGCATCAGTCTCGAGATCCTGGTCCAACTCGCCCGCCATGCAGTCTTCCGTCCTGAACCTGTCCGACGCCGAGAACACACCACCGGAAGGCACCTACTCGAACGGCAGGAAGGCTCAGATGGAAGGGATGCGCGATTCGAGCGGCATATTACAAGAAATGGGGACATCTGCCACCGTGCGACAAGCAAAGAGCGCGAGAGTATCGCGCGTGATGTCACATCGTCTCTTCAGTCCGGAAGCCGCAAACACAGCGCATGATGGAAAGGACAATATATCACCAGCACAAGGAGCCTCTGTCTCAAAACGAACACGATCAATACGTAGTCGGGTAAAGATGGGAAGGCCTCGACGCTCGGTCAGCGGAGAAACACAGCAATATGTTGAACACCTCGAGGCCGAGCTTTCAGCTGCGCAAGCTCGGATCTCGGCCCTGGCCTCGCCAACATCATCACGGGACCAGTCAGCGAGAATGCGACATCTCAACGCCGAAACGAAGCAATTGCAGGAGGAGATCGCGGACTGGGAGACCAAGTATGAGGAGCGCATACGGGACGAGGTCGACCGACACTTTCAACTCGAGGCGAGTTTGCGATCACGTCTACGGACCATGGAGCTGGAGGCCGAAGAGACAAAGTTCAAGATGTTGGAGCTGGCATCACGATTGGATAATGCTACGGAGATATTGAACGCTGCAGAGACGGCCAATGTCAACCTGGAGAAGCGCATTGAGATCATGTCCGAAATGCTTGCTGCGTCGCCGACCAAACTCGACTTCCATACTGAAGAGCGTCCTCGCCATGGCCGGCAACGATCTATGCAGCCTCGATTCCCGACTGCAGGAGCTCTCATGTCGCCTGAAAGAGCGGCACTCACGCTGCCCTCCTCGCCAAATCAATCGAGAATGAGCCTGCCCATATTGCCGGAAGCATACTCTCCCGATGCATGCTCATCCGATGACGGTCATCCAGCATCGGAAGCGTCGATGGTCTCGTCTGCCTACACGGGATTCAATCCACCGCCACTTTCCAGGACCAACACGAAGAGGAGGATGCGACGATTCGGTGCTGGTAGCCTTGGCCCGAAGCCACTCATCCTGCCGTCAACCTCTCATCAAAGTCATCACGACTCGGTTCTCGGATCTGCCGCGGGACTGGACAAGCATGAAATGACAAGTCGTCTTCCATTCTCCATGGATTACTTGATGCATGAACGAGACGGTCAAAGCTGGCGAAAATCATCCGTACATTCTTACGCTGGATCGTTCCCACCTTCACTAGCAGGATCGCCCAGAGCCGCAGTGCTACATGAGCCGATTTTCCCAGAGGAACACAACGAGGATGTCATCGAGCATGACCTCAACGGTCCCGAATCTCCACTCGACGAGGACCACGAAGCTATGCTAGACGACTTCTTCGAAAGTTCGCCTCTATTGGAAATTTCGGGCATCATCACTCCGAAATTCCGCGATGGCGTCTTCGTCCCTGAACGCGGAGCCAGCACCGGTCGCAACCTCATGGACGAGCTGGCAGCGGTGCAGACATCAGATCCAGCGTCCAGCACAGAAGCATACGCCTCACGGACCTCAGACTCAACGCCAAGCCCTCGTTTGCATTCCTCTCCGTTCCACTCCATCTCCGAAGCTTTTACCGATCATCCCGGCCATATTCCGCCACCGGGCTCCATCCGTAGTCCGCATACGATAACCACAGTCTCGACCACCAATCCACGCCACCGGCGTCTCCACCGCCGCGTCTCCAGTCGTTCTTCCGGCCTCCGTGGCGCCCGCCCAAAATCTGTGACCTCCCTTTCAACCCTCGACAGCCTGACCTTATCGGTCAGCAACATCTTCCGCAACCCCGTCGCCGCGGCCAAACACCTCGTCGAGACCGCGCAGAAGCGAGCGGGCATACCTTCGCCACTGTTCAACATCCAATGGTGGCTCGTCGGAATCCTCCTCGGTCCGATGGCGAAGCGACGATTCCTTAAGAAGGCGAACGGGCAAGTCTGCTGCGCTGAGGAGGCGGCTAGGAGATCGCTTCTTTCATCATCGCCGGGCTCTACTCCACCGAACGAGGATGCAGCATCCGGCCCCGCGATGGACTATGGCACTCTGTACCAGACTCCGCCGCCGTCATCTTCCGCTTCGACTCGCACGCACAAGAGAAGGAGTTCACGGGACGCTGCGGCGACTAAGCGCTGTCCGCATCATCCGAATCACGGCCTGCAGGGAGCGACGACAAAGGAGACGGCGACGAAGAGGAGTAAACATAGTCCGTGGCTGTGGTTGAAATTCAGTCTGACGCTGGCGATCGCGGTGGGCGTGGCGTTTAAAGACGGGCCGGGGAGTCTGTTGCGGATGAAAGTCGGCAAGGCGGGCAAGAGTGACACTGCAAGCAAGGTTGGATGCGCGAAGAAGAAGCTCGGTGATGATGATCCGGAGGGGGAGAGTTCGACGATGGGCAAGGCGAATTGGAGGGATGCGAAGAGGGATCCGAGTGGGGAGATTGATGGGGTGGACGGGGTGGAGTCGAGTCCACGGAGAGGAGGGGATGGAGGATCGAGAGAGGTGGAAAGCGTAGGCGATGAGTTGCCGGGATGAGATTACGACAGGGGGATTTTTCACGGCGAGAGTTCCCTTGGGTTGGGAGACAATGGTCGAGTACACTTGACGTGCGGAAGACGCACGACAGAACTGGATTCAAGCGGGAGAGTTGGAGATGAAGGGATTCCTGGAGCAACACGACGACGATGGCCTAGCATGGCACACTTTTTTCCCTTTTTTCGTTGGGTGAGCGAGGGAACAGGAGTAGTGAATTGGGTGGAGATGGTTGTAAATGATTTTTTGGTGGTGCGCGAAAGAAGCGAGTGCGAGTGCGAGTGCGAGCGAAACAGAATGAGATACCCCGAGCATTGGCATACATGCTATGCTAGATTGGATGTGGAAGCGATTGCGTTCACAGCAGGAGTAGTTAGTTATTAATCAGTAATCGATAACTTTGATCATCAGCGAGACGTGTCACAGCGAGAGAGTCGAGCTTGATGAATGAGACCTTGATTGACCATCGCAGCACTTTCGTGAACGACAGGGGATCAATAACTCCGATGCTGAGGTGCGTCCGTCGTAAAATGTTCATGTTGTCTGAATCACCGGCTTCGGCAAAGAGTTTTTGGTTTCTGGGGCAAATGAATACTCTCGATTCTTCCTGCCATCTACCAAATTCTAACACGAAAATTCAGCTCGCGCTCATGAGTTCCTCTCTCTCTCTCTGCGTCTTGCAGACGACGCAACGCGATGTCTGCTGTCCACCGCACAGATTGTGCTCCGCATGAAAATAGCAATACTCGCAGATCAACAAACAAACGCCGCGCATGCAATCCCACTCCGCTTCTTTCTCCCACTCATCTCCTCCTATTGAACGACCTGCTCCTGCCTCAACCCACTCGGCCCGGCGTCCTTCTTTCCTCTTCGTCCCAGCAGTGTGGCATTATCTAAACTCAGTTCGAATGCACCGGCTTTGTTCTTCACCTGCCTCTTGGCCGCTGCCGCGACTTCCGGCGAGTGTTGTCCGTAACCCTTCGCAGCCGGAGCCGCGCGGGGAGCATTCTGCTGTCTCGCCTGTGCCGCTGCAGACAACGTTGTGTTGCGCATCTGCTTCTCCATGCCGCCCACGTCGGGAGCGGCACCCGATTTGGGCACCTTTGCGGGTGGAGCCTGAGTGTTCGAGTCGTAAGGTTGAGAGAACCCGCCCTCATCTTCAAAGTCATCGTTGTAGTCTTCGTCCAGAGCGTTGAGGGAGTTCATCGGATTGCCGCCGCGGTAGCCTTGCTTAAAGTTCTTACGGCGTTTGCCTTCTTCCTCTTGACGATGAACGGAGTAGCCGACGTCGAAGACTTCGCGGAGGTTGACTGCGCCGGGGGATCGGAAGTCCATGCGACGGTTGTCCTCGAGGTAAGCGAAGTCGGGCTTCAGCGCGTCCTGACCATTGTCGCCGGCGGACATTTGGCCTTGGCGGACGTGCAGGGGTGTGGCGAGAGGTGGTGCGTCGAGGGCGGCAGTGGTCTCTTCGTTGGAGCCACGAATCCAGGGATGTGCGAGGAATTGGTTGATGTCGTAGCGCTTGTCTGGGTCGACGGTGAGGAGGTGGGAGACAAGATCTTGCGCGGATTTGGAGATGTCATCCCACCAGGGTGAGAGGAAGGTATATTGTCCGCGGGCGACTTTCTCGGTGAGGACTTGGATCGATTCGTCGTAGAAGGGTGGGAAACCGCAAAGGAGGGTGTAGAGCACGCAGCCGAGCGCCCACATGTCGACACTCTTCGAGTAGCGTTCATCCTTGACAATCTCAGGCGCAGTGTAGCCGACCGTACCGCAAGGTGTCATTGTTTGGCTGTCCCAGATGACCTTGGAGAGACCGAAGTCGGCAATCTTGATCACGCCAATTCCACCTGCGCCAACGCCTCGGACGAACTCGCCCTCATCGGCCTTGTCTTCATCCTCAGGCCCCTTAGGTTTGGGATTTCTTGTTGGAATGAACGGTGTCGGGTAGAAGAGTAAGTTTTCGGGTTTGATGTCGCTGTGGAATGTTAGCGCTGCAAAGTACTGTTCGCCATATCAAAAAGACTCACCGATGAACGACACCAGCCTCCTCGTGCAAATATTGCAATGCGTCGGCCACCTGCGTGATGACATGTCTCGAGAGGTCTTCGCTAAAGTAAGTCAAACGAACAATCTGGTGGAACAGCTCGCCGCCTGGACATAATTCGAGGACGATGTAGTAGTATTGGCGGGATTCGGAAAAGTCGACGAGCTTGACGACGTTCGGGTGGTCGAGTTGTCGCATTATCTGAACTTCTTTCAGAATGTTGGCCCGCTGCAGTGAGATAGTGACGTCAGCATGAGTCCATTCTGTTTGTTGTCGAAGCGGCGACGACGACGAGCAAAGAAACAATGGTGTATAATAATGTGTAGTGTGAGGAAGAGAAAGTATTGCGCACCTCAACGCCCTTTGGCGCCTTCTTTTCGTAGTCCGGATGTAGCACGCCCTAACAGGCACATGTGTTGGTAGATGTTCAGTGAGGGTGAAGTCGCAAAAAGGTGCACGAAGCGAAGCATCTCAGAATGGAGTGTATGGTGCAGTGTGGGACAATGGCAGGAAAGGAATGCTGCTCGTAACCAGGCTTACCTGTGTCGAGTTCATCTCAAACTTCCGCACCACCTTGATCGCGACTTGGTCGTAGACGTGTTGGGTGTCCTTGGCGCGGTAGACATTGCTGAAAGCGCCGTCACCCATCTTCTCGACCAGTGTCCATCGCTCCAGGCCAGGGTAGCGAGGAAGCTTCCCTTTGCTCTCGCGCTCTTCCGCCACTATTCGCTCCAGTACTGACGAATCATAGTCCTTTTGCTTTTGATCTCTCTTGTGCTGGCCATCGACGGCACCGGCGGCAGCATGGCCGGCTTTTGCGGCCTGGTGTCGGTTGTCGACGGGATTGACGGAGTAGGCCTCTTGCATATGTGCACCTTGGGGGAGCTGATGCTGATGGACGTTCGGTTCGGTCATGCCGTAGTGCTGATGTGCCTGCTGAGCCTGCGGTTGTGCGTTGTTGTATCGTTGCTGTTGTGCGTGTACGTTGGAGACGTGGGTGGTGGCCTGGTCGGGAGGTGTTCGACCGTCACGAGCCTGCTTGCCATGACGGATGAAGTTCTTGAGGTTCTGTATCGTCGACATTGTGGCGTTTTTCTGTGGTTAAAGTTGGTGGGCTGCTAAAGTGGGCAGCCGGTGGTGGGGCTGAGGAATGCGGAAGCGATGGTCCTCAGTGTGGTGGGTGAGGAGGTCGGCGGTGGTATGGGGGGCGTGATGTCGGAGAGGAATGGAGGAAGAAGGTGGTATGCGGTGGGAGGGAGATGTCGTCGTCGGTGGTGGTGGATGATGTCTTGCCTTGCAGTGAAGTGACGATGTTCGCGTGGTGCGCCGAAGAAGCCGTGCGCGGTGACGTCGCCCGACAGCCCACATCACATCTCCCAAACCTTGAAGCGAGAAGCTCAATTCGTCTTTGTTTGGGGGCGAGAACAGAGAGAGAGGGATGATATCAGCCACTCCCTCGCCCGAGATGTCTACCTTATTCCGTCCCATCCGTCGTGTCCATCACCGCTCATCTTCTTGCAAATCCAGACAAGAGAGCGTTGTGCGTGGCGTAGCAGTCAGCACGCAAGGCAAGGCATTGCTTTCACACATTGGAGACACGCCCCGTCTATTCGTTCAGATGCTCAGTACAGTCTCACGATAGACCGGCCTACCTGGTCGATCTTCCCGGACGAATACGCCATCTCTCGCGCCGCGCGCGAGGATCTCCGTGCAAATTGCTTCCCATCGTATCGTCGAGACAACAGCAATGCCTCAACTAGGTCATTGATGCCCAAGGGAACACGGTGTCTTCTTGCGTGCTTTCTTGAATCCCCAAGGATGTTGCAGCCGGCTCAATCGTCTGGTCTTAAGACAGCACAATAAGGATGGCTGCAATGCTGCACGTCAACACTGTTCCAGGCAGGGCATGCATCACAGCATAGAACCATCGCAGTCTAGACTACGATCGATACTAGCGAGGGCCGCCCGCGGAGCCTCAATATCAACCCAAAAAGCAATCGATCCGCCCTCCATGACCCGTCATCATTGCGCTCGACCACCGGACAAACCCCCTCTGCGTGCTCGATAGTGTGCAACAGCTCGATATGCGTTGATAAGAATCTGTTGATATGCTAGCGTGTTTCAGGCGGAATTACCCAAAAGTGCAGATCACGCTTTTAATGCGTGTATTGGACGACTAGGGGGTTCTAGACCCAGGAACTATTGCGGACTAACTGCGGAAACAGAGAGTTGAGGTCCAGACCCTTTTTAGTATTTGGAATTACAACCTCTATATAGTTAGCAGGTTAGATAACTGTCACAAAATCATAGTTTTTCTCAATCTACAAGTTCACCCCTGCATTGCACTACTATACTAACAGTTATAAGCCCGGCTTCGTACTAAACTACGCATTTAAGAGACAACCCCTAACAATCGACTTTAATAGACGCCTTAAAAGTCGACTCGCTAGGTTTTCCGGCCGTAACGAACGTTAGACGCCGAGAAGTGGTCTACACCGACTAAACGAAATACGACGACTAGTACTTGATTACCAAGTCGGCGGCAATCGACAATAGACTGTTCTAATATATGCGTAAAACGACGCCAATTGGACTAGTAGGCATAGCAATAGATCGAGTTTAAGAACTATACGAGCCGATTATGCTAATTAAGCCGGATCTTGGAATCAAAATCGAGGATCTATAGGAATAAGGAAACTACATCCGTTAGCAATAAAATAAGGCCTTCTTCGACTTAAGGATAAAGGACTACGCTAGAGAATCTATCGTATACTCCGAGTTTAAGAAGAAGAAGGATAACTTTAAGAAGTACTTTACCCGAACAATTCCATTAGCATACGTGGACGACCTAAATAATTAATACCCGCCGACACTAGCTAATTAGATAGACTTCGTTACCAAAACGTTTGCTCTAGACGACGCGACTAGGCGAAGATTCCTATCAAAACAGCACTTCGACCTAATGTCCGGACCCAAGTCGACTAATGTCTATATGCACCTGCAAAAATAGCTGGAATTGGAGAAGAAGATGCTAAGGGGGTTACACCTAGCACATTCTATCCTAAAAGACGACTTCGTAAGGATAGTAGAAGAGAAGATTAATGTCACAACCGGAAGAATTATTATAGTATTTTCCATACTCTAACAGTGCGTTCGAGAAGTAACAGTATTCTTAAATAGAGACCCAGGCAACCTGGCTAAAGCCTTGCGCGTAAACGCGACGTTTAGGACAGACGAAGACTAGATAGCCGCTCCTGAAGTTTAAGGAACAGGTTAAATTAGCTTTAATGCACAGCCGGTTATAGGACCTAACGGAGGGAACAGGTCGAACAATAACAAAGACAAGGCAAAAGACAGAACCTGTAAACCTTACACCGGGAAACTAGCGAACAAGTCGTGCTAGAGGCTAGGAAATTGTCCAATTGTTAATCACCGTCTACGGCTAGTTAAGGCCGATATAACAAAAGATAATAAGAAGTACCTCGAGTTCTACAAAAACGTTCTAAAAAAGGACAAGGGGAAATGCCTCTAGCAAATGAAGTTTAGAGATCCGTTAGCGATGGCACTAAAGGATCACCACGGGATTAAGGACATCCCGCCGGAGTGGATAAAATCCGACTCTTCTTAAAACCCTAATAGGCCAAAGAAGCAGTACGGAAGCTATACGATTAGAGCGGTTACGGAGTATAGGGTAATGTCGACAGAAGCAGTCGAAGAGAGCAATCGCTAGCTGCTTAACAGCGGCTCTAACGTCCACATTGTGAACAATCCAACTATTGCGGACTTTAAGGTCGTTAATATCCCCTACAACGTATGCATTTACGCCGGGGATTAACGGTTAAAGGCGTTAGTAAGGGGAACAGGAAAGATTACGTTCCCATCTCCATCTGGAGAACTAATTACTCTGCTTTTGAAGGACGTTCTCTACATACCCGGATTCCACGTTAACATCGTGTCCTCCACATTATGTAGAGATATTAGCCTATACTTAGACGAGAGGTCGGATTACTAGCTAGACAGCGAGGGAGCGGTAGTAACTAAAATCAAGCGATTTGATAGACTACTATATATTAATGCCTAGACTAGGCCCAAATCGAACACTTAGATCCTAACTTAGCTACTGGATTCAAGGAATTAACCTCTTAGCGTCCGGAACGCGCTGAACGAGGATTAACTATCCGACAAGGAAGTGTTCGTTGCGCTTACAACGAGTAGTAGGGACCGGAGAAAACCAAGAACGCTCTCTCCGGCCCAATAGCACCGTATTATAGGCTACATCGGGGGTAATCGTGTCTCGCAACTTAATCGAGCAGTATAGGGTATTAACATCGACAAGAAAGGAGATGCGGCCCCTAAAATGAACGAGTGCAACGCGTGTTCCCTAGCTAAGTCGAAAAGAATCGTCTCGCGAAGGAAACCGATTAGAGTGCGACTACTAGCACCCTTTTCGGACGTTGCAGCCGATATTATTGAATTCAGCATCGCAAAGAACGGAGACAAGTATTTGTTTTACGCAGTCGATGCGGAGACATACCTACACTTCGTATGGACGATAGCAACCGTTAACTAAGCAAGTTTAGTACGGTGCTTTAAGGAACTCCAAACCTTTATTAAGAGTATAGGTCGAGAACTCTATGTCCTATCGATAGACAGTAACCCGAAGTTCGGATTAACATTCAGATTAGCATTGAGGAAGGGATGCGTTTAATAGAAACCTTCAGCGCCCTATACTTAAGCACAGGATCTAGTAGAAAGAGCCGGCGGCCTAATCGTAGAGATAGCGCGGGCAATAATCATTGAATTAAATCTTCCTAACAGTCTTTAGAACGAAGCTTGCGTAGTAGCGGCCTACATTATGAATAGGTTACCTACTAAGAGCCTAAACTACATAACCCCGTGGCAGAAGGCTACTAGACAAGCACCGGACATCGCCTACATCCACTAGTTTGGGTCGAGAGCCTATGCACATAAGACAAGGCCGAAAGACGTCCCTAAAAGAGAGAAGATAATAGAGCGAGCCAGGATTAGCTACCTAGTTGGCTTTAAAGGATATAATGTGTTCCGAATCTGGATTCCAAGCCTAGATAGGATTATTAGGACGAGAGACGTTGTCTTTAACGAGAAGTTAAAGTACGAAGGACTCTACGACTTTGACCTAAGCATAGTAATGCCGGTGAATCTGGCCGTAAACGTTAAACTAGACTTTAGGGCAGAAGATTACTAGTTTCAGGACCTGTCGGACGCGTTGGTGTTAACCTACTAAGCCAAACAAGGAGAAGACATCGAAATCCCAGATGCGTTTAGACGAGGGGCCCCGGAACCTGAAATCCGCAATTAAGCCGCTCTAGAAGTAGCTGTAGAAGAAGATTAGGAATACGAAATTCCGTACGACCGAGAAACGGAGATAAGGGAAGACACTATCGAAACCTTTATTATTAACCGAGGTATTGAAGAGAGCGTTAAGGACGCTATTGTGGAGCACGGACAAAAACGGAGTCATAAACACGTCGATCCGGACGATCAATACGACGATCCAACGCTATTAACTTAGCGGCAGAAGATAATTAACTCGAGACCTGTTGGACCCTTTAAGGCCGAAGACTAGATCCTCCCTAAGATGTCCTTATTCGACACAAGGGGCACTTTCTCGGTCTACGCTACCGTAGCCAAGGCATACGCTATCTCGTTAATGAAGACGATCATAGAAGAAAAAGCCTCGGCAAACATAGCACTAGTCCTCATCGGAGACATCCCGCCGGAACCTAAGCGTTAGAAGAACCTTAACGGACACAAGTTCGAAGTTCAGTTTAAAGAGGCAGCATCTGTTGAATTTCAGAAAGCCCTTAACACTAGAACGTTCTATTAGGTACCTAAAACAGAAGCAGGAAACGACTCTGTTATACCGTTAACGTAGGTATTTAAGTATAAGTCCGACTCGAAAGGGCACTTAGAGAAGTTCAAAGCTCGCATTTGCGCACGCGGAGATTTGTAGTCGATAGAGCTGGACACGTATGCAGCAACACTCGCAGCAAGGCTGTTTAGGCTATTAATAGCAATCATAGCCCACTTCGACCTCGAAACGATATAGATAGACGCCGTTAACGCTTTCCTTAACTCGGAGTTGCTAACGCCGATATTTCTCCAACTACCGGACGGGTTCTAGATAAAAGGGTAATTGCTAAAGTGCGTTCGCGCCTTGTACGGCTTTAAGGAGTCTCCGGCACTGTAGTGGGGAGATCTTAGTAAAGGAGTTAAAGAACTTGGACTAAAACAAATCGTCGATTGTCTCTACTTAGACGGCAAGGTTATAATCTTCTTCTTCGTTAATAATATTGTGTTAGCATTTCATCGCAGAAACAAAGATTACGCCGACATAATCCAGAAGAAACTTATAGCCAAATACGAGATAAGGATAATAGGGCCGATCGATTACTTTTATAGTATTAAGATCGTCCGGAACAGGGAGACAAGAGATATGTAGCTTAACTAGGACACGTACATTAAGAAGGTAGCACTCAGATACAACATCTTAGTTAACGAGAAGAAGACGGATACACTACTTCCGTACAACTTTGACTAAGAGCCTGCGAAGGAGAAGGCCAAACCCCACATAATTAAGGAAATGTAGAGCAAGGTCGGCTCGATCAACTTCGCCGTAACGTATACACGACCGGATGTAGCTTTTGCAGTATCGTTGCTATTACGCTATCTAGTTAATCCGGCCGAGCATTACCTAAAGGCGGCAGATTATTGCATTAGATACCTGTTGGAGAGTTCGAACTTAAGCCTGAATTACGGGAAAGACGACAATAGGTTAACATACTTGTCCCAACCCCTGGATTTCTTCGGAGCGTCGGACGCGTCCTTTACTAACGATGTAGAGACGCGAAGGAGCTCGGAGGGTATAGTATTCTTCCTTTTTAGAGGGATTATAGACTGGAAAGCGACAAAGCAGACGTGCGTTACAAAATCGTCGACTAAGTCGGAGCTTTATGCGCTTAGCTACGCCGGAACGGAGCTTTTATAGTGGGAAAGAGTGTTTAAAGCCATGGATCTTAACCTAAACTCCAAGGGCAGGCTTTTATGCGACAACAAGCAGACGATACGAATCGTTACGGCAAATAGCCAAAAGCTGGATACGAAGATAAGGCACGTCGACATTCAACAATGCTAGCTGCGCGAACGGTACTAGTTAAGAGATTTAGATGTTGAATAGGTGGAAACAACCTTAATGCTAGCAGATAGTATAACAAAATTGCTTAGTACGCAACGGCATCGCGCCTTTCAGGACTAGCTCCGCATAAAGATTACACCGGATCTGGGGGGTAGGGAAGGCGCTATTACCCAAAACCAACCTAATCTCGGGGGTGAAGGCAGAACAGCTGCCTAGCCACCCTTACTTTAGCAAAGAAACGAGGCGACGGCGTTAGGAGCATTACACGCTGTTACGATATGCCTTAGATTATTACGTTCACTACCTCTAACAGGCGGTCCAGGACGAATACACACAGGGAAACACAGGAAAAACAACGCATCCTCCCTTTTTAAGACGAATTCACTTCACTTTTCACGCTAATCTGAATTTAGAAGCGACTTTCAGCCTAAAAAGCTATTACAAGCCTATCCGGCGCATATCTAAGAAGCCTACGAGGACATCTAAGCACTAGTCTGTGCTTAATTTTCAAGATCAAAACACTTCACTTCTACCACTCTCTTTTCTTCTTTAACTACCTTATTAAGCTATTACGGAGGTGTTAACTTAGCAGGTATGTCAGCCTTATCTCGAGAAGAGAGATACGCGGCGCGCAACGCTATAAACAAGCCGGAGAACGAGTCTAAGCTTCAGCAGCCAGACCTAAGCACTACAATTACGACCGCGCACGAAGAATCTAAGCTTTAGTAGCCAGATTCAAACTTTAACGAGGAGTCTGAGCCTAAGCAGCCAGGCCCAAACACTACGATGGAGCGCACTCGCTCGGACTCTCCTTAATAGTTAACCTCAAGTCAGAAAACAGGACTATTACCACAGCGCTACGATAAGCTAGCCGAGGCAACCGCGGCGCTTAATCGAGCTCTTAAGGGAACGCAGCCTCTATATAGCAACCTGTACAAGACATAGGAGACGGTTACTTTATTAACTCTATTCCGCGATCCACAAGCAGCAAACACTATACACCTTTAACGTCCTGAAGAAGACGAAGCCGTCTAGCAAAACTCAGAGGACGACGGATCTAAATAACAGATTAAAGAAGAAGATAATGAAACGCCGACCGCGAAAATCGTTAAGCGGAAAAAGAAGCGAACTCTGCAACCTCCAACGACCCTAAAGAAGGGATTAAGTCGAAAATCTCGAGGAAAACTGTTAGCCCGGAAAGAGAAGAGAGAGACTGCTCGTCCTAAACAACTAGTTCCTACTTAAGACGTCCTTTAGGACCTGGCCCAAGAGTACCTTAACGGGATAAACAAGGAAGGAAGATATTTAAAGCTCGCAGTATCTAAAGACGAGACTTTCGTGAATAGTAAGATTAAGGAGGAGCCTACTAATAGAAAGAAAGATCGCGACGATAGAGAAAACAAGCAAAAGCCCAAGAGGCAATTAGGGTCGATTCTCCAAACAATTGCAAAAGGGATAGTCCGCCTAAGGGAGTTCAAGCCGCTATACTTAGCTAAGCTCCACCCTTTGGCGCCGTTCGTAGTAAACATACCGTATATCGACATGCTTATGTACTTCGAAAGAATCTACGACGACGTTAATAAGTCGATTACGATATACTATCCAGGACTCTGCTAGCTGTTAAGTGACCTGGAGAAGTGCATCGTTCGACGCGACCTAAAAACCGGATACGAGCAAGGATTGGGGTACAAGCCTATCGAAAGCATAAATCCATACGACGCAGTTAACGTGTTGAAGGCGTACACTCGTGCCTACGGAACTCTAACCTAGGACAACAAAGAGGTAGAGGAAGAGCTACACAACGTTACCTTAGACATCGAGACGATAAGGAAATTGGTAGCTAAGCATAATAAGCGTAAGGTTGCGCGCAAGAACAGAGAAGAACGCAGACTCCAAGCAGAAGCTATGCTAGCTTAAATTAAGGCCGAGGAAGAAGGAGAGGTAGCTCCAGCTACGCCGGTGCTAACTCCAAAGGCGAAATCAGCCCGCAAGACCAAAGCAAAGAAGCCCGTAGTGTTACCCCATCTCCAAATTGGAAAAGATAGATTCGTGCCGAAAGCAAAGTTAACAGCTTAAACGTTACTAAGACTAGTCGCTCCTGCCGACCAAGAACACTACGAGATACTTGTCGAAGCAGCTTAAGTCGTGCGTCCTTCACAGTTAAAGAAGAAAGGGCCTTAACTTACTGCTAAGGAAGCAGCAAAGAGGACGAGACTTGAATTCGAAGAAGCAGCCGCAGAGGTGCTAAAGAAGACAGGACGATCTTAGAAGCTGTTTAAGGAAGACAGCACAGACGAAGAGTAGAGGTCGCTTAGTATAACATAAGCGGACCTCGGGGGTGTGTTAATATGCTAGCGTGTTTTAGGCGGAATTACCCAAAAGTGCAGATCACGCTTTTAATGCGTGTATTAGACGACTAGGGGGTTCTAGACCCAGGAACTATTGCGGACTAACTGCGGAAACAGAGAGTTAAGGTCCAGACCCTTTTTGGTATTTAGAATCACAACCTCTATATAGTCAGCAGGTCAGATAACCGTCACAAAATCATAGTTTTTCTTAATCTACAAGTTCACCCCTGCATTGCACTACTATACTGACAGAATCCAACGTCCTCACTTTGCGCAAGCATTGCATCGTGAAGGCTGACGTAGGTGGCTCGACAATAGCACAATAGAACTAGAACTACCTTAGCGAGGGTCCAGGGTCGATTTGGGCTGCGGAATATCAGCTAAAAACCAGTCTGCAAATCGAGCAGTTGAGGAAAAAACAGCCTATTTTTAACAGGTTTGCAGCAACGAGCTGCATAATTAATTGAGTTGCAATGTAGCAGCAAGGCGATTTTAGCAGCGTGTTTACAGCTCGCAATGTATAGATAGCAATTTTGTTGCAAAGTGCGACGAGCTACTAAGGTAATCGTGCTGCGATTCTGTTGTAAAGTGCAACGAGCTGCTAAGGTAATCGTGCTGCGATTCTATTACAAAGTGCAACGAGCTGCTAAGGTAATCGTGCTACGATTCTGTTATAAAGTGTAACGAGCTGCTAAGGTAATCGTGCTGCGATTCTGTTGCAAAGTGCAACGAGCTGCTAAGGTAATCGTGCTGCGATTCTATTATAAAGTGCAACGAGCTGCTAAGGTAATCGTGCTATAAGGTTGCTATTAGATTAAATTTTACTATTAGATCGGTTTTACTATTAGATCGGATTTTACTATTAGATCGGATTTTACTACTTAACTCCGTATACCCGTAAAACAATACTAGCTACTTAATACGAGCGCGCCGCTAGCCTTACTTTGTAACTAATATACTTATATAGTTATACTAGATTCACGGCTATACTAGATTAATTAACGCACTACCTAGCTATCCCCGCCGCTACCGCCGCTACTACCGCCTACCCTCCGCCGACCCTCCGCCTATAATCCTCCTTACCTATAATCCTCCGCCGCCTACCTACCTAGCGCCCTACTACCCTAGCTGTCTTCGCTAATACTAATACTAATAAGTATCGATCGCGAGCGTATGCGCGTATAGAAGGATAAGCTAGTATTAGTAGAATCGAGCGTAGTAGAATCGAGTATAGTAGAATCGAGCGTAGTAGAAGTCTAAAGAGTAGTTAGCAAAGTCGTAGTATAGGTATAAACGGCATACCGTAAAAGCTAGGAGGAAGAAGGGTATAGCCTACACGTAGTGTTAGTAAGAACTTTATTACTAAAGGTAGAAATAGTTATACCTTCTTAGGCGTTAGAATGTCGGCAAGTCTATAGAAATGTTAGTAATGCATTCGCTTACAAAGGGCAATGCATTTAGTTGTAAGGAAGGGATGCTTACGGAAGGAGAAGGATAGAAAAACCATAAAATGTCGAGGCCGGTAGAGACTTCGGGGTCGTACCTAGTAGATATCTATTAGCGCGCTGTATTTAGTTATAAGGACTATAGGATACGCACCGCTTATAAGAAGTATAAAGATATCGCAGTGTATAGAACGCTAGCTAGTAATCCTACTAGTAATAAAACTAATTCTTGCTATTGTTAAGTTGCATATGCGTGCCTTATAATATACGACTATGCGTTACGTGAGCGGCATTCGCCGCTACGCTCGGCGTCGT
>JALRMM010000027.1:0-161157 GCA_026122155.1 Zymoseptoria crescenta
GTTACCTCCTTAGTTATACGACCGAAGGATAACTTTACTCGACCCGGATTACTACCTTTAGTAGTAATCCTTATAGTAGTCCTTAGCGGTGCTGTTATACTCCGTCGTTATCGCTACGGCTATTACCTCTAGTCGGCTCCTATACTCTTACCGCGTTTATAGACATCTATAGTAGCTACGATTCGAGGGTTTTAACGCTAGAGGGGGGGCTCGAATTTTAGCGTTGCTCTATAGCTACTATCTACGCACTAGTCGGTATAATATTACGAAACTTAGAGGGCTCTTAGATATATATACAATTAAGGAGCTCGTGCAATATTAAGTATCTAAGTAGTAGTGTTAACGTGCAATTAGCTAGTAACGGTGTAGTGTTAAATATTATAATCTCTCGTCGCAATCTAGACCCTAAAATTCACGCTCGAATTCGAGTAATAGCGACGGTTTCTTAATTAATATATAATAACCGCTCGGTAATAATTGCTACAATTCACGTAGCTAATAGAACTAATTACTGCGAAAACAATAATCTATATATTATGTTACGATGTCGTATATCGAATATACTATTCGGCGTAATAGCTTAGAGGACGACTGCCCGTTATATCCGCTAAGCCTATTCTACGGGTACACCCGTAGTATTCCAATACCCACAACATTCCTAATACTAGCCCGTTTATAAAGATTTTTATATTACTAAATAGCCCTGAATTAGGCGCGAAAAATAAGCTATGTTAGACAATTTTTAGGCAAAATTCAGGCCGCTACGCGGCGCTAGAGGATGTGACTACTATCGCAGTGTATTAGTCGCCTCATTAAAGCGGGGCCGTGCCCTCGGCAAAATCCCCACTAATGAGTGCATTAATAAGCTGCACAAGGCGACTAATATTCGCTAGATAGAGCTCAAGCGGGGAGCGCTCCGGCTGTTTAGCTCGGACTGGAACTGTCGTCTACGCAGGCAGATTTACAGATATTCGACGACAAGACGGATTGAAGGCACGCGATCATATCTATACTATGCAGAGATGCGAGTTAGGTATGTAGGGTGTCAAGGCACTTTGTTGAAGAACGGAACGCTCAGCCCAACATTAACAGCACTTCTAAGCTCTTACACTCGACTAAGAATGATATTCTTCTCCGGAAATCGCTATCAGAACAGAGGCACCTCGTAGCTATCTCTCGGTACAAGTTTTGAGACGATCGGTGAAGTGGTTGCTGAGATATTGTGCTGTGAAAATTGGTGGGCGTCCCGTTCTTCAACAAAGCCAGGAGAGTGTACCACCACTACAGCCCGAAGCAATTTCCATAATAAGTCACAGTGCCAACCCAATCCGAGAAGACCTTAGTAGCTTTGACCTGCTGGACTAAAACATGCAAAACTTCCAGTTCATCTCCGTCATTGTTGATCAAGTTCTTCACGCTCGAGTAGTAATATCCGCCGTCTTCGATGGCGAAGGGGCCGCTGCGTTCGAATGACCAGGTAATGATCTCCAGACCAGCCTGCTGTGCGGCAATGGCGTACGACGAGGGCACTATCGTGTCTGTACAGTTGTCGGCCTTGATCAATTGGTAGATGGACGGAGCGATGATCTTGACACCTCGAGCGGCGAGGCCCGGCAACGATGCCACAGCCTCGTCGTACCCTTGAGGCGTCTTGTCGGCCCGCTCGTCGAGATACACAGCCTGACGAGCGAACTCCGGCTCGGTGTCGATCCATTGATAGATGTCCTCTGCGCGGAAGGATTGCAACCAGACACGGTCGGGGCTGATGTTGAGTTCCTTAAAAGTATCGATCAGCTGCGCTGCGTATTGTGCCTGCGTATAAACACCCTGAAATGGCATTTCAACCTCGGGTGTCTTGAGTTCTGCGGTGAAGTTGAGACCATAGCTCTGGACCTGAGCAATCTGCTCCTTGAGAGAAACGGTTGTCGCGCACTCGTACGCGTACAAGTTCGTCCGCCAATCTGGCGTGGTACCTATCCTGCCAAAAAACGGTGCGGCGGCACTAACGTTCATAGCCTTGAAAGTGGTGGCTTCCATCTCCGCGCATAGGCTCTTGAACTCTGCCAACGTGAAGTCGCTGGTACAGCACTTTGCGCTAGCAGGGTCGCCGGTAACGTTGTTGTACGGAACAAATGGCTTGGTGCACTTTGCTGCCAGCTCTGGGATTGCGAGGACGTTGGTTGTGTAGTGCAGATCACAGTTGGAATGACGGCAAACAAGCTCTCGGTCAGAGGTGAAGGAAACATCGCATTCAATGATACCTATGGGACAAGGTTAGCCAATAAACTCATCTTCGAGATTGTAATCTCAACTCACCAGCACCCATCCTGGCGGCAGCGGCATAGCCTTCCTTACTGTGCTCTGGAAACATGAGCGGAGCACCTCTGTGAGAGATGGCGAACTGGGTGGTATGCAATGTGTTTTCCTGGCAACTTTGGAGCTTTTCCTTCAGCGGTCCTTCGTCCATGTTATCAATCAGCCAGAAAGGGCGAGGCCCTACTTGGACGTTTCGAATCGAAGAGGTAAGAGGCTGTTCGGCATGGTTGTCTCTGGACGTGGGTGCCGCCGCAACAAGGCCTATGGCCAGAAAAGCGGCCGCAAATGGCTGTGTAGAGGTGTGCATTTCGATGTGAGCAGAAATAAGACGATTCCGGAGCGGTTATCGGCCTCGCTGCAACAACGAAAGAAGGAAGCGAGGACACGAGCTCAAAGATCTGGCGATTCCTTACCTATTGTAATTAAGTGCGAGCCAGTGCAGCGAGGCATCATCATCAGGACGTCCGTTGCTGCAGATCAAGGCCTATTCCTCTTGCGGGCACACGTGGCAGGGCAATCAGTGAACAGATTGGCTCCATCCTAGGCGAAACGCTGAAAAAAAAAGCAGTCGGGATGCCCAGTCTATGCAAGTAGGCCAAGATCGCTGTTCACCGCGGGATGTTTTGCAGACGGACTGCAACGAGGCGTGTTAGCGGCTGGGCGTTTGTCTCCACTTCCATCATCGCTCGGCCGGAGGTTGAAACAACTTCGGCTGCAGCAGCCGAGATCTCAATGCTGTGAGTGTGCGATGAGCGACCAAAGCTTGCGTATAATCTCGCCCAAACCGCCGACGCAGACGACACTGAATGAACCTCAAACGGCTTCTGGGCCCTGGCAACTCGTCCTCAAACTCAGACCGCCAATATGGATAAACTTTCTCAACGGGACTTGGGTATGCATCTTCGATTGGCTGGCTAGATTCTGATACGCTCAAACGAGTATTTCCCAACCGCACGAGTCTTTTGTTCGGCCTCTGCGGCTCTGCTCTTCTGCTCGGGAATATTCCATGACTTTGGACCCGGGTTATCGAAGCGTCCTCCCAGAGGCATGGCAACCCTACCAGTCTCGACGACTGAGTCTGTAGGGTCCTGATGACGTTTCCGCTTGAGGGTCGGTGTCTCAACAGAGCCCGCGGCCTTGCTCATCTCGTTGATGCAGTTCTCCAGGGCTGCATCTGCAAACAATCCTTCCAGAACCGCGCTGATTTCGTAGCGGAGACTCTGCATCAGATCTGAAGCTCTCTCGGGATCACCGCTCAGACCGACGAGCCAGCCACTCAGGCCAATGGCATCAATGGCGCAGCTAAACAGGGTTGCGATGCTGCGTATCGCCTCGTTCCTCGGCGAGATGTCTTGAACGTTCTCCGGACCCTTCGCATGATCAATTGATAAGTCGTCCTCCGGATCGATGTAAAGTTTCGTCCAGCCGCCATTGATGAGCTCAAGACGCAGAATCGCAATGAAGAACTGAATGTCATCATGGTTCCACATGAGCGACATGGCCTTTGCCACGTCTCTCTGCGGGAACCCCGATAGCCGAGCGAGAAGAACACGCAAAGCCTCACCACGAACAGCGACGCCGCTTGTTAGCATGTCCTCTGCTTCACCCATCTGCGTCTCCGCTGCGTTCAACTCAGCTTGCAGTTGCGCCTCATCGTCCACATCGGTCATGATATCGTCGGTGCCGGTTATCAGTCCCTGCGCTGGAGCAGCGATGCCGTCCTCGAGCGATTCCATGACAACTTTCAACCCCTGCACAAGTTCGAATACATCCCAGTAGGCATCAAGTGTGATGAGATCGAAGAGAAGCGCAAATCCCATGTCGATCTCGTTGATAGCTGCCATTATGTCGCCAGGCGCAATTCGAGGCTGAGAGCCGTCCTCGGCCGAGGAAGCTGGCAACGCTTGCTGAACATGCGCTGGAGCAATGTAACCAGCTAGGAGGAGCCAGCAAAGGATGTTCCTTGACCTAATCTTCACGACAAGACTGCTCGTATTTGTGCTGGCGTTTGTGGAAGACGGCCGCCAGGCGAAGACTTTTCCAAGAATGTACGAAGCCTTTTTCGTATCGACATGTTGTGGGTCGTATGCGGCCGGTGGCAGAATCCACTTCTCGGTCTGTCGGGTGCGAGCGGGCTTCCCGTTAGTCAGATCTCCCTTAGAAAGGGTGATGGGATTATCCAAACGCAAGTCCTGCGCGATGAGAGTCTCGAGTCCGGAGACGTCACTCCTTGCCACCAGATCATCTACCTTGGCCGTCCATATCTCCCAGCTCTGTTGTTTTTTCCTTGACTTGTCGATCAGCCCAAGCGCACGAGCGTCTGTCGAAGCCTTGCCCCTGCCAATGACCTCTGCAAGGAGAGGCCCATCTGTTTTGGCATGTGCACTCTCACTTGCGACGTTGCCCAGTTGGACGACCATCAAATCGGATTGGCGGATGGCCATGAAAAGGCCTGGATCAGAGAAGTGGGTGATGATGCAGAGGGAACTGTTGCACAGTCCACTGTGTTTCGCGGGCGTGAAAGAGCTCATTATTGAACCGAATTTGGTGTCGTAAACGTCGATCCTGTCCTCTGATACAGCAACAACGCTTGCCGCTGACAATCGAGTGAAGCTGTTGATACGAGCGCCGGACTTCTTGCCCAGCTCGAAAGATATCCGTGGAGAAGTCCCGGAAAGATCATAGAGTGTCAAACGTTTTCGAACCAGTTGGTAGAGGGTTCCCGACGCAGCATGCAAATCGTAGGTGGCAGCATCTTCGTGAGCTTGCTGCCGAGTGGGAAGGTCGTAGCTCAAGACCTCCTCCAAAGACGATCGACTTGTGTTCACGACATCTCCAGAGACATCTCGCAGCGCATAGATCCGCACCTTCCTGATGGTGCCCACTCGCACGACCTGAAAGAGCAGGGGTGGTGCGGCCGTTGCGTTCGATTCCAAAATTGACAAAATGTCTTCTCGATTTCTGAGCAGGCCTTTGCGGGCTGTGTCGAATGTCACCATGGAGGAGAGCTCCACCTGTAGACCGACCTCCGCCGTAGAGTGTTCCCATCTTGACCCTTCAAGATCGCCAGTAATACAATCGATGTCGCCGCCGGAGTAGAACACCAATACGCCTGACTTGCTACTGGGAGCGTCCCGATCTGCCCCGAATTGGACAACCTCCAGTCCAGATATGTTGCTATGCCGCAGCTTGCGCTCTCTTTTCGCTGGTGCTCTAGGCTCACGCTCCTCGCTTCTCAACTTCCCAAGCTCTTCGGTTATTAGTACGAGTCGAGCCTTGGAGCTTGTGACCCCATCGCGCACAGCAAGGTATGTTCTTCGTTGGGGTTGGGAAGGCTTTGCTCTTTTGCAGTAAACGGAGCACGGCGGTGCGGCAAGATACGACTGCGGCGACAAGGCATAGGAGCTGACAGTGCTCTGATTCTGGATCTGCATAGTGTCAGCATTCGTATGAGTCACAGCCAGCGAAGTTTCTCACATTGTAGATGTTCACGCTCTCCCCATCGATACCAACAGCAACCTCATGACGCTTTCTCTTCCTCGAGCCGGATACACTGTGCACGGGAGCGGCGAGGATTCGTCCCTGTTCTGCATCGAAGGGTGTCGGCAGAGATGCGATTGCATATGGCTCCTCTATGCCACCGGACATGGCTGTGGGAATGCGAGGCGAAAGGATATCGCAATGGTCCGTCCGAAAGCTCACCTTCCGTCGAGTTCTTTCAGCAAGCAACTTTTCTTAAACACCCCGAAACTTTAAATTGGCAGATCGCTTAGTCATGACACGAGCGGCGCGTTACACGTCTCCCGCGCGGTGGACTTCACACACTAGCGATCGTGAAAGCCTGACTTCACCTTTAGCTGCTCACGCCAATGCCCAATGCATGGCAGCCCCGGCGATTCACGCGAGACCTGCTATGTACGCAGAGAGTGATAAGGATGTTCATCCATTCTTCACTCAGCCAGGCGGTAAATCGATCCATCTCGATGTCAAGACTCGGGCGGAGCTGACCTTGCTAGGCACAAAGCAGTCCCGCGACGACACCCGGACGCAAGCACCCGAGACCGACGTGATCGACTACATCCCCATAGATCAAACCGTGGATGTGGATGAGAAGCCGAAGAGAACAGAGAGCAGGAGGAAGTCAAAGAGCGAGAAAGGATCCGCGAAACCGAGGAATCAGCCGACTCTCGGAGAAATCCTCGGGAAGAAGCCGTTGCCTCCTCGAAACGAGGGTGATGTCAATACAAATATACCTGACGACTCAACCGAGAATGTGGCTCGCCAAAAGAGACGGCGAACCAGCCAGTTCGAGTCGGTAGATGTTGGAGCGGACAACAACAGTGGCACTGGCGTAAGACCTGAGATCGCTCTGTTACCGAAGAATGGGAGAGGATCGCCTCAAGTCCAGGTTCCCGCGTCGTCGCCATTGCCACCGATGGCACCCTTAGAAAATACTGGCCACCAAAATCGGGATGACAAAGTCGTGGTCAAAACGCCACCAAGGAAGGTCCTCCGACTCAACGTGAACGGCAAATTCAGCTCTCCGCCAAGCAAGAAGTCGAATGACAGCAGTGAGCCCGACTCTCTTCCCACAAAACGACGTGGCCGCCCTCGCAAGGCTGCCAGACAACCCGAAACAGTGCAACTGTTGGCTAAACTGTCATACGGCGGCGATGACGAAAGCCGGCTAGCCATCGGGACTAGAATAAAGAGTATACTGAACGATGAGATCAGGATACCGACCGTCAAGCAGCCATCGCCAAAGAAAAGGACACCTCAAAAGCCGGCACGATCGACGCACCCTCTCTTCCTTGGGAAGACCACGGCACCACCACCTCCCAAGGTGGACTCTCCGCGCAAGGCATCTGCTGTCACGCCCGGCAAGCTTCGTGTGCAGACCTTGTCTGATCGGTACCCTCCTGGCTCGCAAGACAGCAAGGAGCCCGATTTCGTGTCGACACTGTTGAAGGACCGACTCTTGGTCAAGCAACCAGGTGCGAGGGATCCACCGTTCCCGGCGAAAGAGCAGGTGCACGTTCGTGGTCCAGTCGCCTATGCTGTGAAACAGCCTTTGACTAATGCGACATTCGATCGGCTGTGTCATCGCCGCAAGCGCAAGCAGGCGAGAACGCTTTTGCAACCGCACGAATCGATTTTGAGCACGTTCGCGTCTCACTTGAAGTCCGAGGATGACCGTAAGCTCCGGGCAGATGGCTTTCACGAACCAAGTCGATCTCTTCGCGTACCGCATCGTCGTCTGATCTCGGGCGAGCAGATCGCGCAGGAGGTCATCGAGGAGCTGTCGGTGCGAATGCCCTCGGATATCGAGGACGAGCTCTCACTTTCGTCATCTCGAAGACACATCCACCCGGCCTTGCAGCGGCTGTATGCCGAGATCCCGCGAACTATGACGGCTTTCGACAATTGCAGAGGCGAGCCACTGACATGGACGCAAAAGCACGCACCTTCTCATTCGACGCATGTGCTGCAGCCAAAAGGCGAGATCGGGGTGTTGCGAGATTGGCTCAGATCGCTGTCAGTACAGGCAGTCGGAGGTGCTGCCACACAAGTCAAATCCGGTCCCTCAAAGCACGCGGAGAAAGCAGTGAAAAAGAAGCGCAAAAAGAAACCAGATGATCTCGATGACTTCCTGGTCGACAGTGATGATGACCTACGTGAGATGACTGAGCTGAATGATAGTGTGGACGACAACGATACTTCCGGTACATCGCGGGCACAAGCAAGCATTGTGCAATCTGTGCAGGGAAACGCCAAACTCAGCAATGCCGTGCTTCTGAGCGGGCCTCACGGCTGTGGGAAGTCAGCTGCCGCATATGCTGTTGCCAAAGAACTGGGATTCAAGGTCTTCGAGATCAGCTCTAGTGAACGCAGAAGCGGGCGAGACGTCCTTGACAAGATCGGCGACCTCACGGAGAATCACAATGTGCGGCATCACGGCAGTGTCCAAGAGGACACCCCGATGCCGGTCGAATCGACTCAGCATGACGAGGTTTTCCAAAAGGACCTTGAAAGTGGCAGGCAGGGAAAAATGAACGCATTTTTTCTACCACAGGCGGTCAAGAAGAAGCCCGCCCTTGCACGCGGTACGTACCAAAGCAACATACTTTGCTGCGCCTGAGCGAATAGCTGACATCTGCACAGTACATGCCTTGAACAATGTGCAGGAAAGGACAACTTCCAACCAAAAGAAGCTCAAGGCCATAGAAGAGTGGACCGCGAAAAGGCCACAGAAAGACCAGCAGCAGTCGCTGATCCTCCTCGAGGAAGTTGACATTCTCTTCAAGGACGACAAAGACTTCTGGACGACAGTGATGAAGCTAATGATAACGTCGAAACGACCTTTCATCATGACCTGCAACGACGAAGATACAGTACCGTTTCAGGCCATGGCGTTGCACGCAGTCCTGCGTTTTACCCAGCCTCCTCCCGATCTTGCAGCTGACTATATGCTGCTCGTGGCTGCCGCCGAAGGCCACCTCCTTCAGCGAGACCCGGTGCTAGCTTTGTATCGCCACAATCGCTCAGATCTTCGAGCCAGTCTCGTCGAGCTCAACTACTGGTGCCAAATGGGTGTCGGAGACCCGCGAGGAGGCCTCGGCTGGATTTATCAAAGATGGCCTCCAGGGTTAGACAAGGACGAAATTGGCAGGACCTTGAGGGTCGCCAGTGTTCACACATATCAAGATAGAATGGGCTTCCCCTCTCACTTCGATGTCACACCCGACGATGCTTTGCTGTGGAAATGGCACAACCTAGGGACCCAGCCAGCCGATGCATTTGGCTGGGGAGCCGCCGCTGCCGTCGATGACACCGGTGTAGCAGCTCCGACTGACCGACGACTGGAGCTCAATAAGCTCTCCAAGTTCTCGGATGCTTTGAGCGCGGCCGATGCATTCTCTGCATCAGGTATGCCCGAAAGTGCACCATTTGACCCGACCATGCCAGATCTTCCCGATAAGGCTCGCAGTCATTACATCGATGGACGGACACTACTGCAGGTCGACGAGAGCATTGATCGATTTGATGCCTCAAGCGCAATTTACGCGGCTGCAATACTATCAGCGTATCGCAACTTTGAGGACAGTAATGCGTCTCCCAACCGCATCACGCAACGCATCCTCGCCGGGACATCTTCTGACGATCAGATGCCCATAACCCCAAAAATGCTCGGCCGAAGCTCTTTTGCCTGCTTCGATCCGATCTCGACGATCAGCGAATCTCCAATGTCTGCGAGCCCGGGTATCTTCCAGTCTGTCTTCGATGGCCCCATGCGCACTCTCGCTCTGGATCTTGCACCTTATGTCCGCACCATCGTGCAATACGACAAAGCTCTGGAAGAGCAACGCGATCGCCTCACCCTACTCAACACCGATGGGCGGACTTCTAAGCGTGCACGAACCACACGCGCGGCCAGGAGTGCCCTTGAAGGTAGTCAGCGGTCAACTACAAGGAAGGAAAGATGGTTCGCAAAAGAGCTCGACATGAATGCTGCATTGGCAACGGGTGGTAGTGACTGGCCTAGACTAGAGCAAATTGCTCCGTCTGTGACTGCCAGCTCGAACCATGGGACAGTGGGCGATGGGCCACCTGCTTCGAGCGCTGAGAGTACATGAGACCAATCTACATCAGTATGATCTAGACAGCTTACGTTACGCTCTCCGACATGGGCGAATGACGACCCGCTGTCTCTGATCTTAATATCTATAGCTTAACCTCTCCTTCGAAGCCTTCTGCATGCATGAAGTTTGCCCTCAATGCGGTGATCGATGTGTCACCCTCTTTGACAGCCCAACCGTCAGTGCCCGGTCCACTTTTCTCGACGCTATTGTAGACATCCGTGAACCGTGGTGCCCACTTGAAATGTCTGTGCGCCCACTTATTCGCTGGGGTAGTCGCGCCGCTATCGTCCGCTCCGCCACCAGCAACAGACTCCTTCCTCCTCAGCGCAGCCTCCTCCGACGCCGCATCGTCCACCGACGATGAAACCGGCAACTCCTGAAAGCACGCTCCCTTCTCCCATTGGTTCTGAAGCATACGTGTCCACAGGACCTTGCGCTTGGTCACGTCTTTCTTGACAGGCACATTAACGCTGTACAGCTGTCCAGCGTTCCAGCTTGCGTTCTCCGCGAGCCATTCGCAGACTCGCAGGGCTTGCGTGCAGCTCTCTGCTACGGTTTCCGGATCATTCTTGCGGTCGAAGAATGCAAAGGACAATGCGATGGCACGATAGCCACAGACTGACGCTTCGAGAGCGGCGCCCAAAGTTCCTGATGACAATGCGAAGACAGCTGTGGTGTTGCGGCCATAGTTTGGTCCGGATATCACAAGATCAATTGGACCGCGATCTGTGAAGAAACAGTCCAAGCCTAGTTGGCTGCAAGCTGCTGGTGTCGAGTTGACCAGTACCCAAGGGTATTTGCCATTGTCGGTGTAAGAGGCCGATTCCGAATGGACTTCGGGTGCCTCTTCCGGAGGCCAATAGAAGACTGTCTTGACGTCTTTGCCGACAATGTGAGACTTTCCGATCCACGAGCGTTGCTGGTCGGGCAGTATCACGGAGACGGTGTGACCTGCTTTCTCAAGAGCTCTCACAAACGGTAATACGTAGGGCGAGGCTTGCGCGCTCGGTGGGCCGTCATCGTTAGTGACCTGTGAAAGGCATTAGTGGATGGTCATGTAGATCAAGATGACCATGTATCCTCACGAGAATATGCATTTCGAATTTGATCTTTGACCTTGAGACGATGATCAGTGCACGTTGATGGTGGTAGGTGGAAGAGGGCGGGCTGACGTCGGCGGAGCTGGGTCCGACGATAGAACTAGTTCTAGATCTAGCACGGCACTTACATCCATGGATCTCATTTCGACTCTTCTCCTGGACCTCGTTATCACCACGCGAGCCACATCGCCCTGGCATTGCTTGCGAGTGTGGGAGGTCATTGACCTGCACTCTCTGTACCCGTTGGCGGACTCGGTATCGGACATGCTGCTATCAGAAAACTCATGATGCTTGTGTGCAGATTACGGACAAAAACACTGCATCCATCTCACGCACTGTCCGGACAAGGAGTCCGACTCTTGACCCTCTCAATAATGACACTGATGACAGAAGGATCGACAAGCGTGGTGATGTCGCCCAGCTGGTCCTCTTCGCCGCACCAGATCTTTCGCAACAATCTCCTCACGGTTTTGCCAGCGCGGTTCTTTGGGAGGTCTGGAACCACGAGGACGTGTTTTGGAGACGCGAACTTGCCGATGCTTGTACAGACCTGATTTCTGGCCAACCTGGTTGCCTCTGCAGCATCAGCTGTCTCTTCCAAGGATACAAGCGCGACGACGGCTTGTCCGGTCAGATCGTCCGGCACTCCTATGACTGCGACCTCCGCCATCAATCTGTGCTCCAGTAGAGCAGCTTCGATCTCTGCGGTCGAGAGTCGGTGTGCCGCCACATTGATCACATCGTCGATGCGTCCTTGGATGCCAAAGTAGCCGTCTTTGTCTCTGGTGGCCCCGTCGCCGGTAAAGTGATAGCCAGGATACGGCTTGTAGTATACTGACATGTAGCGCTCATGATCTTTCCAGACCGTCCGGGCCATGCTCGGTATTGGTCGTCTGATCGCTAGGACGCCCTCCACACCCGGTAAAGTGATCTCCAACCCGGTCATCGGATTCAAGAGCACTGGGTCAACTCCGAAGAAAGGCAGCGTGCAGCACCCTGGCTTCGATGGAGTCGTGCCGGCCAATGGAGCGATGAGATGCGACCCTGACTCGGTCTGGAAGAACGTATCTTCGAGATGTATGTTGCCCCTGCCGACAACATCGTGGACCCATTGCCAAACATTCGCGGCCAGAGGCTCTCCGACGGATCCTACGAATTGCAACTGCTGCTGGTCCTCCGTGCTGTTGACAAACTCATCGCCAGCGCATTTGAGTAGACGCAAGACTGTTGGCGCAGTGTACAGCTGAGTGACTCCATGCTTGGCGACGATGTCCCAGTATCGTGAGGGCGTCGGATATACAGGCGTTCCTTCGTGGATCGCAATCGTGCAGCCCAGCATCAGAGGACCGTACAGCGAGTAGGAATGTCCGGTGATCCAGCCGATGTCTGCACCGCAGAAGAATACATCACCGCCGTCCGGGTGCACATCGCACACGTATTGTGTGGTCATTGCCGCGCCAAGAAGATATCCTGCGATGGTGTGAAGCAGACCCTTGGGCTTGCCGGTCGAACCAGAGGTATACAACAGGAACAACGGGTCCTCGGCATTCATTGACTCTGGTGGGTATACGCATGGCCATTTCTTGGTAGGCTCGTCCCCCAGAGATCTCGACCGGCTCGCATGCAGATATCGGCATCTGTTCCGCGATGGACGAGGCAGTGGTTCACATCCGGGCATTGACTCAGCGCATCGTCAACAATGTTCTTGAGCGGCACAGTCTTGCCGCCTTGGACACCCTCGTTTGCGGTCAAGACAACTCTTGCGTCTGCGTCTCGGATCCGGTCTCGGAGCGCATTCGCGGAGAATTCGCCAAATGCGATCGAATGGACGGCGCCGATGCGAGTACACGCCAGTACGGCGATGAAGGCCTCTGGTACCATGGGCGTATAAATCACCACGGTATCTCCCTTGCGTACTCCGAAGTCGCGAGACAACACTCAGCTCAAGCGCGAGATCTCTCATTGCAGCTCTTTCCACGTCAAATAGCGATTCGGGGCGCTCGGATCATCTGGTTCGAAGATTATCGCGGCGTTGTCCGGCTTCCGCTTCGCATGGCGACCGACGCAGTTGAAGGAGGCGTTCAGCCGTCCCTCCACGAACCACGCATCAACGCCGTCTTCGAAGCTGCCTTCATGCACAGTCCGGAAGTCTTGGTCCCAGTGAATATATTTGCGGGTTTGTTCCGCCCAGAAGAGTCCGAGTCTTGGAGCGACTTGTCGTACAGCTCGTAGTACTTAGGCTTCCAATGCGGTTTTGGCCTGAAGTCGTCCTAAGGGTGGCTGTCGAGACGACGTCATACACCAGTCAGCCACGTCCTCGACATCAGGTTCGACTTCTTAGTGCCCCTTACCCGAATCTTGCAAGAGGAACTGGCAGTGCATCTGCATGCCTAGATGTGACGATATCTGGATTGGCAATTCTGGTTTCCGAGATGGAAGAATGATTTGCGATAACCTCTGAGTCGCGTGGCATGTCTGGTTATTCTTGATATCTTCGACAGCCGAGTGCTTTGGACTTTGACATATCACCCAGGCAGAACACCGCATCAAGCCACCAACAACGGCCCGGTCAGCTTTCCGCAAAAACGCAAAAACGAAGGATCCAACATATTCTGCTCCAAGATACTGCCAGAAGTAGAGGATAGGCGACTGCATGACCTGTATGTCATATTCAAACCCGGCGACGACCTTAGTTCTGTTCACAGGCCACGGTTCCTCGTGTGGTATCGTGCCGGACTGTCGGTCGCAGACTCCTGTGTAGCACAGACAAGGACTTGTAAGGCTAAAAACAGATGCAGGTCACGAGGGAGCTTCAGCTATACAGTAGCCACTTCGAGTCGAGCGAATTCGAGGTGTACCCGCAGTGTCGGCGCTTGACATGCATCACTACGCGCAGGCTAAGGCACATGTAGGATGGTTCAGCTCATGCTATGCCCAACCCAAGGCCTGTGGTGCGACCATTATGAGACCCCAACAGGCTCATGGAACCATCGACTGTTGCGCCGCCCTGTCCTTTGCAACAGGCAAACCACCTGGTTGCTGATCTTGCAGACCTCTGGGATAAAGGAACGGTTGAGGTGTTCCGCGCCCTGAAATGATTGGTGCCGACAGGACCCGCACTAACCAACAAACGTATCTCACACATTGTAGGAGTATCGAAATCCGTCGTGGCGCTTTGGCCGCTGTTGAGCCATGCCATGCCTTCATCCTAAGAGCCCATTACCTCGAGAGCGAAGGCAAGCGAACGCGACCCTGTTCAACTCAGTATGCTGCAGTCTGTTTTTGCGTTGCAGACCAACCAAGACCAGAATTCCTCAAGCTCGTGCGAGTAAGCTGGATCCAATATAGGCGATACGGAAGCCTCTCTGCTCGTACAAAGTCACTGTACGAAGCATCGGGTGACTCTCTACTCGTCTCATCTTTTGGAATCTGCCCCAGGTTTTACAGCCTCTCAAGGGGGCGGCAGTCCTTGAGCACACAACACTCCGTGAACATCGACCACGGACTGGAGATGCTAGCTGGAAGAGCTTCTGCGGAAGAGATGGACCGACAAGACCATACGCAACCTACTTGCTTCATCGCATCAGTAAAAAGCAGCAACGGGACCGATTCCATAAGCCTTCAGAGCGAACAGCTGTCCCGATCCTCGCAAGCACTCATGGTCGACCAAGTTTCATGCGAGCCGACCAAGATGGCAAAGAGCATGGTCAGCCCCAACAACCACAAGACTGCCAGTGCCACCGTAGCGCCGCTGCAATTCGCCAACAACATAGCGCGAGTCGAACTCCTGGAATCATATATGGAACGACATCCCATGCCGGACATTGAAGGCTCTATGCGGGTCGTGAAGCTTCGCCATGGATTCTTCACAGTATGCCGACGCTTGTTTGCCATTGTGTTCGCCGCAAATCTGGTCACGATCGCCTCGCTTGCCAGTCGTGGGAATGAAATGAGCTACGGCGAAGCTGCGATTGGTGTTGGAGTCAACGTGTTCGCTGCGGTTCTGGCTCGACATGAACTACTGGTCAATGCAGTGATCGGTGTTGTTCACTTCGTTCCTCTGAGATGGCCGCTCTACCTCCGAAGGCGGCTAGGGAAGGTATACTGCCACGCTGGTATACATTCGGCCTGTGGCGCGGGTGTAGCTGCTTGGTACACTTACTCCGTTGTTCTGCTCGCCCTGCAACGGGTTCACGGCAACGATGGTATCAAGGCGGGAGTCTACTCATTCACGGCTATCATGTTCACTTGCCTTCTGACAATGGTCGGCATGTCGCATTCAACTTTCCGAGGTCGTTATCACGACATCTGGGAACAGTCACATCGATACACAGGCTGGCTCCTTACAGCTGCTATCTGGGTGCAGACTATGCTTCTCTGCACAGTATCCGACCGCTCCTTTCGCTCAGCTCTTGTGCTATCGCCGCCCTTCTGGTTGGCCCTTGGCGTGAGCTGTTTGCTAGTAAACCCATGGGCGATGATGCGGAGACGAACGTTCTTTGCCAATCAACTATCAAGCCACGCCCTGCGACTTGAATCCGACTACCGGAGGTCGAGAACTGGTCACAATATCCGTCTAGGACAATCGCCACTCAAAGACTGGCATGGCTTTGCCACCATTCCTCGCTCTGATGGCACCAAGGGCTTCTCAGTCATCATCTCGAACGCGGGTGACTGGACTCGGGACTTCATCACTTCAGAGCATCGACCGACCAAGATCTGGGTACGTGGAAGGCTGTTTCTGGGTATCATCGAGATTTCCATGCTGTTCTCGCCGCTGGCGATTGCTGCTACGGGCTCCGGGATCGCTCCGTGCATGGCTTTCATCCAGACACATCTTGACTGGCATGTGCGTATCGTGTGGTCTGCCAGATTGCCAGAGGTGACTCATGGTAGTCAGATCATCAAGACCGTTCTGAGGGCAGATCCAAATGCCATTATCATCGACACCAAGGAGACAGGTCGGCCCAACATGGCTGCCTTGATACATGCTGCATACAAGGTATTTGCTGTATCCGACCGACTGAAACTCAAGTACTGACATAGCTGGACCAGGAGATCAAGGCCGAAGCCGTACTTTGTGTCAACACCGCCAGAGTCACTAAGTTTGTCTCGTTCGAAATGGAAGCTAGAGGAGTGCCGATCTTCGTTCCCATCTTTGATTCGTGATCGCGATAGTCAAGGGTATGGTAGACTTTTGTGCGATTGCAGTCGCCATCGTCTGATCAGATGGCGACCGCAGACATACTTTTGCCAAATTGATCAAGTTGATCCAACCAGTATACCGAGCATGCCCTAGTAGAACGATCCGGTCTCCTTCTTGGAAGTCTCGCACCCACTTCGCCTCGTCTTTGTCCTGAGACTGTGCGGACCAGACGGTATGATGAGTAGTGAAGCCCGCCGCCAGACATACGTTCCTGAATGAGGTCGTTCGAACTGCCTCTCAAAATCGCGGCTGTAAGCCACGTCCAACTTCCCGCTCCAGGATATGCATCGTATCCTTGATCTTTTGCAACGATGGTGAACGCGACTTCACAGAATTGGAATTTAGAGCGGCTTGAAGACACGATTGGCGAGGTCTGAATGCACACGGCGGGCGAGTTTGCCGCTCGAATGACCATGTATCTATCGAGTATTGATGTCTGGTCCACGAAGAGATGAGCGTCCTCGATAATGGAACGTATGAGGTCCAGAACGAGCACCTCGCGCAGGACTGGCGCGATGCGGTAGATATCGTCTTGCTGGCGTTGTTGCACCCTCGTAAGTTGGTGGTGGTCGAGGGACATGGTCGTAGTACCCAAAAAGTGAGCGGGCGTCCGCCGGCTGAGGATGCGTGATGGGCCTGAAAGACTTTGCCGTCCATGTTCCGCTCGTCAGCCCGGGCGTGCTACATCTCGTTGGAATCTCCAGTGGTGGTCAGCAACTCCATCCCGTACCACATCGCTGGCATCATGTAGCTGACGTCTCTACCAAGGTCGACCGAGTCCAACTGCGCCATGCCGTGTATCAATCCGCGAGAGGTGTCCCGTCTTTGATCTTTTGCACAAGATCTGGATTCGTGACAAAAGCTCTTCCCTGTGACATGTCAGCGGTGTCCGATCAATACACGAGGTATGTCATACGAAAGCAATTAGCACGTCCTTATCCTTGTATTGTGTGTTCACGGCCGTTGCCGCAGACTCTGGACTGAAGCCACCAGCCAGGACTATCGGACCATGATCGCCCCATTGC
This sequence comes from Zymoseptoria crescenta, assembly GCA_026122155.1. Lineage (NCBI taxonomy): Eukaryota > Fungi > Ascomycota > Dothideomycetes > Mycosphaerellales > Mycosphaerellaceae > Zymoseptoria > Zymoseptoria crescenta. The sequence goes on from JALRMM010000027.1 coordinate 17,288, forward strand.
TCGATGAAAGGATCAAGCGACTCGCCAGCTTCCTAGAGCAGGGCATGGAGTCAGTATACGTACAAACTCGTGGAAGTGGGGGGGTGGGTGGGGGTCAGGGAGGAAGTCAAGCGCTGATATGCCTTGAGAGGAACTTCTCGAGACAAACAAACGCTGTAGGCTATAGTCCTACACTCCTTTCTCCCCTGGCTAAACTTACAACATCGACCCTCCCAGCTATCCTGGACTCCACAAGATGGACGTATCCAACTCCAAGTGCCTTAAGTCCAGCTAGGAGGTCGCAGAACTGCGGGACAGCATCTTTCATGCCCATACCTTGGTATGTACTGAACGGAGATATTCGATAGCCGACTCGATCACTTCCTATGGCCGCACAGACCGCTGCGGTGACCTCAATGCCGAAGCGGGATCGTTTCTCGATACTGCCACCCCAGCCGTCGGTGCGCTGGTTGACCACATCTTGTGTGAACTGGTCGAGCAAAGAGTTGTTGCCGCCGTGCAGCTCTACGCCATCAAAGCCTGCGACCTCAACCGCTACTCTGGCAGCCTCTGCGTAATCCTCCACGTATGTCCATATCTCTTCCTCAGACAAGGCTCGCGGGACAGGACCACCCTCATAAGCCACAGCCGAGCTTGAAACGACATCTCCTGTGCCATCTCTTGCTTTGATCTCGGGGTCTGCACTCCGTCCCAAGGCCCAGAGCTGGAGGTAGATGAAGCTGCCAGCTTCGTGCACACTTTGCACGATTCTCTTCCACGAATTGATCTGCTCTTCCGTGTAGATACCGGCTCTCCGCTCAGTTGTGCCGCTTGCTTGTGGAGAGATAAATGTGGCTTCGCCGATAATAAGTGTTCCTGGCACACAGGCTCGTTGTCCGTAGTACTCCCTGGCGGAGTCCCCGAGGACGTTGTTCTCGTCGGCTAGAGTGCTTCCAAGAGGGCCCATGACGATCCTCGAGGATAGCTCGCTGCGTCCAAAGCGTAGAGGCTTGAAAAGCCGGTCGTCATCCTTGGGAGACATTTCGGTCCTGTAGGTCTTACGCGAATTGCGTGTTGACATAAATCATACGAGGAAAGGTGTAAGATAGCTGGGAATAAAAGAAACTGTTGGAGCAGGAGATATTCGGGCCCGACGTCACCTCACTTTTGGGTTCAGCACGCCTTTGAACTCATCCCACCATCTTTCCCCGACCACCGGCATTTGACATGACTTGCGATGCGATGTACAATAATGTACGAGACTCGCTCCGAAATTGGTGGTATCAATCGCCGAGACGTGGCGGTTGACCGAAGATCGATACAGGCGACAATTCTTCATGAGGATGGGACTGTCTACGGCATACTTGTGTCGAGGGACTGACTCTGCAAGCTTCCAGCATTTCGTTGCTATTCCAGTCTCGAAACCACCTTTCACACCTATCATCACAGTGTTGGTCGACCCATTTACTGAGAAGAGCCACCCGAGATCGTGATGACTTGGCCTAAAAGCCCAATTAGCGACCACATGAACATCCAACTCGCAAGGAATGCGACCTACCATTGACCCATCCACCATCATCAGAAGCCAAGAAAGCAACCACACGGGCAACATCTTCGGGGGTCGCGCAGCGCTTGAGCGGACAGTGGCTAGCCATAAGGGCCTCGATCTTGTCCGCTGACCAGTCGGGAGATCCGCCAGGAATGTAATGCCTAGCAGACAGAGGATGTCAGCAGAGGCTAGAAGTCAGGACATACGCTCCACTTACCATGCGTTCTGCGTGAACATATCCGACTTGATTCCACCTGGTGCCACACCATTGACGGTAATGCCTCTAGCACCAAAGTCCGTCGCGAAACCTTTGATCATGCCAATGACCGCCATCTTTGAAGCATTGTACAGCACATGGTCCTTGACACCCAGCAGTCCGGCAGCGATCGAGCTCATCAAGATCAGGCGACCGTTGTTCTCGAGATACTTCCACGCCGCCTGACCGACGAAGAACTGTGCCCTCGCGTTCAGGTTGAACACATGGTCGTACTTCTCCTCCGAGATCTCCTCCGTCTTGTCCCACGACTCGGTACCAGAATTGCTCATCACGATGTCGATCTTGCCAAAGTGCGCTTTGGACTCCTCGAAAAGTCGCTCGATCTCGGCCTTTTTGCTGACGTCGGCTTGGATACTGATGGCTTTGGCACCTGTGCCGGTCTCCTCTATGAGCTTGCAGACTTCATCGGCGGAGGACTTGCTGTTGGCGTAGTTGACGACCACACTGCAGCCGCGCTTTCCGAGTTCGATGGCACAACCTCTGCCGATGCCGCGGCCGGCGCCAGTAATGAGGGCGACCTTGCCATGGAGAGAGGCGCTTTGAACGAGGACGGGTTGTTGTTGAGACATGGTTGCGATGTTCGAGTTGTCAGTTGTGGAATTTTGGAACGATGTTATTTGTAAGTGAAAGGTAGCCTTGAAACGTGAAGAAGATAGAGAAGTGGACAATGAAGGATGTCCAAGGAATCGCACTTTTTCGAGATCTCTCCGAGTATATACTTGCTTCGGCAGAGACACACTTACGCCGATTTCATGGTTCAACAGTGCTGCAGACAGGCAGTCCATTTGTGCGACCCGAGAGGGGAACCGAACGAATTGCTGCGAACCGCACTTCCTAGTTCCTACCTGCCGCCCCGAGCATCTTCGATAGACAGCGTAGAAGCAAAAAAATGGAGAATCGCACAATGTTCGGACTAGACAAGAGCTCCATGATCTCCAGTCCGAACAAGATGTCGCTCGCTGAGGCAAGGAGGGCGCCCGGATGTGCCAGGTGGTTGCCAGGGTCCAGACGAGATCCACTCTCTCGGGTCTTGTTCTTGAACGCGAAGACCGACGCTGCAGGTCCGATCGGATGAGCTGAATTTAGATCGCAATATCAGCTCGACAATGTTCGCCTGCGTCCTGTTACCATCGCAGACACACGACGAGAACCACAAGATAAGCTGAGCGGCATGACCTCGGATCCTTTCGTGCGCAATACTTTTGAAAGATTCTCAGTTGTCTGTCTGACCTGTGCTCCAACCCAGCGACTGAGGGTATACTGTCCGCCTCTATGCAAGCCGATGGCGCGATGCCGAAGCGACCGAATCCCGCTCCCTGAAACCCACCCGCAACTCTTGATGAAAGACTTCTCCACACCACCTCGCCTCTAGCCTCCCTCAGCTTGGAGCCCACTGTACGGGAGAATCGGTGTAAAACAGGAATGACTTCGAGAAACTCGATTTGCAATTCTGCCAGTGCCCACCGCTTGCGGCCACCGCCGCGCCGAAGGAGGGAATCGCGCGCAAGACAACATACCAGAGACCAGAGAAGAAGCTGAGTTCCTGCATAGGAGCAGATTGCAGGAACCGTGAATTATTGGTTCGTGTCGTCGTAAAATTTCATTCCAGTCGTAGAAAGAGTCCACCGTCACCGAAACGCCGGCTCCCTCGCCGCTCCAAGAACAAGTCAACTGTTGTCCGAGCAACAAATATGATCGATCCTGAGCGCACGGAGAGAACAAAATGAAAAGAACTGCAGACAGGTGTCAGCTCTGACAGATAGCAAGGACGAGGCGCAAGACACTGACCGAATTCTAAGAGATGCCCGTAGCGAGCATCTAAAACATGCCAGAAAGCGTGAAGCCTTTCTCCATCTCCACCTGGACGAAATACGAAGCCCGTCGGTAACGCTTGTCGTCGTACTTCTCGAAAACAGCGCCGTGATGAACTTGGGGATTTGCGCAGCACCTGTGGATCGCCTTGAGTGTGCGCTGGAGTTGGAAGAACGTGTAGCCAGAGTAGTGAACGTGAGCTGGTGTCCAGGGGCCTTTTCGAAGCATGATGCGAGCCATGCAGTGGGCACCAGCCGCAAGGAAACTCGGCTTGACGCCGACAAATCGCTCATCCATGATAGTAACCTCGAGAAAGTACTTTGCGAGCGTTCTTGTCTCGAGGTCGTAGTCGTCAGCTTTACTGATACGTCGCAGAAAGCTCATCGGACCTGGCCAGCCCAGCTCGAACTGGAGCATGCTGAGCATGAAGCGCTCAGCCTTGATCAGCTCATCTGCGCTATAGCCGTTGTCGACCATGTAGATGATCTCCTGAATTGTAGGGCAGTTGACTTCTTCGTATTTGGCGGCGAGGAAGATGGCGGTGGCGCCAACGAGTTGCAGCTTTCCGAGCGACACGATCTTGACGGACAGGAATCTGTCGATGTAGTTGACGGTGAGAAATAGCGTCTCAGGCAGGAGGTTGAAGCGCTGGTGGACCTGGACGACCCAGTCCATGAGCACTCCACGCATGGACCATTGGATCTCCGTTTGCTCATTCATGTAATGAGGGTTTGGCCGCATGCGTGCTTCCACTTCGCGCATGTACTCGAAGATTTCCTCCCCATATTCCGCGACCATGGATGTGTCCCACTTCTCGTCTTCAATGTCTTCTGCTGTGCGAGTCGCGTTCACATGATCGGCCGCCTCAGCGATCTCACGGCGAGCAGCTTTGTTGTCGGGATTGGGGTTGAGCACTTGAGTGACAGTGTTGAAGTCGGTTGTGATGTTGCCAAAGGATGTGCTCGTCTCGTACTCGGGGTCCGCTGGGTCCTCTTCCTCCTCAAACTCCATGTACTTGTCATCGAGTGGCGTATCGACGGGCTTGACATGAAAGCCTGCGTTTTCATCTCGCTGCTGGTATTCGTGCGCGTGGGTAAAGGTAAAATGAGCTTGTGATGGAACTTGAACCTGGACGGCAGCTGGTGGTTCGACCTTGACGATGCTCGCTTGAATATCAAAGTACTGCGTGTCCGGATACGGCCCTTGCGCAGCTACCAATCCGGCAGCGGTCGAATCTTTGTCTGCCTGCACACGCGGTATTTGCGGCTGCTCATCCTTGAGGACATTGCTCTTTTTCGTGGCCACTTTGCGGATGACGCCGGGTTGAACTGATGACTGCGGCTTTCCAGCAGCAGGTTGTGGTTGTGTTGAAATGGTCTGGAGTGAGGAGGACTTCGATGCAAGAGGTCGGACGGCTGGACGACTGAATGTAGGGACCTGTTGAGGCAGTGCGTGCTCTTTTGCGTATTGAATCTTCCCGGGCGTGCTCTTTCCAATTTCCGAATCGTCCTGGTGGCCGAGTTTAATGTTATGCTTCAATTGTGATTCTCCGAGCGCTTTCTTCACCATGGCAGGTGCGTTGAGAGCAGGTACAGATTTCGTGCGTTGGTGTAATGTTTTGCCGGCGATGGTGTTCTTTGGAATGTTGGACAAGACGGCATTCTCGTCGCCGAACACGCGCAGGCGAGCCTGTGGTCTCTGAGGCTGATCAGACATTTCGGTCAGTGAGGTTCAACCAAAGCGACAGCTGATCAGGTGTTGTGATGAGGCAGCATGTGACAATGCAACGAGACGACGGACAAGCGGCTGACTCAACAAGTGAACGCGGTGGAAGGGAGAGTAGTACGCAGAAGAGATGCTGGCAGACGTGAAAAGACTCGGTCGAAGTGAGGCGGAAGAGTCGGGTATGTGTTGTTGATGTGAGGTGAAGGTGGGAAGACAGTGAGGTGCGACAGCGGACCAACAACAAGAATATGAGCTTACCTTCGCGTCCATATTGGCCGTTGTTAGTACCGTGATATGCTGATGTCGATGCTGATAGTGCTGCTGGGTTGGCGCACGCGGTGGGTCGTGGTGGAGTCGAGAAGTCGTTGTTTGTGTTGTCCCCAAGTCCGATCAGCCCAAATCAACAATCCAGTCCAGAGCTTCACTCGCTCGCGCAGATCTCGTCAGTCGCTCCGGTCGGCATGCACACGGTCCACGGGTTGTTGTATGGATCACGAGATCGCCGGTCGTCGCGGCGGACGAGTATTGCTGCTGTCGAAGGCGATGTCGAATGTTAGTGAGATGCTGCTGCTCTGTCGGGAAATCAGAACAAACGTCCAAATTTACTAGCACCGTCTTCCCAACTTCTGGTTGTCTGGAGCTTGGACCCACGTTAAGGTAAACACGGGCTGTGACGCAACGCGACTTCCCGGAAACAGTCACGTCTTCCAACAACACTTCGAAACATCACTTCTCAGCTCTTCTCACCACACGGCCGCACCACCATGCGCATGAACTCCCGAAACTCCCTCCATGTGTTCCGGATATACTCGGAGATCATCGTCGGTGATAGAAAATATATCATCGCAGAGTCATCGGCGCCTTGGATCGACTATTGACATTCGCCTGGCCGCTCAGTTGCACAATCGCGAATAAACTCGAATTCACGTGATCCTTCGTCACCCGCTCCGAGACGACACATCGACCAACATCCTACCGCCAGAGGAATCTGCATGTTGCTCGGACGACCCGCGGTCAGCGAGCTTCCTCTGTGGGAGCCCGCGCGCGATATGTTGGCGAAGATTCAGCAGCTTGGTATCCGATCGGGTGACTTGAAACCCACATTGTCGGCGAACGGCAAGCCGGGGAGTCCAGGCACACACGCTACTTCGTCAGCCCCCTCATGCCAACCTTGAGGTTCCTTTTACCTCCGATGAGACCATTCTGCAGGTCGCGAAAACCGTCTGCTTGCGAAATCTGCCCCCCGTCTTCGGCGCAGCTGCTCGAATAGCACTCGCTCTACTGCTCTGCATCGCAAGCCTGAGACCATATCTCTTGGCTCGTGCGCCGTCCCTCTTCATCCTTCCCAACGCAGCGCCAAAAGGCGTGCGAGTTCGCCTTCGCATGTCCTGCAACTACCAGACTGTGCTTGATTTGAGCTAGGCGCATCATTGTGCTACCTGCGCTCATTCCGCCAATCGCCCTTCCGACTGTTCAACGTGCAACTTGGACTTCGGTGGCTTACCTTGTACAGTCGGAGGTGGAGAAAGGAAGTATTGTTGCTGCTTCTATCCCTCGCAAACAGATACATACAACTCGGACGACACATATAAACCTCGCACGTACTGCACACTCCGAGCCACTGGAGCCCAATTCATGCGGTGAGGTTTGAGCGGAGCGAGGGAGATACGGTGTGGCGCTGGAGTAGTGGTGCCACAAAATGAAACCAGCGGCGCTGAAAAAGACCTTTGACAGTCCTCTCTTCGGGAGCGAATGAGGTGTTGAGCGCCATCACGGCTCTTTCATCAAGGTCACATCAGCAATGCTTCATTGTGGTGTCTGAGCCATCGCGATGAGTAAAGAGCATCAGGGCCGGCGATCGCAGCTCCTGATTGGAGCGCAACCGGCCTGGCGGCATATGCGCAGCATCTTTCGCATTCTGCGGCTAAGGTCAAGGACTCGATTGGCGCTGCACCGCTATGCGCCTGAGCGGGCTCATTGATGGTCAACGTGATAGGTTTATATGTGAGCGTGATTGATTGGATTGCGGTCTGCCCTTTTCTTTGTTCACCTCGCTGGCTTCAGCCGGCTCTAAACCAGAGTACCACCTGGACCTCTCGAGTTGGGCTCTCGTGATGCCATAGCAATGAACGCTAGACACATCCATATACACTGTACGAGAAGAACCACATGTGAACTACTTGCGCCAAAACATAGTGTCTGATGATGTGCCCGTGCGGTGTTGTGCTTGTGCACAAAAGAGCGAACCTAGCATGCCGAAGCCACACCTGCTAGTAACCCGCTCCACACTCCTCCACCTTGGATTCCACCCGACTTGCACACACCACCCACTCGAATACCTCAATCAGTCGACAGTCGGGTCTGGTCGTCGTCGAGCTTCTTCCATCTTTTGCGCTTCGCTGTCGCTCCCTCCTCGGACCATCTGCAATTGGCGCAATCCGTCGTTGGGATCACTCCAGCATCCTCCTTCGGCGGTAAGGTCTTCGACGGTGAGGTGTCCGACGAACTTGGCCAAACCCATCATACGACCATCAGCAGTCTTCTGCTGTCATCGGACATTCCTTGTGAGTACCTATCGATATCGTATGCGCTCGAAATGCCGCAGATATGCCACAATCTCTTCATTGGCGGTCTGGAACTCGCAGCTCCCACCCAACATTCCATCTCCTCCCACCGGCGCCAGCGTTCTGTCTTGCCCTTTCATACAACTTCACATAGACTATTGAGACGAATGACAGCGATTTATCGACTAATCATATCTTGCGCAGATCTCGGACTCACTGTCGCCGACCTCCACCTACAAGAACTCGCACCCATCCCTTTGCGTTGCGCCGACGACGACGAGGGTGGCTCAAAAGGTTGAATCGACCTCAAACCGCACGCACGTCGACTCAAAGATACCTTCTCCCGCTGCGACCTGCAACTGGCCAAGGAAAAGAAAGATATGGAAGCTCCAAACACAGGACCGATGGGAGGCTTTGACGCTGCTGGCGCTGGCGAGACCAGGAGGCAGAGTCACTCATACTCCACCCGCAACGGTTCTTCTTCCCAGGATACACACTTTCATGCGAAAGTACACCACGGAAATGCACAGCGCTTGCTGAGAGGTAGTGCCGGCGCGGCCGCGACGACCGGCTATGCTCGAGGGTCGCCTGTCAAGAAAGATCAGAAACATGTCGTCTTTCAACTCATAGATCCTGAAGATCCTCGCATACAAGCTCGACTACCCATGCGAGTGATGATCTCGCCGCACGACACTACTGAGTCTATCATTACTACCGTCAAGAACTTCTATGGCGTCTACGAGTACGGAGTCAGTTTCGAGAATCGGGATGGCATCAGCATCATTGCAGCATACGACAACTTCGACAACGACATGACCGTCTACGTCAGGGCTGTTGCCCAGTCGCTTCCGCCGTTGAACGACCATGTCAAGGACGCTGGGTCTCCTAAGAGACTGGCCCTCGGCGCACCGTTTGAAATGCGCCCCCCGTCCCACAGCGCTGCGCAGTCGCCGTCACGGTCCGCCGCTCGATCTGCAGGAGTACGTAGCCTGTCTCCTCACTCGGACGCTGGCCGTCGCAGTGCATCCGCAGCGCCAGGAAACAGGGCGCGATTGCAAAAGTCGAAGAGCAAGGACAATAGCGTGGCTGGAGAACATGATGGATACAGCAGCGATATCAACGACAATGGATCTGTTGCCAGCTCGCGTCGTAGCAAGGCGGAGGAGATCAAGGCAGAGATCACCGTCGAAAACATCGTTGAAGGCGGACGGCGAAAGAGGGCATTTGAGAGCTCGGTAAGACGCATCTTGCGCAACTTACTTTATCTACCCACAAAACTGACGATTTCAAGGAATTGCCACTTTTTGTGCCTCCGCAAGTGCCAATGAGCACTTCGATTTCCTCGATATCTCCTCAGCGCCGTGCAGGCCCTCCCAATGCGTCACCGTACGGCTATAATGGCCAGCAGACTTTTGCATATCCTCAGCCGCTGCCGTCGCCTCAGAGCTACGGCTACGGCAGTGGCCCTTCGAACGGCTTCGCCCTACCTTCATTCCCGTCAAACCCATACCAGAACGGGTATCAGCCTGCCAGCAGGCAACTGCGCGGAAGTCGCGTCGGCCATCATTCTCATCGCAACTCGATCGGCGGCGTCCTTCCGACTCCAGATCCCACTATTGGAAGTGTCATCTCGGACGAAGATGTTGCTCTACAGCTGATGCGCCTAGGCGATCCTACCGCCTTTTCGCATGGCCGCACATCCACTTCGACCGTGGATGATGCGCTGAGCGGCAAAGCCGACGCCGCATCATCCGACGAGGAGGACGATGATGATGCGCAAGAAGAGGAGGATGAGGAAGGCACTTCTATTCTGCCTGCCGTTCCTCGCTTTGAGGATCCGGGTCCACGGAAGAAGAAGCAACGCACGGCGAACGAGCTTCCCAGCGATGCCACCAGCTGCGAGGACTACGAAGACCACCGCGATGCGACTTTCCGTGGCGACAGCGATATGGCTCACCATTTGGACGGTCCCCGCCACGCGGGCAAGTCGAAAAACAAGCCTCGCAACGGCAGTGGCTCCAATGGTGCCGCCAACAAATCGAGCAAGCCTCGTGCGCTATCCATCACCAAGTCCAAGAAGCAGTCAATGGGGCATAGTCACGCCAAGGTGCCCATGTCGCCTGCCTCGCTCCCATCCCAGTCGCGTAAAGCCTCCATTTCATCCACTATCAACTTCCAGCACCAACTCGGCGTCGATGAGGAAGATCTCTCCTCCAAGCCACGCTGCCAGCGTTGCCGCAAGAGCAAGAAAGGCTGCGATCGACAGCGGCCATGTGGACGGTGCAAGGACGCCGGCATTGGTGCTGACGGCTGCCTCAGCGAGGACGAGGGTAATGGTCGCAAGGGACGTTACGGGCGGCACATGGGCGTTACGATTAAGAAAGGCGAGGGCAGTGTTGATGAGGAAGACTCACCACAGCCGCCGATGTCGCAGCACGGTGTGGCTATGCCTGCGAATGGCTACTTCCTGGCGCCGGCGTTACCGGATAAGAGCAAGAAGCGTAAGCGCTGAACATGGGATCATGCGCGAATTGAACTGCAGCAGAAGCTTGAGGGTGAGAGCTGGTGAAAGAGTCCAAAAGCAGCTCCTGCTTCGACCAAAAAGAGTGAAAAATGATGGTTTCTCGCATTGAAAGCACGGCGTTACATCTCTGAGGGCGGATGTTCTTCATGATGACATGAATTTCCTTTTGTTTGGCGCTCCTTTCGATACTGCGCCTCGAGCTAGAGGAGGATGTTCAAGATGTGGTGGTGCTGTTGGAGAACCCTCCGACCTATTTCCTTACACAACGCTCAGCGAGCAACACAAAAAGAGACGAATGGGTTGCCAGGCGCGAGATGGGGGAGGGAGACTGCAGGGCCTGTCCATGTGCGATGTGTATGTATGTCAATGGTAGATTGAATGCAAATCGTCAACTTTGAATGTTTTTTGTCGTCGTTGGTAGTATGCCATACCCGCCTCGAGACAGAAGCTATACAGTGAGGCTTGTTCAGACCAACTGAATGCTGATCCCAACCGCAACATCAAGTACGAGCTGCGGCATATTTCTTCGTATGCAGAGTCCGTCGGCATCTTCTCGGACAATGTCGTGGCCCATGTGCACTCATTCGTGTGTGAGTCTTGGGTGGTCATTGGATTGGACCCCACCAAACGCGTGGCGCTTGTCGGCGTTGCATGGCAGTCCGATCCACCGCGCGTTGTCATATTCCCATGAGATATCTGCCATTCCAGTGTCAATCGACACTCATATCGTGAGAAGAATCGGGAGGTGCAAGTGCTACCCTCGACTTCCACCTCTATCACGTGCCTTCTACAGAACCGGGAAGATGCCTGCCGGGTGGGCCTGAAGGATTCGAGATCGACCGTGCCACCAAGACACCGACATCAACTTCATCACATCACTTGCACTGGTCAAGAGCTGGCTCTGAGTTTGTTCGTGATCATCCTACTCGCACTCCAGTCCTAAGTTGCTACCTCCCCCGAGATCCTACACTTCGTTGGGGTTGTGTTTCATATATTCCCTCAAATCGCTCTTCATACATCACAATGGCGGACGATGCTGAACCTCCGCCGCCTCGAACTCTCAAAGAGAGGATGGCTATGCTGCAACTCGCACAAGTCGGTGTAGCTCCCGGCAGCACAACTTCGACACCGATCCGTACGAACGGAATAAACGGAGCCAACGGCCAACCACCAAGATCAAGACCTCCGCCTCCTCCTCCACCTGAGCGGCCTAATGTCCCTGCAAGACCAGCGCGGACGCATAGCTCCAATGTGCCGCCTCTCAATGACCACAGCACTTCATCAACCGGGACTATTGCGAACCTTCCGGCAGAAGTCCAAGTGGGTGGTACTATTCCTAGCAATGGCCAAAATGGAAGTACCAGGCCAGCATTGCCTCCTCGAACGGCTACAGCATCGTCTCAATCCCCTGCGAATTCGAATCTACCACCTCGAAGACTTTCGAACCAGCCGTCACCAGCCTTGCCACCCAGAAGACCTTCAGAAACGAATTCGCATGGAGACTACAATCGGAGTCGCAGAGGATCCGCAGGATCGACCAGTTCGGCAGGAACGACTCGATCATCAGTCTCTGCGATGTCAACCGCCACGTCCATCACATCACAGGGTGAGCGCTACAGGATTAAGGCTCCTGAATACGATCCATCTTCACTGCCACCTCTGCCACCGAATCGGACCAAAGAGGACAGAGAGGCCGCCGACCGCAAGTATGCTGGCCTGAGACCGGCGCGTCGAGCATCGACTCCAAAGATCGGCATGATTCAAAACGGAACCACACCACCACCTGCGACTATGCCTCCGCCGCTTCCCGGTCGCTCGTTGCCTGCCTCGGCACAACAGCTTGCACTTGAGCCACTGCCCGTTAAGCAGACCGCAGCGTCTGCTAGACAATCAGGAATGCCACCACCACTGCCTGGACGACAAACTCAGCCCACAGCACAACCGACACCAGTACAGCCTCCTCCACGATCCGTGAGACCTGACATTGCGCTCCCTCCGCAAAAGAGACCATCTGCGCTGTCCTTTGGCATGAACAAATCGACCAACGTCCCACCACCGATACCAGGAGCTCGCCCTGGCTCTGCCGTCCAGTTAGACGGGACATCTCATAGTGCGCCTCCTCCGATTCCATCGACCTCGAAACCAGACCTTGCGGCAATACAAGCATCCAAGCCCAAGCTCGGCGGTACCACGAACGGTGCTGCTCCTGCTCCAGCTGGTGCGTGTATGCATTGTCGAGACTTCTCCGGCCCAGACAACCATGCGGCTCGGTTCCCACGAGAGGCTCTTCCTTCCCAGGATATCGGCTGGCTTGCACAACAACTATGTGCGCCATTCTCGTCACCCACCGATAAGGCGAGAGCCTTGTTCACCTGGCAGCATCACAACATTGCATATGATACTGAGGCCTTCTTCGGAGATAGGGTCAAGCCATCCACACCGAACTCCACCCTCGCAAGTGGCCTAGCTGTGTGTGAAGGCTACGCCGGTCTCTTCGCCGCTATGGCGCTGAAAGCTGGCCTGGAAGCTGTAGTCGTCAGTGGTCATGGCAAGGGATTCGGATATTCACCCATGAAGCCCGGTGATCCCCTACCGCGATATGAGGCGGGCCACGCCTGGAACGCGGTGAAGATTGATCGGGGCGAGTGGAAACTGATTGACTGCTGCTGGGGTGCTGGGTCCGTGTGTCCATATCAGACTCCGAACTTCCAAAAATCTTTCACGCCCGAGTGGTTCTCGCAGTCAAATAACGACTTTGGCTTGCGCCATTTTCCGGCCGAGACGGCCCACCAGTATCGCACTGATGGCCGTGTCATGAGCTGGGAGGAGTACATTGGTGGGGACGGGGAGGGAGCTGCATGTTCGGCGTTACTGTACTCAGGCTACATCGCGGAAGAGGGACTGCTTAAGCCGGCGTTCAAACCTACCGATGGCAAGATCGTGCTGGCGCAGCAGGGCCCGACTGTCAGGTATGCCCACCAACAAGTCTTGCAGAATGATTGTATACTAATACATAGCAGATTCTCCTTCCAAAAGGTCTGCCCACATTGGGACCCTATCCGCAATGGTAACGGACCTTACTACTTGTACATACTGGTCCTCGAGAGTCAAAATGGTGCCAAAGGCGACAAGATCCCATTCGACACGAATGGAGAAGTCTGGTGGTGTGATGTCCCGACTCATGAATTGGGCAGGCCAGGACAGTCCGTCAGCATCTGCGCCGTCACTGACTTTGATGGCCAAAAGGGCAGAGGTTTGACGAAGCAGCGATTTTTGGAGAGAGTGGGAAGATGCGGAATGGCGTGGGGTGGTGTCGGGAAGTGGGAGCTGGCTTGAGAACGATGATTGATGGCGACCTGCGAATATACCCTAGGCTTGTGCGCGAGCATGCGCGTTGATGTGACGCTTCGGCTTGATTTTGTATGTGGCCCCGCCCCGGCGACGCAGCTTGTATCTGCAGTAATACACTTGAGCTGGTATGATGATATCCAGGACTCGCATGCTCATGCGTGTCCTTTATTTGGCCACCATCTTTGCAGCTCCTTTATGCTCAATCGGCATCAATGATGCCGTTGTGCATGGCAATATGCCTGGAGAATTCTCCGCCAACGACATTGTGTCGCTCCAAGCTGCCTCCAGATAATGTGTAACAGCTTCTCCTCCCAATGCTTATTGCTGCGGCGATATGAGAACAACCGAGTCTCCTAGAACAGAAGTGAGCTGCCATCCATCGAGTTATCATTCCCAGGAGATCCCACCTCTCACGAACAGCATCTCCGATTGCTTCTTGACCGTCCGCACGTTGTCCTCGTCTTCCTCGTCCACCACGTACACCGTCTCGGACACGTCGCCTAGCACCAAGTTGCAGTGGCTGTCATATGCCTGCATTCTCGTCAGTCCTGCAACCTCCTTGTGACTCCCGAGTGATGCTCACGTGTAGTCGACCTTGAAGTTCGCGGTCTCCTCTGAGCTTGACAAAGACGATTTCGTTGAGCGAGAGGCGCACCAAGTCGAGCGGCTCATTCACCGGATTGGCACTTGCATCTTCGACGTCGGCCATCGGGCAGGGAAGTGTGGTGGGAAGGGATGGTTGGCGTTGTCTTGGTTAGAGGTGCACGAGATGGCGGCATGAAGTCGGAGCTCTTTTCGCTGGCAAGTTAGCCGAGCTCGGCAGCATTGGCCGTGGACCGCTTTTCTTACACGGGACCAACGTGCGCCGTCAATCTTCTACCACGCTAACTTCCCCATGGGAAACGCCTCACGGACCCTGGATGTCGATGACATCTTTGCTCGCGCGATCTCGCAAGGCGGCGACTTCGATATGGAGTTCCGGGCAGCGGAGCACGAGCAGGAACTGGCAATGCAGCGAGTGCAGGAGGGCCAAAAGAGCATTGAGACAGCAATACCGAGGATATAGCGAGGATCGAAACTCAGTGGCGGGTAAAAACTCAACGTTTCAACGGGAGTGTTTACAAGAGGTGGTCCTCGATGAATCTCGAGAAGCTGAATCGCAGACCTCCGAAACTCAAGAACAGGCAGATGGTGGAGACAAACAGCCCACGCGCGATGCTGCTTCGACTAAAAGCTCGGAACAATCTCCTGAGCAAACGAAGCGTGTAGAAGAAGCACGAAGGGCGTTTTGGCTGCAGGAACTCAGGCTAAAGAATCGGCAGACCCCCGAAGGCGTAGCTGCTAGTCTCGATGGAGAGAGCGAAGAGAGAGATGCATTGTGGAAACAATTCGACGAGGTCGACGAGAACGGACCATTGGCGATGGATGATACACAGCCGTCGAAGCCAGATCGCAGTACAGAGTCAAGATCCCGTCCGAATCGCTCTCACAGAGACGACCTGTCCGCAGCTCTTCTGGATAAGGATGCCGATGCTGTCGCCCGGTGCCTGCTGACAGCGATCCGACTGAACGACCTGGACTTTGTTCGGGACATACCCAAAACGACCTTCTCGGAGATCCTCCGATGCCTCGATACTCGTCATTTTGTCGCGAAGCTCGGCAACATCCATGTTGACCTGAGCACCGCCGCAGTGAATTCCATGAACATCGCACCAATGCGTGAGGTGGCCTTCGAATACGCCTCTGTGCTTCGTCAAGTCCTGGCCATCAGACGTGCCGCAGGAGTACCTGCTACCCTTAAAGACGGCAGGATACTGCTTCGCTGCGCTCGAGATCTGGGAAATCGAAAGATGGCCGAGTTGATCTGGTCCGATCTCGTGAGCCATAAGATCAAACCAGACCTTCCATGCTATAATTATTACATGTCGGCCACTGTGTGGAATGGCATGCATCTGGCGGGTTTTCGCCAGAAAGTGCGGGTCATCCCATTCTTCCAAATGGCAAGGACAAGTGGCAAGTACACGGACAGGAGATTCAAAGACTACAGGGTCGGCGAGAAGGGAGTGCTTGAGGGTGCGATGCGCATCTTCAACGAAATGGTCGCGCAGAAGATTGCGGCGGACGAGGAGAGCTTCCGCATACTCATTGTGGCGGCGGCCCGCGAGGGCGACATGAAGACTGTCAAGGCAATCTTGAAGAGAGTCTGGAGCATCGATGTGGACGTCATACTTGCCAGTACCGACACTCCGCCAATCTTACCGAAGACCATGCCTCCGTACTCGCCGCTGTATCCACGATCGACGTTGCTATTCACTATCGCCCACGCTTTCGGCATCAACAACGATGTGCCCGCCGCCATTCGATTGGTGGATCTCGTCGCGCGTCACTACGACCTGCAGATCACCAAGCATGTGTGGAGTCAGCTGCTTGAGTGGACTTTCGTTCTGTCGATCCGTCGACACGGCACCAGCATGAATGACGGCAGCAGGGAAGGTCAGATCTCTGCCGATAGCGTGCAGAAACTCTGGCAGACGATGATCGGCGAGCCATACAATATCAAACCTAGTATGGGCATGTACAAGTACATGATCAAAAGCCTGTTCCTCCGACAGATGAGCGGAGAGATTGCCGACCTGCTGAATTGGGACGTGCTAAGGCTGTACAAAGAGCAGCGGAAAAGGTCGCGCTTGTTACTTCACTCACTCAAAACAGCAGTCAGATCGGACAAGAGGGTATCACCAATGGCGCGCAAGCAATGGGAATTGGAAGACCTCATTGGCCAGCGTAACAACTTCTGGATCCGTCGCTGGATCAGGCTCCTGCTCGCATCTTTCAGGGACAACCGTGATCCGGTCAACATCACGCAGCATTACGCACGCAGCCTCCCTCGTCTGCTATGGAATTACCGCGGCCATGTGCCGACCAATGTGCGATACGAAACACCAACCGGATTTGTTCAGCTGGAATTTCGGTCGGAGCAAGAGCTGATTGATGCTGGGCTTGCATCGTATGCTCCGAAACTGAGGATGCAAAAGATACTGGAGCCTACGTCTAGTGTCGTCGGAGACCAATGGATTAAGCGGAAGCCTCATCTTTCGCGAAGGCTGGCAGAGACTCAGGGGGTCCCATACGATCCTCAGACTCACGCAAATGTCGTGAATCGCAGTGTTTCGCGAAAGTTCAAGATCGGAATGCCAGTCGATGTATAGAACTGTATCATAGCTCACCTTGTTTCCTTTGGGGGTTCCCCTGTTTTAAGCCGTCCCTTGCATCCACGCACGACCATGCGGGATCATGCCATGGCACGTGTCGGCTCTTGCAATGGCCCGAAGTTGCTTAGCGTCTCGACAAGCTTTTCCGACCGAACTCGCTCTTACCTAGCCTTTCACGTGTTGCACTCACGACTGCTTCACCTGGCACTCAAACATTAAAGCCGGCATCGCGCTGGTATCCGACCACGCGCGTCTCGCAACAACGCCTTCAGCTGAGGCACTCCTCTCATTACGCAAAGTATCCATGGACCGCAGGCATTTGTAGCAGATTTCCCGCGACGCGGTTTTTCGTAGTGGCATTGAACGGGCATAATACCAGCAACACAACTCTCGACGGTTCCTCTTACGCAAATTAAAATGACGTCCATCAGAGACTTCGAACCTCGAGACTTCGAATCCCGCGTCCGGTCTCCTACCATGGGAACACAGAACACTCAAGCACCGCTATCTCCTACGACCGTTGATCAGCCGACACTAGACCGGCAAGGCAGTATAGCATCGAATCATTCTGCTTCCGGTTCAGTCGCTGGTACACTTCGCCATCGCAGGCCGACTCGGTCCAATACCGTCAAGACATATCACGAACCGGCACACGTCCAGGACTCATCCCAGCCCGGAGCCGAGCCTGGAATCGACACCCACGCTGAAGCCGACAAGGTCCCGCCGCATCTTACCGCGTTGAAGGAAGCTTGCGACATCAACATCATTGATTTCTCCGACAAGGACGTCCGCCGGGTGCAGGCCGACAATGAGAGTCTTGCCACTTTCCTGGACATACCACGGACCCCGGATCTGCCGTGCAGGTGGATATCGGTCAATGGACTGAGCTATGATGTAATTCGTGTCCTTGGAAACAAGTATGATCTTCACGGACTCGCAGTCGAGGATCTCGTCCATACCCATACCCGGACCAAAGTCGACTGGTATGCCGACCATGCGTTCATCGTTCTCACACTGCAGAAGCTGGTGCGATTACATCAGCACGAAGGCAGTGGTGAGAACTGTGACTGTAACGATAGTCTGACCGAGGAGGACGAGGAAGAAATCGATGCGAAGTTCGAAGAGCGCAGTCGACATAGCAGGAAGTGGTGGAGATGGACGAAGAAGAAAGAAACCGACACATTGCCACGATATCTCGACCGGAACAGAGACGGCAAGTTCGACGAATTTGTCACTGCTCATAACGGCGTCTCCGACAAGTCACCATTGAAAGCCATCCGCACATTGCAACGTTATGAGAGTGCTCAGATTCCCGAGCACACAGCGTGGATGGAGAAGCAGAGTGCTTTGACGGAAGAGAATCTGGCCGTGAGCGTTGAACAGGTGTCGATCTTCTTGCTGTCTGACAACATGGTCATATCGTTCTTCGAACGATCGGCGAGCGATGTCGAAGAACCAATCTTGGAGCGTCTCGACAGTCCTGCCACCATGCTCCGCAGAAGCTGCGATGCTTCCCTACTAGTGCAAGCCATCATCGACGCAATAGTCGACTTGGGCGTTCCGATCAAGGACGCATACAACATGTGCCGGAAAGAGCTACAGATCGACGCCATGACCAATCCCAATACTCGAACCTCCCGCTCGCTGCACATCTTCGGAGAAGAAGTCGACATGCTGCAGAACCTTTTTAAGCCAATCGTTCACCTAGTCAACTCCCTCCGCGACCACAACTCCGAACCATCACCCAACCTCGCACCCGACTGGACACCATCGATCGACAAAGAGCCACCAAAGCAAGAATCCACCACCAAGCCATCGAAGCGAGATCGCCAGGGCGTCCCCGCCACGAATCGATCAATATCAGACTTCCGACGCATCGCGAAGGCGCGCGCCGACACCGCCACCAGCGTGACCATCACTCCTCTTGCGCACACCTACTTTGGCGACGTCCTAGACCACTGCATCACCATGATCTCCGCCCTCGAGCAAATGGACGCGAGTGCCAACAACATCTCCACCCTGATCTTCAACACCGTCGGCGCCCGCACGAACAACTTCATGATGATCCTCGCCGTCGTCACCGTGTTCTTCGCGCCATTGACCTTTATCTCGGGTTACTTCGGCATGAACTTCAGCAGTGGCGCCGGGCTCGCGCATCCGTTTGCGTTCTTCTGGGTCGTGGCGATCCCCAGCTTGATCGTCTTCATGCTGTTGGTGTTCGGCGTTATGCTCTGGGATAATATTCAAGACTGGCTCGCGAGACGTGGGCTTAAGGCGCACTGGGGACGGCGGGCTCGGGCGTCTCGGAATCGTCGGCGTTGATTCGTCTTGGAGCGGTTTTGTATTCCTGCGGTTGTTTCTTGTTTAGCATAGCACCAAGATACCCAGTGTTGAGACAATAGCATTCGATGAGATAGTACATATACACAGCATCCTGAGCTTCACTTCTCTTACACAATCCTCGCACACTGACTATGACATCAAGACACCTCGTGACAAAGTAAGGTCACCATCCTCATTGCTGACATTGGTTTTGTGAACATTGAGAAAGCTGCGTTGGTATGTACGCTATACACCATCAAGATTTCGTGCAGGAACCCATGCTCGCCATCGCTCGCTCATCGCGCATCAAAAAGAAAGCCTTCCATAATCGCGACAGTGATAGCCATACCGACCTCTACATAAAATCTCCATCGACAAAGCTCTCCTCGTAGCTTCTGGCAGTAGTGGCAGCGGGCGCCTTGCTGATCTTCTCCAAGCGATCCTTGTTCTTCTCGGCCAGCTCCACGCGCGCAAGCTTGGAGTAGAAAGTCCGCACGCGCTCGTGGGCATTGACTTTTTTCGGGTCGAATCTCAGCACCTGCAGACCCGCCATGCTCGTGGCACGACTGAGCGCAACGTAGGCCTGGCCCTTCTCGAAGACTTTGCCCAAGTCAACCTTGACACGTTCCAGGGTCTGACCTTGTGCCTTGTGGATAGATAGCGCCCAGGCGAGGATGAGTGGTACCTGAGCACGAGAGGCTTGAACTTCGCCGTTGGGCAGCTCGACTTTCCATGTCTCCGGCTGGCAGAGAAGATCACGCCAGGTGCCGTCCGCAATGGCGAATCGTACGAGCGGCCACTTCCGGGAGGTGGTGATACCGTCCATCATGCGAGGTCTGTCTCCAGCTGCAGCTTCTCCTCCAGTCGCGGGATCAGTCGTGCTCTGCACGGTGCCTCCGGGTGACTGCATAAATGCGTCCTCGTTGTTGTTGTAGCTGTCGAACTGTCGCTCGTCCATAAAGCCGATGACACGACCGAGAGATCCGTTCACGAGCGTTTCGTCAATGTTCTTGATTAGCATCACCTGCGCACCCTTCTTCAAGGTGATGAGTTCAGGTGCGAGACAATTTGCCAATAGACGATCGCGCTGTCCCTTGTCGGTGATCGAGCCGCCGTCCTTGGCCGGGAATGGGAACATATTTCCTTGTAGAAGATGCAGTCGATTTGCGTTTGCACCCTCTACCTCATTTCGAGTAGGAAACAGCTCTGTGGCGTCGAGCATATCGTCGAAGCTGAGAGGTCTTGAGAGTTTCCTGAATGCTGCCGTCGACGACTCGGAGAGGCGGCCCTCGCGCATCTCGTTGAGCATACCGGCAAAGACTAAAACATTGTCAGCTTTATGTTAAAATGGGGCAAAGACTGTGCCTGACTTACCAGGATCCTTTTGACGGAAGACATGGTGCAGCCCAATCGTGTGCTCAATGCTGGTGGACCAGGTCGAAGCGTCGAAAGCGAACTTGGCGGCACGTCCTCCTTCTGGAACTGGCGGTAGTTGGAAGAAATCTCCTGTGATGACAAGTTGGATGCCGCCGAACGGGCGGGCGTTGTTCCTGATCTGACGAGCGATGGCCTCGAGCTTGTCGAACAAATCGCCGTCAACCATGGATACTTCGTCAACGACCAGAACTTTGGTACGCATCCAGCGGTGCTTTGCTTTTTGGTTCCTCTTGATCTTCTTGACTAACTCGGGAACATCCTCCTTGCCCAAGCCAATGCCAGCAAAACTGTGCAGAGTCACGCCCCCCACGTTGCAGGCGGCGAGACCGGTCGAAGCTGTCACGGCAACGCGATCGGGCTCCCTCGAGTACTTCTTGCGCAGACAGGCGATGATTTCGCGCATGAGAACTGACTTTCCGGTACCGGCAGACCCAGTGAAGAAGGCACTCTTCTTCTGCTCAATCACCAAGTCCAAGACATGTTGCTGCTCGTCACTGAGGAACACACGCGCGGGCCGCTTGTTCGTGCTCTTTGCCTTGGCGATGGACTCGTCTGTTCCTGCAAGGTTCTTGACAGTCTTCTTGCTTTCCTCACGATGCTTCACCCGTGCCTCTTTCATTGCGCTGGCTGTAGTATTCCAGGGATTCTTGTCCTCCTTCTTCTTCGCCATCGGAGTGAAGGCTGTCACGCTTTGTGTTCGAGGAGCAGCAGTACGTGGAGGCTCCTCGGTCTGTGCCTGCCATGGCAATGTCCTCCTCTTCGCGGGTTTTGGCTCAGGTGAAGCTCTGCGTTGTGTGTCTTTGCTTGCAGGTTGACGTCCGTCAAATGCAAAACGCTGAAGGGACTGCTGCGGAAGTGCAGAGTTGAAGTGTTCAAGCGGCGACGAGGACCAAGGAATCGGAGCACTACTTCCAGGAGGCTCAGTTCGTGCCGGCGGACTCATGAGTCCACGGCTTGGGGTCGCAATGGTCTCGGTATTTCGTGCAGTCGGCAATGTAGGATACTTGATCGGCTGGCCAGCAGGCGGATTGGGTCGAGAAGTCTGCTCTGGTGGTTTTGGGCGGGAGGCCTGCTTGGGAAGCTCAGGGTAGCTGATACCACCTAGAGCCGTTGGTTCCTCCACGTCCAGATCGATGTCGCTGTCGAAGTCATTCTCGCCGAAGAAGTCTTCTGGCGGAGCAGATCCTCCTCCCACCACGATTGGCTGGTACTGTGAGCCTGGTCGCTCATCGTCGAAGCCGCCTCCCATCGCCTTAGCCAACCCACTCGCGGTCCTCTTGATCCCGCCGCGGTGATGTGTCTGATAGCTCTTCAATTCGTTGACGGTCGATGCTGAACTCGGTTTGAGCGGAGGCCTGTATCCCGGGTTCGTGGGTTGAGTCGTGGACTTGGACTGCGAGGAGGGGAAAGTCGACTGAGACAGCTGCGGCGGCCCGCTCTTCTGCTCATGGTCCTTAACGGCGCTTCGAAGCATCGTGTCCGCTATCGTTGCGTAGTGCTTCGACTTCGGGAGTCGTTGTCGATAAGCAATCTTCTGGGGCGTCCAGGAAGGAACGTGCGCGACCAGGCGGCGAGGAATGACAGCGGGCAGTCGCGTTCCCTTTCCCGCAGTTCGTGCGAGGAGCATGCAGCACGGCAAGTACAGCGCTTAGGGATTGTCGTCAGGAAAACATTGGCATTCAATTCGTGCAGGTGGGGACGAGAGCAGCGCGTACAGTACTGCTGTAATCCACGACGCGCCCCCCAGTTCTTTCTACCTTAGCGCGCACTTCCAGAGCCGAACCTTAAAGTGAGTGCCTCACTTTTGACCTCACTCACGACGGTCTTTGGGAAACAGACTCAGCCGGGCCACGGGGACTACCATGATAGGCAGCACGACTCTTCAGCATGACTCCCCAGACCCTATACCGCTATCTGGCTGACTTGCACGCTTACACGTACCGCTATTTGGATGTGCTTCTACACTACTTGCACTCGTCTGCGCGTGTATCTTGTCGTACTACTTCGCTTCCCTGGCTAAGACCACTTCCATGTCAGAGACTCCGCCGTCATGTCGGTGAGAACCGACATGATAGACGATGCCCCCCAGGTTCACAGCCTCTTCCGTAGAGTCACTGTGCCACCCCGCCAGCCGGTGCAAGATGAGGCAACCGGCCAGCTGTGACCTCGGATTGGCGACGATGAATCTGAAAGCTGGTCAGTAAGTGCCGCTGAAGGAACGAGGTGCTGACGACTCACAGTACTCGACGAGCGAGCTGACAGGATGCACAACGGCTCGACCACACCGTGGGAGCCGCTGCCACCGTGAGGACCACCTCCGCCCGGTTTACCTGACACTGCATACAAAGTGCAAACATCAGGGACCAGTGACCTTTTAGCCGGCCCAGAACTTAGACGCTCCGCAGCCACGAGGGAAGTTCACCGACAGCTTGCGCCGTGGTGCCGCCGTTTCGCTCGACGAATGTCCCGGACGGTCAGCCAGCGATTACGGAAAAGCGCCGCCGCCTCGGAAGGTAGCGACGACAGACCGCGGCCGCCGACTGCGCCGTCGCCTCGAAAGGCGACCACGAACCTCCAGTCAGCGTGTGAGCGTAACTGCGACATAGGCGCTATCTGTCGGATACTCACCACAACTAC
The DNA here is from genome assembly GCA_026122155.1 of Zymoseptoria crescenta. Classification (NCBI taxonomy): domain Eukaryota; kingdom Fungi; phylum Ascomycota; class Dothideomycetes; order Mycosphaerellales; family Mycosphaerellaceae; genus Zymoseptoria; species Zymoseptoria crescenta. Next base: position 40,677 of record JALRMM010000027.1, read on the forward strand.
GACGACTGCGCGTCAATGTAGAAGGGCAAAGCATGGACAGCTGGGGTAACGAATGCGACAATGCGCTTGTAGCCCTGTACGCCGGAGGGGTCCTGGATGGAAGTTGTGCAGTGAAGTGAGGGGGTGAGGCGAGGGTGAGAGTGGAAGGAGGAAGAATGGGCAAAGGTGCAAGTGTGGAGGTGATGGTGTTGTGGTGACGGAGAGGAGGGTTGAGGTAGGTGTTGTGATAAGGCCGCTGGAGGTGCTGGCGGTGGTGAAGTTTGAGCCGTTGAATGATGAGGCTGTGGTAGCAAGTTGGTAGTGCTCGCTGATGGTGGCTTGTCGTTGTCGATGATCATGTCGACGAGCATGTTGGTGATGCCACTCTCGACGTCGGATGAAAATGGTTTAAGGGTGGAGGCGGAAGGTTTGTGCGTGGATGACGACTGAAGCGACGCCTTGGCGTGTTTCCGCTCCGCTCTGCTTCACTCGCCGGTAGCCGAGAGCTCAATGTCGTCAGCGTCGAATCGGCCATTCTAGAACGCAGTGAAGCATCGTCAGTGGCGCTGTCCTGGTTGATTGAATTTCGAAGCATGGTCAAGAATTCGAAGCGCCAATGATTCAAGCCTGCCTCACCAGCTCGGAGAGAAGAGAGAGTAAGTGCAGTTGTACCGCCGCGCGACAACGCGAAGGCATTAAAGCATGGCTGCAAAGCATGAAGGGAGACGAGGTCACCGGAAGGAGGACTTTCGACACTGAGTGCTACTTTCAATCAACGGCAACGTTCAAGCTCATACTACGTCGACTCACGAAGCAGCGCAGCGAATCCGCAAAGGTGGTCTGTCATAAAAATCGATCTATCGTAGAAGCATGGGTATCATCGTGTAGGCTTGCCTCTAGTGCGCAACGAACGGAAGGCTAAACCCCTCTCACAACAGGTACTTCTTCCATAAGAGGAAGACAAGAGCTGCAGCAACGCCGTAGATGGCCTTGTCGATCCAAGCTGGCAGACCATCCTCCTGCCGTACAGGCTGCCGGTTGGGTTGCCGCTGCTGCTGAGCAATCGCTGGCGCAGGAGCTGCGACCACTGGCGCTGACACTGGTGTCGTCCGGGTTGGTGATGGGTTCGCTGTCTCCGGTTTCGTCTCCGCCGCCTCCGACGTCGCTCCGTCCGCACTTCCGCTGCCCTTGGCAAGATCCTCCCTGTAAGCAAGCCGTAGCTGCTCTGGCACTGCTTCACTCTTGCTCTCCCCTCCTTGTTCCTTGACGTTCTCGTCGATTTCCTTGATGATCTCTTCGTTCGTCTTCCCACAAGCGGCACATCGTGACAGCTTGCTCTGTGCCGCGAACCTCCTTCGAACTTCATCACTCGCATCCATGCCTCCGACTTGTCCCTTCGCGTCCGTGTCCATGAAGCTCCGTATTGCTACTAGCGCTGTCCGAATACCCCATGCTGGCTGCCATGTCTCCTCATGATGTCCGCTGATCGACAGACAGATCTCTCTGTTCACTTCGAATCGGCCCGTTGGTGTGAGGAAGCGGAACGAAGGTGGTTTGAGCGGGTATGCAGGTGGGAGAACAATACGACCGTGGTATATGCCGCCTTCATACGGTGACGGTGCTGGCGGTCCGCGGAGTGTGAAGTGCCATTCGAAGAGATCGGTCTCTAGTGGTGCTGCATGGTAGTCTGATGATGGCTGATTCGCGAGCTCGGACGCTTCCTTGAGGATTCTTTTGATCGTCGGGTTCTTGGAAGACATGGTCAACAACCATACATTGTCACGAGTGTGAATGATCAGCTTTCGCAAGCGAGAGATGCATCGACGTGGTGAGCTTTGAGTCTGACGGACAGCTGTTCGTTTTACTCCGTACAATCCATGAATGATGTCGGAGCTTTGGAATAAGGTTGGCGCTAGTATACGCAAATGCGGCACGAGATGGCGTGGACGGTGGACCCCTCTCAGACTAGATTCCACTCTTCCAAAGTTCAAAGAGAGCTTCTCTGAGCCTTTGAAAGGACATTCTCGTTGTGCAGTGTACATATTTGTGAGACTTCAGCATACGAGATACCAATCGCTTCCTACTGTTGCCTCTGGACTCTCTACGACTCTGCGAGGAAAGTCAAGCATTGAGTACAACAGCCAAGCTAAGCTCTTTGTTCGACCGCTTCCTTGTCTTTCTTCGGATCGGTCCACGACCAAAAGCCTGAAAGCAGTGGACTGGGACGTACGCAAGCTGCACCGCGCAGAAAATCGCCCCAGAACCACTTAACATGGCCACCGAACCAATCATCCCGATGCCTCCTCGCGAGCCGGAGGAGATCAGCCAGCTGGACAACTCCCTCGTGTTCCCGACCTTCACATCCAGCACAGCGTGGACCCTGGGATCACTATTGAGAACACGATTGATGGCCTTCGCCAAACCCGCAGTCATCGACATCAGTCTCGCCCACGGTAACCACTGCCTCTTCCACGCTACAACACATTCCGGCACAGCACCAGACAACGACTCGTGGGTCGCACGAAAGAGGAATACAGTGCTGCGATTTGGGAGCTCGACATGGTACATGCACAACAAGTTCAAAGGGGATGAGGTTGCTTTCGCGGCGAAGTTTGGGCTGGGAACAGCGGCTGGCGATTACGCGATCCATGGCGGAGGATGGCCGGTGAGGGTGCAGGGTGTTGAAGGTGTGGTCGCTGTGATCGTCGTGTCTGGGTTGAAGCAAGAGCAGGACCATGGTATCATTGTGCAGATTGTCGCGGAGTATATGCTGGAACTGGGCATTGAGATGGGTGATATGAAGAGAAAGGACGACTGAGGGCACCGCGGGCCTGGACATGTATGTGAGGATGACGACTGACATGCCTGAAAGGTCTTCCTGGAGCGAGGTCATGTAGATAGGTTCCTTGTTGCACAGCTCGTGATGATCCACGCAAGACTGGGAAGCTCGTGTATGGTAGAAGTCCCAATATCTCCCTCGAGCTATCGAAGCATTTGCGCTTATTGTGATGAGTCCTGAGTGTCCATGTTTCCCTCATCGCGAGCTGGAAGAAGTCCTTCACCGGAGGAGAGAATATAATACAACCGCTACATCTGTATTTCGTAGCGGAGAAGTGGTCTCACTGTTTTATACACCCAACCTTCCCTCACAAAGCTGGCTTTGCACCGGTCGGAACGCCAGCAGTAAGAAGCTGTGATCCGCGGTTAGCATGGGGTCTCATCACTCCCGATCATCCACTCGAGTCATACCTCATTCGCGCTCTGCTGCATGCGCATCTCCCTCTCCATCTCCTGGTACTGTTGCTCCTCGCTAAACGCCAACGCCCACGGCACACCGAGCAGCAGCGCACTCGTGCTCACGACCCACAACGTCTTTCCGCTCAAGCTCAGACCCGATGATATCCATGCGTACCCGGTGTCGGCGGCGCTCGCGATGCGCTTGCGGTAGGTGGGCGGGACGATGTCTTTGAGGGCGTACACTCGGTCCAGGATGGTCTCGTCAAAGGCGTCGTCTTCGTCTACGTCTGATACTTCTGACTCTGTGAGTCAATTAGTATTTGTCGCTGATGGGGAGGTCGTCACAATGTGCGCACCGTCACTTGTGTCCCATTCTTCGTCGTCCTCTGCCTTTGGTCCTGATTGTTGCGCGAAGAGCTCCTCATCCGGTACTTCTTCGAGTTGGACCATTCTGGCGGGTTCTGTGATGAATAGGAGTTGATCGTGAGGTGTCGAGAGTTTCGAGATGTCGCGGTCGATGGTCGGTTGATGCGAAGTGCTCGTGTGAATGGTGGTTGAAGGCAAGACAAAAGTCCGCGAACGCCAAAGCTTCGGCCAAAGTTCTGAGCGGAACCGTGCTTGCGTGCGTCACCGAACGGGAAACAACATTCAACTTACGACGACCACAAACTATGGTCATTCTACGACACATCATTCATTGCTCATTATTCAGGTCTGGACGGATACCTTTTCCTTCTATGGTGCCGCTATACCACCCTAAGCTTATCGAAAATCCGCATCGCCCAGGACCTAGTAACGACCTTCGAACGTATTGATCTTCTCCTTCACGACATCTGCAATAGCATCCTTGATCCGAGTCTCGCCACCCACGAGATCGAACACGAGCCCCTTCGTCAAATCGTTCTTGATACACTCAACGACGACAGACGCCACGTCTTCGCGAGGAACAGTGACCGTGATGTGAGGCTTTCCCGCTGCGACCTTGCCCGTGCCCGGGTCCTGAGACAGACCTCCTGGACGGACGATGGTGTAGTCAAGTCCTCTGCGATCGTTCTCTGTGACTAGACTGCGGTCTGCCGCCAGCTTCGCGACCATGTAAGGCTGTGTTGCAAGTGTCAGCAATTTCGACCTGGGAAGGATCGCTCTTCATCCAACATACCCCAATCGCATTCCAAGTCTTGTTGCTCCTGTCCCGATCACCATCATGATACCACTCTGGCTCCGGCTTGTTCTCGCGGTCTCGAACATCAACCGCCGAGACGATGATGTATCTCTTCACGCCAGCCTTGGACGTAGCATCCATTGACCGAATCGCACCCTCCTGATCAACGGCCTTGGTGCGATCGGCATTGCCTGCTCCAGCGCCAGCTGCCCAGACTACAGTGCTGGCTTTTGCTTCTTGGATAGTCTTGACCATGTCGTCTACAGATGCCTCCTCGATGCTCTGGAGTACTGGCTTGCCGCCGAGCGATTTTACGTCCTCTGCGAGTAGTGAGTTTCTTTGTGCAACTCACATAATATGCATTTGGCTTATACCTTGTTGCTCAGGCTTCCTGATGACAGAGTAGACATTGTGGCCTTCATTGGCAAGGAGACGAGTCAGATGCCTGGCGACCTTGCCTGAACCGCCAAAGATCAACGTGTTCGCTGCCATGCTGGAAGTTGTGGAGTCGTGGAGGTGGTGGATTCTTGGCCCTGTATCAAATCTGATGGGTCAACCAAATGATGTATGTGATGTAAGCTAGGAGATGGAAGCACGAAGCGTGTCCAGCAAGTCTTGAAGCTGAGGGAATATACCTATGTACCATTGGCCTGTTTCGCTCTACCGAAATGACGTCGATCCCCAGGGCCTCACGAAAGGCTCGGGAATGCACATGGTGCTCTTGTACCGCATTTCCAACGACAATACGCCGGCGATCATTTTCATCGAACGATACCTGTGTATTGGGAGGAAATTCAGAGGGCAATACTAGTACTCCGGAGAACGATTGCGATACTACAGGTCATTTCATCATCGCACCCTTGTCAATCGTCAGGTAGCTTCTTTCCAATGCAAAAACGCCGCCACGGCCATTTCTTTCCCTCACACGTCCGTTCATCGATCTCGCTTTTTCGACTGCCTTTCAGCCCGTCTTTGCAAGCAGCGAACGCATCAGCGCTTGATAGCAAACTGCTTCAGGTACTCGTAATCGGCGACGTTCTCGTCGACCGTCTTCTTGATCAAATCGGCCGCTTCCTGGCCGTACAGCTTGATCCAGTCCTCGTAAAGCTGCTCGTCAGACTTGGGCGCGTGTTTCTGCATGCAATGGTCAGTGCTCGTCGAAACATAAACTGCGCGTATACGACTTGACTCACATGAACTCTAGGCTTCAGGTCAGTCGAGTTGATGGCATCATCATGGAAGCCATTCCACTTCTCGAACTGCTCCTTGGCGAATTGGTGCGACTCCTCGGAGTCCCACTGAAGCATCTGCTCACTGAAGTCGATGCCGACCGACTCGCAGTACTTCCTGAGATATCCCTCCGGATCGTCCAACATGTCGTCGGCGTCCAAAACGCAGATCTCGACCTGACCAGGCTTCATCTCCTGGTCCTTTGAAGACTCCTGGCCACAGACTTTCGGTCCGACGATGCCGGTGTCCTTGAGGTAGTCGAAGAGGCGACGGAGCTCGTCGTATCCGGCTTCCTCAGGCATGAACGGAGCGAAACCAGTCCTCTCCAACAGCGGTGGGATGCAGCATCTGTAATAGCTTGGAATGGCGCTCCTGGGGTGGCGAATCAAGAACGTGAAGTGGAACTTCTCGAGAACTTCCTTCGGTACGACGGTAGGGTTGTTCGGCTCCGCGGCCGAGTGCTCGTACGGAAACGGCGCCTTGGAAGGCGAAGACGGCGACGCCGACCTGCCTGCGACCGCCGGAGGGGTCATCACGACACCACTGTCGGTGTCGCGGGTGACGCTCTGCCCCTCTGCAGAAGCGTCACCGTTCTCGAAGACCGGAAGTCCTCCCGTGCCGACGCCACGCTTGACCCTGGATAGAGACGGTGCAATGGCTGCAGCTTGGTGATTCGGAGGGAGCAGGTAATGAGTGATGTCCTTGATGAAGACTCGCTTCCCCTGTCCAGTGGTGAGTATATTCGTCAGACGGCAGGGAATGATGTGGTGTTGCACTGATGCGAGCTTGCAAAGGGAGAGGATTGAGAAAGGGGACACAAACCTCTGCGGATTCCTTCTCGATTCGGTCCATGATGGTCTTGAACGTGGACTGGCTGAAGCCACTCTTGAGACGAGCGTCCTCGTCGTTCTCAAAACGGGTTCCCATGCGTTCCGGGCCATAGTAGAAGGCATCACCGAAGGGTTCGTGGATTGTTTGAATAGAGTTGCGTCGGGTCATGAAGACCTTGAGATCTGGTCAGCTTCTATGCACCACACATGTCGCTCAGACAATTGCTGCACGTACCCGTTCAAATGCAGTCGAGCATGCCCGTGGATGGGTTGCTACAAATACTGGTTTGTTCGACATGGTCGATGTTGGCCGGCGTCGGCAGAATAATGTGGTGAGGGCTTGGCTTTCACTTCACAGCAATGGAAGTGTGAGTGGTCTTGTAAAAGTAAGTCTGGATCTCACGATGACAGTGAAGATCTTTAAAGGCAGGCGTATTGGAGCAGGTCACAAATGGATCGCGATTTCTTCACAGAAAACAGCGGCTGGCCGTTACGCACGAGGTGAGCGTGGAGTACATGATGATGAAGTGGTAGCGACCCACGTCGCGTTGAGCTCACCTTGAACAACCGCGGCGGATGAACCAATGGCGCCTCAGGAACGGCAAAGCTCGTGCATGTCTCGCCGCGAATGTTCTTCCGATTCCAGGCTCATCAGCAGCAAGGCGGACGTACGAGTGACGGTTTTCCCAAAGAGCGAACCAATCTGAAGTGTTAAAGGATGGGAAAAGGCCCCACCGCGGAAACGCTAATTGCGTATTGGCGGCGCAAACCGGCTGTATGTAGCCAAGTCCCTGGAACGGTGAAACAGGCCAGAACAATGAAGAACGACAGAGCCAGGTACCGTATAGCAGCAGTGGAACAGAGATCGCTGTCTATCAGGCAAAAGCTTTGTTATCGGATTGTGAAGAACGTGGGATCTTGCATATGCGCACAGGCTGATTTGGCCGCGAACCCATGCCGGCGGCATGCTCGTTGAAGCACGCCATCCGTCCGATGCCACCAACAGCCAGTCAGTGAATGACAAGCAGTTCAAGCAGCTGCCAAACGCCACGCGAAAGTGCCACAATGATGACAAGAGATCTTTCTCCACGGTCGTGGCATCAGCGCACCTGACGATCCCTGTACGCCGCCCGGCTGGAGCAGGCAATCGAAATGCATAACAGCGACTGCTCTTGTGACGACGTCCAGACAGTCCATCTGCTGCATTACGGCCTCTTCTGCGCTGCTGTGTGATGAGACATTGCATCTCGTCTGCTCTGCATCGACGCTCTTGCCTTGGCCGATCGCAAAGTTGGACAAACATCCAGCTAAGCTGTACTGCTGTGGGTTGAAAAGTTCGGTGTTGTGACGGGTTGTGTCTCTGCTGGCTTAGTGACTGCATCGCGTGAAGTTCGCTGTTTCATCGCGAATCTTCGTTCTAGTGCCGGCCAAAAGAAGTGCTTCTGTTCAGTCGCTGTGAAAAACTAATCAGGAATGGCTTTGCTCGAGAGAGTGAACTATGCACTCACTGAACCATTATTACGCCAGCCGCTCTTTGAGTCTTCCGGAACGACCCAATTGTTCACTCCCCACCTGTGGAAGTGTCAGCTCGCTCAATCAATTTTCAACAGCACGTGGATCGTGATGTGAGCACGGTGTCAAGACGGGCCCATCGACGTTGGCGTTGCAAAGGGAACCTACCACCAGCGACGTATCCTCGCGCCCACAGTCTGCCCCGAGAACTTTGCTGTCGAATTTGTATGCCGCCAGCCGGCCACAACAAGTGTCTGATGTGTGTTAGTATTTCGCGATAATCAATTGCACCTTGACCACAGGAGCAGCTTACCCAGATCATTCCTTGCAAGAGCGGCATCAGGACCTGACGAGCCGTTAGAAACACCATACACTCATAGCGCCCGGTCCATCATACCTGATCCTTGATCGTCACATATGTCACCATCCGCCAATCGCTCGCCTCGCTAATGCTCTTCAAGTAGCTCTGCTCGAACCGTAGATCCGGGAGCTGTAGTTGCGGCGGCTGTCTCCTCGCCTCTGGTATGGGCCGAAGTATCGACAGTGGGATCTCATCCTCTTCCACCTCGTCGAGCTCTTCTGAGTGGTCTGCCGAGTGGTCGAGGGTAACGGGCTGTTTGAAGTCGACCGATGTTTCTGGCGCGAGGTCGCGTTCGACTGAAGGATTGTGGTTGATGGACGCAGTTTGAACCGTCTCTGCGAACTGGATGGCGGTATCTTGAAGGTCTGACATTGTGCCTGTGTTTGGTCCCGGTTCCGTGATATGTAGGTATAAACTATGCTCGAGCGCGTTCGTTCGGCGAGTCCAGTGAACGGCGATGTAGGCGTCAAGCTGGCCTTTCGATGTTGTTTTTATCTTTTCGTAACAAGAAGTTCTTCGGTCTGTTCTGTTTCAGCCCGTTCGCAACCAGATGATGGTAGTTACTCAATGAGAAGAGAGATCCAAGCAATCATCATGCGCATGAGCATCGCGCATCTCGGTTCGGCTCCACAAGACCCCCAAAGCTTGTTCGACTTCCAGTAAGCCTCAGGCGCAACCAGGGCATCACATTGAACCTCTTTACTCCGCACAATCTGTGCTACCCGCACAAGAACCTCGACAAGATGGGAAACGCAAATTCGGCAATGCTGGACAACATTGTCAACGGCACCAACTGTGCGTCTGCTGTTCCATTCCTCGGCCATTCATAAGACCATGTCCGCGGCCGAAGACCAACTCACTGACTTGACCTGAGAAACAGTCGACCGCGAAGAGGTGGACCGACTCCGCAAACGGTTCATGAAGCTCGACAAGGTACACATATCATCCAGCGACGATCCTGCAGTGCGGCCTACCCTGACCCAACCCAGGACAACTCCGGCACGATCGAGCGCGACGAATTCCTCTCCCTCCCACAAGTCTCCTCCAATCCGCTCGCCACGCGAATGATAGCAATCTTCGACGAAGACGGCGGCGGCGACGTCGACTTCCAAGAGTTCGTATCCGGCCTCAGCGCCTTCAGCTCCAAAGGCAACAAAGAGGAGAAGCTGCGCTTCGCTTTCAAGGTCTACGACATCGATCGCGACGGCTACATCAGCAATGGCGAGCTGTTCATTGTGCTGAAGATGATGGTCGGCAGCAATCTGAAAGATCAGCAACTGCAGCAGATTGTGGACAAGACGATTATGGAGGCGGATTTAGATCATGATGGGAAGATCAGCTTTGAGGAGTTCCAGAAGATGGTGGAGAATACGGACGTTTCGATGAGCATGACGCTGGGTGAGTGGATTGTAGTGAGCGGAGGGACAAGGTCTTACTGACGCGTTGCAGATCAATTCTAGACGTCTACAATATCCGGCAGGAGGCGTGGAGACATTTCAGGCCATGTTGGCCCCCTGGAGTGAGGCATGAGCTTCATAGCGCTATGTCGCTGTTTAGCTGGAGTCTGGACCCCGACTTGCTCGTGTTCATGCGAGAATTTGCTTCAGACCACTCGACGATGGACTGACGAGCATCGGTGGCACGCATTGTCACAAGCGGATGCGAATTGACGACAGAGATCATGATCATGATGCATTTCACATAACGATAAACATAGGGGTATCTCGATGCAGATGCACAACCCAATGACAAAGCCCCTCGCAGCGAAGACCACTAGGCTTTCACTCCCCAGGTTACGAACACTGCCATCCAGAGTCCGGCCCAGACAACACCACCCCATGCAATGCCTCCAATCAAAGACCCTCTCGCTACAAAGCCAGACTGTTTGCCGACTGACGCTTTGCTGGTAGTGGCGCCGGCTCTGTACACAATAATCAGCACAGCACATCGTCCACCCAAATCCAAGACAAACATACTTATCGTTGTTGGCAATAATGTTCGTGCTCCTGCCGCCAGGACAGAAGACAACCTGGTAACTCGCACCTTTCGGCACGATGAATGTGCTGGACTGATCGTCCTGCGCAAACGAATACGCATCAGGACACACCTTCTTCGCGGCATCGCCGTAGTAGTCCCGATGACATGATCCCACGGGACCGTACTTGCCCGTACAGCAGTACTTAGCTTTGTTGTACTTCTTGCAGGCCGAGATGCACGGTGCGAAGGGAGGTCGTTGGATATTGCTGTCGGGATAAGGATATACACCATTCCCGGGTTTCGAGGGAGGTAGAGTTTGTAGGTCCCAAGGACACCAGTTGGCGACGTCTTTGGGTGAGACAGATTTGTCAAAGTCCATTGGAGCTGAAGATGTCGTGCCGAGGAACTGCTGACTGTTGGCGTACGGATCGAAGGACTGGGGAGCGAGATTGCCGACGCTGCCCACGCAGGATGGGTTCGTGTGTTTGGCTTGGATGTTTTTCAGCTCGTCCACGTCGTTGGGAATCAGGATAATGGCCATTGGAAGATTGTAGCCGTCCACCAAGCTGAGGTCGTAAAACGTCTGGTCCGAACCGCCGTCCATCGTGAATTCTGCAAGAGTCGCTGGCGGATTCCCGGCCTGCCTGCAGTCGAGTGCGCCACACTCACCGGTCGCACAGCTTCCCTGAGACTTTCCATCGCTGGAGAACGTGCAATTCGTCCGGCCCCAGACCCGACCTTGCCAGTCGCTCGCGACATCGATGGTCTTGTTCGCGCCAGAAGCCAGCTCGAATCCAGTCGCGGTCGGCCCGGTACTACTTTGAGTCACGACACCCGGCCAGATCTTGTCGGCACACATGTTGGAGATGACAATTTTCAAACCAGTGCTGTTGCTGTTCTGTCGGGCCTCGATTCGTCGATTCATGTGGTGCTCCGCCCGCACTGTGGCGGCCAGGCCGATCCATAGATTGATGTTCCGCATTTCGCCAGCATGAAGCGCAGAAATGCTCAGGTTCCGGACAAGCAGGCCAGCTGCTCGATGCACGTAGAGATGATTTTTTTTGCGTGAAAAGGTGATGATAGAGGTTGAGATAGTATGGAAAATGCTGCGCAGTCACTTGCATCACTACCGACATGGGCTGTCAAGACCGCAGCACTTGCCTTCGCCATCGCTCGCTTCGCACAGACGTTTCGTTTGCGAGTTGCAAGCGGTCGTTGTTTCGCCAGGGAAGAGAGATCGGACAAGCGCCCTTGCAACAGTGTGTCATTCACGTGATGGCACTGCGGACGGACGGGCCGCACCACCCCACCCTTGTTCTGACATGGTTAGAGGTCCACGGAGGTAGACTGTCCGTCGGACTCGTATCGGACAGATGTCGACGATACCAATGCTGCGGATGTGAGACGTTGATGATCCCGTACCTGCATATGAGCTTACCGCAGTCGAAGCCCATTCGACGACGGTTTGAGTAGACAATACTGTTGCAACGTCCTCTTCCAAGACGACTCACGAGACGTTCGAGATCGGACCACAGTGGCATTGGAGCGGACGACGACCACTATGGAAGGCCAAGACAGCACGAGAGAGCTGAGCCTCCGCATTCGCGCCTCCAAATGCGTGAACAAGTATCCAGCCAAGTCGCACGCAAGAAGGATTGCAGAGAAGCTCAAGACCGATCATGGCCTCATCGTTCTTGCGGCAACCAAGGCTGCCAACTGGCCCAACTCCGACATGCCCGCTCCATTTCGGCAGGACCGATACTTCTATTACATGACCGGAGTCAACGAGCCCGATTGCTATGTTTCGTATAGTATCGAGGAGGATGTCCTGACGCTATGGCTCCCGCCGATCAACGAGGATCGAGTCCTGTGGTATGGGAGAGGAAGCACTACAGAAGAGGCGATGGAGAAGTATGATATTGACGATGCTCGGTACTTGAAACCTGGATCGTTCGAGAATGGTGAGTGAAGCAGCGACCGCCTACGAGAATTGTATGCCAGTACTAACGTTGACCGACAGTTCTTGATCGAATCTGCACCCAGAACACCGTTCTCACACTGGGAAAGAAATCACACCAACCGTCAGGACTCCGCACGGCTATCGATGCTTGCCGTGTCATCAAAGACGACCATGAAATCGAGCTGATTCGTCGAGCCAACGTCATCTCCGGCGAAGCTCACGTCAACGTCATGAAAGGCATCCATCGCTTCACCAACGAAGCCGATGTCGAAGCCGCCTTCATGCAGACATGCATTGCTCGCCACGCAAAGATCCAGGCGTACGACCCCATCGCCGGCTCCGGCGCCAATGCCGCTGTGCTACATTATTCCGAGAACGAATCCGACTTTGGCGACGGGCAAACCATCGTGCTAGATGCTGGATGTGAAGTCGAGCGTTATGCCTCCGACGTGACGAGGACGATGCCGATCAATCCACGTAAACCAGGTCACTGGCCTTCGAAAGAGGCCGAAGAGATATACAACCTCGTAGAGTCGATCCAAGAATCGTGCATTGGACAACTTAAACCAGGAAAGGAGTTCCGCGAAGTATTCTGGCATGCCCATCACATGGTGATCGATGGCCTCTTGAAGCTGGGGATTCTCAAAGGCGATCGAGACGACATCTTCCACACCGGCACCTCGCGTGCTTTCCTGCCGCACGGACTCGGCCATCACGTCGGTCTCGAGGTTCACGATGTGGACCCGACCCCTAATCCATCTCTGACCACGGAGGAAGACCTCGCTAGTTATATCGCCCACCTTCAAGAAGCATACATCGCCTGGAACCCTGCTTCTCTGGGTCGAGTATCGACACTGACTCAGCCCTCCCACTTTGCGCTCGCCTCATCATCCCACCACGACGTCCATAAACTCGACGCACACCTGCTCGAACGAGACATGATCATAACCGTCGAGCCAGGCATATACTTCAACGCATTCCTGATCGAACACTTCTTCTTGAGCAAGCCGGAGCATGCCAAATTCATCGACAAGAAAGTGCTGCAGCGATATATGCAAGTCGGCGGTGTTCGGATTGAGGATAATTTGTTGATCACGAAAGATGGATGCGAAAACTTGACGACGGCGCCGAAAGGAAAAGCAATGTTGGAAATCATTCGAAAGGGGGCTTGTGACAGTGCACGAGAAGAGTTGACATTCAAGTGACGACTTTGCAAGTCTCCACATCCGATTTGATAGTTTGTGAATAATTTCGATATCGCAAGCTACAGCTGTCCAATGGATTTAGATATCAATGATCAAAGCCGGTGTGCATTGATAATCGATACCCTATGTTTGCTCGGTAGCTTGCACACGAAAAGCGAAAAGCAAACAGCAAACAATATAACTCCTATTCCAATTTCATCCGTGACTTCTTGCAATTTGAATCCTCCTCCACCATCTTCATTCTTTCTCCATTGGAAAGGAAATCGACACGACTCCGAGAATGCATGTCGCTGTAGACAGCTGAGTCTCGTCTCTTCGACCTGCCAAGAGCCGTCGCATGATCGCTCAAAATCGGATCCGATGCCCTTGGTTTGCCATCGATGTGGCACATATGTCGCCTCGTATCGCCGGAATGGCTGGCAGTAGAGTACAACTCTTCCATGATAGTGCAGTTTCTTTCAAGCTTTCGCAAGCTTCTTCTCACCACCAATCAACCACCTTGGCCATTCGGTGGACTGGCATGACGATTCATTCCCTCCCTGGCTGGACTCCAAAGGCCGCCGCCGGCTCCGAAGAGCATCGAATTCGCAATACCATGCTGCTCCACGCTGGAGTATCCGTCCGCATACGGAGTCTTGACTGCGGCATGCTCCGCGATCACACGTGGCGCTGACTCAAGAGTACCCCACGAGTCGTTGCCCACCACGGAGTTCCTGCTGCGAATGCTACTCGCAGAATTAACGCGAGAATGGATTCGAGGATGACCGATTGCAGGGGACGCGCCGAGAGTGCCAGTTGGGAGACCACTGGGAAAAGCAGGGGACGTCGAACCAGGTGCACTGTCCCATATGCGGGAGATGGACTGTATGCGCCCGTGATGTGGACTCATTGAGCCGGTGGTGGAGTACGCGGCCGGACGAGTTCCAGGAGGAGTGAGGGCGGCTGTAGGACGGGTGACAAAGCTGATCGGGGACCTCGCTGGCTGATGGGCGTATTTTGGAACAGCCGAATTCAGATCCGTCAGACTGTCCTGCATAATGGCTAGGCCGTCTCCATTCGGGACCACCACTGGGTCGCAAGCGAGCTGCTGCGGAGGCGTAACGGGGTTGTTACCCTCGTCATCGTCGACCAAGTCATCGACCATGCGGCTCAGATCGTCGTCACGAGACTGGACCTTGGCTGTCTTCGCCTTCTTAGGTGGCGGCTGTGCAGGACGCACTTGCTGCGCATGTCCATGCGCAGCGATGGAAGCATAGCTGACAGGTTTCGGCTTGGACGTTGCTTGCGCTTGGACCGCTCGAGGCTTGGGTGGCGCGATCGGTTCGGGCGCGTATTCGATCGGCTTCACGACCAGAGGCTCAATGTCGTGCTCGCTGCCGTGGTAGATTCGGGTGCCGCGAATGTGAACTGGAGCACCATCATCACTGCTGGCCATATCGACACCATCGGCTAGGAAGTCTTTCACGCGCTGCAGCATCTCCACATCCGCAGATGCTTGAACGACATCGGCGTCGGTGCATCTTGGCTTGAGAGCACCGGTCGTCTTATCATACCAGGTCTTTGCCGTCTTACCGCCGTCTTCCAGGAGAGGTTTGAAGGCAATTGTATCAACGTCCTCCATTAGCATGTAGCCGACGTTGGCGACATCATCGAGATCCCAGATTGGGAAAGCTTGAGCCAAAAGATCAACAACGCGAGCATACGATGACCAGAATTGTGTGATCGGGTCGGCCATGGTTTCCTCGGTCGCGAGGCCACAGACAATGTGGACGACGGTTGCCAGCCAATTATTGCAAATGCGTAGACATGGTAGCAGGCTGCGGCTGATGCGCGTCAGCTTCAGGGAAAGATCGTCATCATCAGCATTGTCCATGCTGGCGAGTCTAGATCGAAGATCGTCGTAAAAGACGCGGAGAAGGGCGGTGAAAGCCCGAAGGTTGAACCTGAAATAGAAGAGATAAGACTGCTGGAACAGCATGTTGTCGGAAGCATCTGCGTAGAGGTCAGCATTGTCTATACGCAGGGTTGAACAGGACCCACTCTTGAAGCGTTCGCCGGCGGTGTACTGCGCCGCAACGTTGATGATGATCATACGCATGAGCGTACCCTCCAGGTCTCGCTGCTTGACTACATTGGTCAATCGGCTGAGGACTTCGAGCTCCAGTTCGTTGTGGCCAGAGAACTCTTCGCCACTGTAGTACATGCTATGCAAGCGAACGAACCAGCCGACTAGGTGATTTTTCGAGGCATCAGGATCGTTCGGAGGGCCTTTCTGGATCAAAGTGTTCTTCACCCATGCGGCATTCGTCTTTTCCACTTCCTTCTGCAGATTGTTGATCGCAAGCGGGAATGGATCCTCGACGGTGATCGCGCGATACAGGTGGTAGATGGCACGCAGATGGTGCTTGTTCTGGAGAGCAATGACCGCTTGCTGATGATGGCCCAAGCCAGAGGATGGGCGGAAGGTGGCTGCCAAAGCATAGAAGCCGATGGCAGGTCCGAAGTTCGGAGTTTCGTCCAGCTTATCCTCGGCACGATAACGACAGATGTCGCCGAGATAGCCAAGGGTACGGTGGCAAGAGTCCGAAGCGTACTGGTAGAGCTCTGGGGGTATTGACACGCCGTGGCTTTCGCCGAGGGCTTTGTCTCCTTTCGCTTCCACCTGGCTAGCGATGCTCTGCAACACCGCGCCGTCCGAGGCCGAGTTGAGCTCGGTGATGTAGTTGCGGTAGTATCGCTCACTGTGCTTGAGCCACGAGAGGAAGAAGCGCTGAATCTGCCGTGCTTCCACGGGAAATTCTGCCTTCTGCTTCTGCGCCGGCTTCCAGAACTTTGCGAAGTACTTCCGACCCAGCACATGCGCTTGCCAAAGTCGCAGTTCACTGCCCTCGGCACGGCTGAAGTCGGCGAATGCGACTGTCTCCGTGAGTTGGCGATATGTCTTGAAGGCGTCAAGGACGGCCTGCATCGGCGCATCCTGCTCTTTCAACAATTGTAGAACATCGTGTTCCGCAGCTCGCTCGCGCGCGAGCAAGTCTTCCATATTTGCAACACTCGTGTGGTTCTCATAGGCGCTGCAAAGCCGTATGACCGCTGTCCGGTCAACGGTGCTGGTCAGGTGAAAGTTGTGGTGGGTTGTTGGGCGTTGGCGCAGAAGTCGACATGCGCCATCGAGCGAGGGTAGGTGGCGGAAGGTGTTTTGCACACGGTCGCGTGATGCTTTGTTCGAGTCACTGAGACTTTGCGCTGATTTAGAGCAGACTCTGAAATCGCTGTGGTTCCGAAGCGTCCTCGGAATATGGCAGTCGTGAAGTCGGTCGAGTACTGTAGTAGAATGGCTCGTAGTCACTCACGAGCCAAAATTAGGCTAGTCGAGGGCTAGAACTAGCGGCGGAACGGCTCTTACGCTGCTTGCCGTCGGCGGCAGGTCCACATTTGTGCCGTGCCTGGGGTCCTTTCTACAACACCGAACAGATTGAATTGCATCACGCTTGACATCAGACAGGCTGCCGTCTTCAGCTGATCGTCGACCTACTACATCTGCATAATATGCTGTACTGAAGCTGTAGGTCCAACACCAACTTTGACCAGGATCGCGAGCGAGTACAAGTAGCGTCTGAGCCTCCCTCACCGCATCGCCATCATAATGGCGGCAACGAAACGTGCGAGGGAGGACTCCATCAGCGAGCTTGACATACCTCATGTGGAGAGCACATCGGACCAAGATGAAGCATCTTCCCAAGTCCATACTCCCAAGTATACACAACTTGATCTTGAGCATGAAAGCAAGATGACCATCAGATGCACTCTGCCGCCGCATAAACCAACCTCCTTTCCGACCTACCAGGACTACGAAACGCATTACTCCAAAGTTCATACAAATCGCTGCAGCGAATGCCACAAAAATCTGCCGAGCTCCTACTTCCTGGATTTACATTTGGCGGAAAACCATGATCCAATCGTGGCTACGAAACGAGACAGAGGCGACAAAACATACGCGTGTTTTGTTGAAGGCTGCGACAAGCTCTGTCGCGATTGGACGAAAAGAAGATCCCATCTCACGGACAAGCATCTCTACCCAAAGAACTACGATTTTCTCATCGTTAACAACGGCATCGACGGGAGGCGGAGTATGCTGCGACCAGGCGTTGATGCGCAAGGCCATCGCAAGAGTAGTCGGGAAAGACGAGGGTCTTCTGCCACGGAGGTCACGCAGTCAACAGAGGCGACGTCGGCGAGCCAGCGGACTCATGACTCCGAGGACGTCCCGAGCGTTGCTGCGAAGCAAGTCGATCCGAAGCAAGACTTGTTACTGGATTCTGTCACGAAATCTATGTCCTCTCTGCAATTTGTGCCTAGAAGTGTTACATTTGGGAAGCGTAAAGGCAAATCGGGTTTTGCTAAGAGCTGAAAGCGACCATGATGTAAGTCCATTGGCAGATGGCACACAGTGTAATAGATCAGCACAAGCGGGAAAGGTCCATAGATACCCCACCAGAGTACAATATTATCAGCTGAAGTTTTTACGAGTTGTTCGATGTGACATCCAGTGTGAGCTACGGTATTTGTACATAGACCCCTTAGGACCCCCTTTGCCTGCCGGCGGCCGTTGCCTTCGAAAGACATAGCGGAAAGATACAGCGGAAAGACATAGCGGAATTACGTGTAAGTCTGCACGTAATAGCGACATTTCAACTTTGGCTGTTAGCCAATTATTCCAACCCCGGTCAAAATCCAGTCGAGTATTATAGGGCCTTCGGCCCAATCAAGGTGTACATGCTGTAAATATACATGTGTACGGCGGCCCAAAGCGGCTACAGAGCCAGAAACGTCGTCATCCCAAAGTTCTCCCAAGGCATGAAGCTCGTGTCCGTCGACGTCCATCTTCTATCGACCCAACTTCTGAACATCGACGCCCATCCACGTACCATCCTCCTGGATAGCTAATAGATCGAACAGGTGATAAACCCGCTGCAACACCTCAAACTTATCGACTGCTGTCCGCGACATCAACAGGCAGCGATATTCAAGGCACAATGCCGTCCATATCAACTCTGCTCCTATTTCCTGCCGCCATCTCCGCCCTTACTTTCGACTGCTCTCATGTACGGGTCGGAGGCCAATCATTCAATCTGGAGAAGCTCGGTGGCCCCAAGGAAGTCCACTATCAGGAACGCAACGATCTCTACATCTCGAATACAACCTTCACAATCGACATCTGCGCGCCCTTGGAAAGAGATAAGGACAGCGAGAAGTCGAAGTTCCAGTGTCCGACAGGTACACGCGTATGTGGCGTTGAGCGCCAATATCAAGGAGACAAGGACCCATTGGTGGACAAAGTGATTCCTATCGCGGGCGAGTTCACTGCCTCTCATGGCACAAATCGCGCTCTGGACCCCAAGTTCGAACGCCTAAAAGGAAGCGACAGCAGCGCAGACTCTGAAAAAGAGGGCTTACGGGGCAAGCTGCACGGTGGAGAGTTCAAGAACAAGAAGCAAAAGGCTATCGTGGAGTTCCTTTGCGACGAGAAACTGGATGGCACAGAAGGCTTTGACAACAAGGAGAAGAGGGATGTGACGGACGCCAATTCATCTGGCAGCATGACCAAACGAGAAGCGGAGGACAAGGATGACGGCGATGACAAGGAAAAGGATCCACTGCCTGACCTCGACAAGGACAAATCGCTTCAATTCGTGTCTTACAAGGACGAAGAGGACGTCGGCGTTCTGCGTCTGACGTGGAAGACCAAGTACGCCTGCGAAGGCGCCGCGGACAAGCAACCAAATGGGAAGAAGACGGCTGGCTGGGGATTCTTCACGTGGTTCTTGATCATCGTGTTCTTATTGGTCGCGGCATACATCATCTTCGGCTCATGGCTGAACTACAATCGCTACGGCGCTCGAGGTTGGGACCTTATACCTCATGGCGATTCGATCCGGGACCTGCCATACATCGTGAAGGATGTCGGTGGAAACATTGTCGACAGGCTGAAAGGGTCCGCTTCTTCGCGAGGAGGGTACAGCGCGGTATGAGATGCTTGGAATGGGTTCGGGGAGCTTTGTTGGTCGCCCAGGAGAGGAAGCGCTCTTCGACTTGTTGGTTGTATTGCTAGACTACTTGGAATACAGACAAGGTGTCGTTGCAACAAACATGAGCGCCTCGGGTTATCTCTCATTCTACCAGTGGGACGATGGTGGCAAGCTGTCGTCTGTGGGCAACGGCACAAGCCACGCCGCGTCGTCCATTTGCGCCCACTGACCCTATTCCCACTCCACAGTGGTAGCGCCACCCAGACTATCATCGCCGGACAATGGCGTCAGCTCGGTCGCGGAACTGCCAATCCGAACGCTGCTCATCGTCTCCAATTCCACATTGTACGTCGAGAGCCACTGCTCCAGCAGCGTCGTAGCGCTGATGATCATAGCATTCCAAGAAGCGCCATCGCCGGCCTGCAATTCGGTCGAAAGAACTGCCATTCTGGCCAGGTAGAACTCCACTTGCAGCTCGCTTTTGTTAATTGCTTCGGAGTATGTGTTCCTGGGAGCTGAGACGGATATGTAGAGTTTGAGAAGGACGAGCAGTGTGAAGAGGATCCGCGGAATGAACGACATGGAGTCTAGCGAAAGTATGGCCGCGGATCCGAGGTCGAAGGCGATGTCCAGAGCGCGGTGGCATGCATCTTTCAGCTCGTGCAGCGCAGCGATATGAGCATCTGTTACGATGAGCGGAGCAGCGAAGTCTTCAGGCACCAACTGATGCGGAAGACAGGGCGCTGAGAACGTGCTCTTGTTTGTCGGGGTGTACAGTACAGGCTCGTTGAGATGGACCAGAGCTATCTGGTGCCAGAACATCAATTCCAGGGAGCCTGTGGTCAAAGCGACGGCACTCCAGTTGATGATCTCAGCCTTGAGATCAGAGACCTGGCTTCGGTGCGCAGAACTAGAGATCTCGGGCATCGGAGAAGCGTCGTGAAGACCGAGACACAACGCAGTCCGGAAATGCAGCCTGGTGATGGTCACGAGTAGGCAGAACAGCCTGTCTGTGGCTAGCGGCGATATCTGCAAATAGCCCAAGCACTCCTCGTGATACGGCGTCCACACATTGGCGTCCTGCCGACGAGTCGTCAAAGCCATTGCCGTAGTGGCAATGAAGCATGCCAGCCACGTTCGTGGACCGTCACGGAGCAGCACATCTGGATCTGGGATTGCCGTGATCGAGAATTTGGCGGAGCAGGGTCCAGCAAGTCCCATAGCTATGGACACACTTGTCGCCAGCTGAGCAAGCTGCTCCACAGTCGAGTGCCCTGCCGACTTTGGAGTCGACCGATACCAGAAGCATGCCAGCAACGCCGCCTGCACGTGTGGGACAGACACATTCCCAGTCCCGATCAGGTCTCGACCGAGGGACTCCATGGCTTTCTCCACGAGCTCGTTGCGGGTGGCATGATCCAGGATGTTGGGCGTTGCAAACGCGAAGATCGCCAGAAGGAGTATTGGCTTATTGTCGCGTAGCTCAGCGTAGTCGGCAGGGTTCACTGGTATCTAGAGCATCTTGTTGGCTGGTCTCAACAATCCGAGAATCCAGGAACGCAACAATGTCATCAGACACAGGCTTTTGATCCTCCGGCTTGAAGATTCTGGCTTGCTGGTACAACGCTCGCGTCAAGTTCTCGATCTGAGATTCCAGCTCGGTAATGCGATTCCTTTGAAGTCTTCGGACAGCTGGCGCGCAGTCGAGTCCGAGCCGTATGCAGCGACCGCAGCCCTGTTGAGTGCGATCACATTTGATCTCAAATATGTCAGACTCATCCTTCTGACCGACCTGCTGTACTTACCTTCAGTACGTGGCATGGCTCGCAAGCGCGACGTCGGGAAGACGCCGCCGACATGTCTCTAAAGTTAATGCATAGCAGCACTTCGGCGGATTTTGGCTGGTCATTTGAGTGAAGTACTCGGGTGCACAACGTGAAGCTGCGCCACGATCCGCCAAGTGCTCTGCCATGCCGTTGCTTGGGACTCGACTCCGGTTATAATGATCACTTCCCGTTTGAGCAAACAATCCTTCCGGTATGCAGTCAAACCCTAATGGGAGGAAGCTTGGCACTTTGGAGTTCTGACGTCCTCTGGGGGAAAATCGCCGGCGAGTGGGTCGAATATGCTTCTCGTCAGTTCACATGAGTAGGTTGTAGCGGTATAAGATGTAGTATAGGGTCCAGTTGTCAAGGAGGCCATTCCACAAGCCGCTCGCATCTCCATTGATCCATTTCACTCCGAACGCCTCAACATGCTCCCAACACTGACTCTCTCCGCCTTGGCGAGCCTAGCTCTTGCACAGGGTGACCTGGTTGCACTGCTTCAGTCGCAACCAGATCTAAGCAGCCTGCTCGACTTTGTCCAGCTCGTGCCCGGTCTCGCCGACACTCTCTCGCAAGCCTCGAACATCACGATCATCGCACCCACGAATCAGGCGTTCGAGAACGTGCCAATCGAAGTCCCAGAAGGACAAGCAATTGTGAACCGCAACGTTTCATCGATCGAAGGTCTGCTCGTGAACCACGTCTTCGCCGGTTTCTATCCATCTTCTTCACTCTCCGAGGTCCCGACGTTTGCTCAAACCCTGCTCAACACCTCATACCGCAATGAGTTCCAGCCGTTCACAGAGACGCCGAGCGGCCAGTACAATGGTCTCGTCTTGAATGGTGAAGATGTCAATATCCTCTCCGGCGAGCTGACGGTGTCGAAGGTGATCCAGGGTGTAAGTTGAGCTCGAGCCCGAGATCAGGAACATGCTGATCAAATGACAGGACATCATGCTGGGCGAGGGGATTGTAATCCACGTCGTCGATACTGCCATGTCATTCGCACCTCCACTGCAGCTCTTTACAGCGCGCGCTGATCTGCTCGCCTACAATGGCGCCCTCGAAGCCGCAGATCTCGGGCTCGACGTTGGTCTCGGCGAGGACGGTGGCCCAGCCAACACTTTCACGGATATCACCTTTCTCGTGCCGAACGACATGGCGTTCCAGGCCATAGGATCTGTCGTCGATAGCGTGGACCAGGCAGCTCTCGCCCAAGTTCTCGAGTACCACATCATCCCGAATAACATTGTCTTCTCGCCCTCCATCACAAATGCCTCTGTGGCATCGCTGCAAGGCAACGAGCTGGCGTTTTCAGTATTCCCAAACGGCGACATTTTTGTCAATGGCGCCAAAGTGCTCTTTGCCAATGTCATACTATCGAATGGAGTAGCGCACATTATCGATTCGTGAGTACAACTTCCAGATCAGGTACACCCTGTGTCGGAGAGCTGACATGTGAGATCGCAGGGTGTTGAACCCAGCATCTGCGCCGTTCGACCGTGCGTTGCTCGATGCGGCTGCATCGGCTTCTGATAGAACCGCTTTTCCTGGGGCCACACCAAGCGATGACTTACCTGTGACACGCTCATTGTCCTTCGCATCGGAAGCAATTACTCAGACAGTCCCAACGCCGGAGATCTTGAAGACGTTATCGCTGGTCGCCGTGACGCCAACATCAGCATCGGCGATACCTACGCAGTCGGGCCACGCGCCTGTCGCGACATACACTGGCGGTGCAGCCGCTCGTCCTGACAGGATGGTAGCCGGCGTCGCCGCGATTGCGGGCGGAGTCTTGTTTGCTGGGATGTAGAGGCTGGTGGATGCAGTGTGAAGCTGGGAGGCCTCCCTCGATGGCAGTCTTGCGGGCTCAAGCCCCCGCCAATGTCTGTTGAAGAATGTTTTTCCTTTCCGGATGTATGGCGCGCTTAGCGTGGCTTTTATAGACCGTACAAGACTGTTTCTTTAACACAGCCTCGTGAATGATGGAATCAAATCAAGTTCAAGTCTGCAAGACGGAGTTTTCCATTGTCAGACCAATGACTAAGCAGAGATCCTTTCTTGCCGTCCCGACCGTAGCGTGGCGCGTGGCTGCCTTCTTTCACTACATGTCCATTGCTCGACGTCCGCCAGACACATAACACCGATGCTGGCTTTCGTCCGGCTGCGGATCGACCATGAAGTTTCATGCTGGTCTGGCGGTGGTCTACGCAGTTCTATTGGCCTAAGGAACAATCCAGCGGGATATCACCCGGCGTGAGCACTTCCTTGATCTTCTGCAATCCAATGACCGCTCTGTTGGGATCTTGTCTTATGGATTGGACCAAGCGACTTCCAAGCGCGTGGCAAGAGTGCTCTCCATCTTTCGCGAGTCGTCGAATTGACTCCAGTTGAGGCCGCGGTCGATAAGCCTGAACATGCACGGCTTGCATGAGCTCTGCATACGCCAGCGAAGCAAAACCCCGCCCGCCTGCTCTGCTCCTGCATCCCTACGCCATGAAGCCTGTCAGTCAATTTCCACTTCGTAATGCACGGCAGTGAAGCATTGCTGCTACCGATTCGAAGATGGTCAATGATTAGCGTCGTGGCAGATCGAGCGGTATGCGTAGCGCTGCAGATCAAGCGATCAATCGCCGGCAGTTTGTGGCAGCGGTGCTTATGTACCCTTCTACCTCTCCCCGGCACGAGATCAGTTGACTCATTCTCAGCTCGTCAATACGCCCCCAGACACCCAGAGCGTTGCCTCGTAAGCCCACGACTGCAATCTTCGTACCGGGCGTAAGTAGGCCCTGTCTCTCGAGCTCTCCACCGGTATGATCGACAAAGCTCACTCGCTTTGCCCGCTACCATCGGCTGGCAGTGAAGGCACCCCGGCTGGGCGGCATCTTGCAGGCTCTCAAGAGAACGAGCTGATGTGCTGCTACGCGTACGACTTTCAAGATTGGCGTGAGCCAGAGCCATCATGGGAAGCAAATCAAGCTGGCCCCAATATCACTGGCACCCTCGCCGCAGCTATGCAAGTGGCGATGCTGCCGTCGATATCATTGCCTTCGAGGTCCGCGTGTCGCCAGAAGGATGCTTCAGGCGGAACAAGGCATCTCGCTACATTGAACCCCCGCCAGGAGTGAGATAGAGCTAAATGAGACCAGGCTGTCTTCGCCGATTCCCTGTTTGCGGGCCCACTATCTTCCACACATTGTCCACGGGACTCACACTCAATAGTCAAAGCAACGCCAAGCCGCTGCTGGATCGAGGCTATGTGGTCACTTTCCACACCTCTACGCTGGAGCTTCAATGCACCAGGGCGGCCTCTACATTTACTGATTGACAGTGGTTGCCTTCTTTTGGAGCAGCCATGAAGCACGGTCCCATACATCTATATCGCGTATCCCACTTGCTCAAGGAGTCATCCTCCCTCTTCCCATCGACTTCGCTGCTAACCTCCCTCACTTTACATTACGTATATCTTCCAGCAACCTCCTGCACCGGACTTGCACACGTCACCTTGTCCTATTGCTTGCTCGCCTCTGTCGATCCGCGACGCAGGACAGCACAATGGACTTCCCGCGGGACGATCAGGAGAACAAGATCGTCAAGGTCATCGACGAGTCAGGGCCGAAGAAGAAGAAGGGCAAGTTCAACAAGGATGGTCCGCTGGAAGTCGCCCGCGAGGGCTACATACTAGAGCCGACCGACATATCAAATCTTTCCAAGGGACGATTAGACTGGTCTCGCGTCAGTCGGCAGCAGATGAAATTCTCCAATGCCAAGATGGCCGAGATCACCAGGAAGGCGTTCGCAGTACAACAGATGGGACCAATGAGTGTATTCGCAACACTCACGACTGACCAACGCCGCGTTATCACTCGACTCGTCGACGAACTCGAACTTGATGAGAAGGAGACAGATGCCCAGTGGGTTTTGGAATGTGTTCGAAGATATACCAAGAAGCTTCACAAGAACAGCTTCTTCCAACCTAGTCCTGGCGCCGCATGCGTCAGACTCATGGTGATCTTGAAGAGACAAGACAGGCACGCTGGCAAGGACGGCAGGATTCCCTTCGGACCAAGCACATTCCAACCCGACGAGATAATAGACTTGTCGGTGCCCCTGGACGGAAAGGGCAAGAAGGTCAAGAAGCCACCAAAGGGCAAGGATCTATTCGCAGAGTTTGGACCCGGTCCTGGACCCATTGCACATGAGCTTCCCGGCCCAGAAAACAGCGGACCATTTCCAGGCGCAGCAGAGGGCGCGATACATGTGGACGACTGGCCACAACCGCCGCCGCCACCACAGATTCCCGGGGCATATCCCAACAATCCTTTCAATACGGCCTACGACCCTCCGCGAGTTGAACAGCGCATTGAGTCTCCGTTTGACCCTCGCGCGTACACACCTGCACCGCTTCGCCGCGATCATCGCTCCCCAACTCGATCTCGTTCACACCGTCGCAGAGATGAAGCCCGCGATCGCGAAGACCACGACCGTGAATTGTCGAAACTCCGTCGCGAGAAGGACGATTTCCTCGATCGCATGGAGAGGTTTAACATTCGCGACTCCAGCCCACACTCGTCGGAGGACTCCTACCGCCAGTACTGGAGTGGAGCTTCAGGTGGTTCCATCACGCCGCCGTCAACTCCTTCTTCGAGTGAATATGCCGGCCATCGCAGGCTGTACCGACACGTCCGACCGCCAAGGAGATATCGCGACGAAGAAACGTTCGTGGTGCCCCACCGTAGTGATGACCGGAGGCGAGGGCGAGAAGAGAGGAACCAAGGAGGCGTTCTTCGAATACCTGCTTCGCCATCACGCCGGAAAGGACGGGCGGTCCTCCATCAAGACGATTACCCGAGCAATCCCTTCGGTGCACCGAACCGTCGCGCACTTCCAGAAGTGCCAGGCGAGGGCTTCTTACCTGCAGAATTCAACAATCGAAGAAGGCAATCGCGCGTACGCGAGCCAGTGTATCGAGATGATCGGCGCGACGATGGAAGAAGGGCAAGAGATCGGAATTGATGTGCGGTTGTAAAAGCTCAACAATATCAAGAGTCTTGGGAGGCCAACAGAATGCTCGGTGGCTCAATGACAGGGTTTGGTTGGCGGAGGGTTGTTTCATCCGTATGGATATCGTGTCCTGACGTATCACGAATCGAGAACCATGAATAATGCACTCGTCTTCCAATGCCTGCTCACATTCACCGCGTTCGTGTCAAAGAAAGTAAAGGCGATCGTGAAGATTCGCGGTCGAGACAACTCAGGCCACGATGACGAAGCCGGGGAATTCCGAAGCCGAACGCCAGCCATCTCCAGACGAAGCTCTTCGCTGCTGATCAACCTTCCATACGACATTGACGAAACACGACGAGCCATTGACTGTGCCCACCATGCCGATATTACGTGCGAGTGCTCTGCGTAGCTTCCAAAATGCTTTGCGATCCAGCTCTGCCCGGGTAACAGCACGAGCCGCTGGCCCAGCCCGAACGCAGCTGGTTGCGAGACGCTTCAACAGCAGCGGCAGCGGCGGTCACGGACATGGAGAGCCCTCCTCCGACCTTCCATGGTGAGTGCAGGGAGCTTCGATGATATTCTGACGGGGCTTCAGCCTTTACTGACAACACGCAGGCTCTTGACCGCTCTCGTGGTCACTCCCCCAGCTACCTGGTACCTCTGGCCGGAAGAGTCTGGACACCATGGCGACCACGGCGACCACGGCGACCACGACAGCCACGGCGACGATCATGCTGAGAAGTCCGAAGCGGCAGAGGAAGAAGCTCCTGCTGAGGAGGAAACTAAGGCGGAGAGCGACGAAAGCGAGAAATCCGAGGAGAAGTCTGAGGACAAGGAGGAGAAGGAAGAAGAGAAGGAGGAGAAGTCCGAAGAGAAGGAGGAGAAGGAGGAGAAGGAGGAGAAGGAGGAGAAGGAGGAGAAGGAGGAGAAGGAGGAGAAGGAGGAGAAGTCCGAGGACAGCAAGGACGAGAAGAAGGATGAGAAAGAAAAGATTGCCGAGAAAGACGAGGCCAAGACGGCTGAGAAGAAGCAGGGAGATGGTCAGTGACTTCTGGTCGATACGGACCGCTATTTGACGGCCAAATGCTAACATCTGCTCAACAGACTCAACCACTTCCGACAAGGCCATGAAGCTCGGCGAAGGAGCCACAGCAGCCGTACGTACAAACGACTGTAGCATCTTCCCGGCCAGAATGCTAACCCTTCAAACTCTAGACTTCCGCGAGCAAGCCGAAGGGCAAGTCGCAGGGCGACATCACCGTCAAGCAAGGCGGCATGTCCAACACCGACACCAAGCACTCCACGAAGATCGGAGCCGGCTCGGAGAAATCGACAAAGGGAGACGGCAACCCGGAGACAGCTAAGTCGAAAGGCACCATCGACCCCAATGCGCCTGTCAAATAAGTGAAGGCGTTCAGGATTGTGCAAGTGCACTGCGAGGAGCTGGTTGCTTTTAGTCAAGGATGAGAGGTGAGACTTGACTCGTGTGGCAGCGCATCGTCTCTGTACATACTACGATACATGTAAATCTAGCAAAAGCGTGCGGCGGCGAGTGTGAGCTGGCCTTCCTTAAGGCGTGTTATGAACATCATCGCAAGAAGCCTTTCTTTCAGAGCATTCTTCCTACGTAGAACTCAGAACGTGTGTATTGTGGTCTGGCATGTGCTGGAGCATTTCCACGACAAAGCAAGGGCCACAGTTCCATCAAACGTCTGTCGAGCAAACACCTTCATCGGCTTGCAAACATCCGGAAACACGGGACACGATCGATCGAAGCTCGATATTCGCTCGTCAGTCCTCCAATACGACATGCTGCGTTCGAGCAGCTAGAAGAACACCCGGACAAACCTCCGATCATGGCGGAGGAAGAGAGTCCCCTGATTCAGGCCCTGCCGCCGGTGTCTGACTACCTCACGTACTTGACTATAGTGGAGTACAACCTGAAGACGGAGAATCTACCCGTCCTCCACAAGGTCCTACAAGACGAGACATTGACGACCAACATCGGCTGGGATCTCGTGCATCTTCTTGTACCTCACCTACCGGGATCAGAAACATGCCTCCACGATATTGCCCGTTTGGGCAACCCTCGTGAGGTCATTCTCAAAGTCACGGAAAGCCTACGCCTCATTGAGTACGATGATGCAGCACAAAGCAGTGATGACGAAGAAGATGCCGAGTCTGGTGCTACTGCGGCAGGCATTCAACCCGATGAGTCTACATACCCGCTCAAGACGGCACCTACGGAGGGATCCAGCGAAGCTCCAGGAACCACACAGGCTGTGGAGATTCCACCTTCGCTACCGCTATCAGTCAGCCAATTTGTAGCATTGCTATCGATGCTGGAGATCCTTCATCGCAGAATCAAGACCAAGTACCCGAGCAGATTTCTTAGTACGACTCTGCAGGCGATACTTGCAAGCTTCTCAAACTCTTTCACGCAC
This sequence comes from Zymoseptoria crescenta, assembly GCA_026122155.1. Classification (NCBI taxonomy): domain Eukaryota; kingdom Fungi; phylum Ascomycota; class Dothideomycetes; order Mycosphaerellales; family Mycosphaerellaceae; genus Zymoseptoria; species Zymoseptoria crescenta. The sequence continues at coordinate 69,436 of JALRMM010000027.1, forward strand.
CGGGAAGAGATGGTGGAGGCGATCGTCAAGACTGTGCGAGCCATGAGTGGAGTCCAAAGACCCGCGCTTCCTTCTAGGAAAAGCAGCGGTATGCTGGGTGGGATGTTGAAGCCAAAAGAAGACCCTGCTGCCGACCCAGAAGGCGCAGAGGTAGATTCGAGCGCTGACGAGAAAGACATGCAAATGAGATTGTTCCAGTCCTTCATCACGCATGTCCTTGAAGAGTACATGCTCAACTTCACCTCCCACGGCAACGTACCAGGCATGGCTTGGTGCAGTCGCATCATGGAGAAAATGCATCCTGAGCGGAGCATTGAGTCATTTGCGGACCGTTTCGCGACTGAAGACGGCTTGCAGAGGCGGATCGATGCGATCGGGCAACTCGTGACGTTGTCGCAGGATCTAGACATCTCCAATGAAGATCTTCTGAAAGCTGTCGTTGTCGTGGAAAAAATGCCAGACACTCTAGGAGACGAGGATGAACCGCCCGCCTCTGCGAGTGACATTCCCTTGTCCAGGCTAGGATCTCTGCTCCTATATTCCGCTCGAAATGTCTCTACAATCCTCTACGACAGGTCCCCGTCATCTGATCCGCCACTAGAGATCTTCAGCACCCATCAGGACATCCTCAAACATTGCCTCTCTTCCGCAGACATGGGAACAGGTCAGCTCGGTACCGAGCCAGAAGCCCTCATCGACTCAGTACTTGCACTTGGATTGGTGTGTCTGGAGCAGAATGCTGTCGGTGAACCTGCGTCAGATGAGCAGTTCAACGAGTATCTGCAAGTCACTGCTCTGCTGTCGTCGAATTGTCCGAACCCAAACCTGAGAGGCCATGCGCACTACCTGACCAGCACTGTCCTACGGGCGCAGCCAGACGACGATGTGCGTCTCTCCTTTATCCGAGATACTCTTGAGCACTGTCCGTTTGAAAATCTCAAGGTCTCCGCTGTTGGGTGGATCAAAGGCGAGACCGTGGAGGCGAATCCGCAAGGACATTCGCACGCAGCAAGTGATGAATCGAGGTCGGTCTTTGCGAAACCCATCGCCCTGGACAGCTTGGCACCTTTCCTGTTCCCATCTCTGCAGGCAGACTTGGTCACGGCACCGATACAGGATGCGTGGACGACTTTCCAGACGATGGTCTCGTTCTATCTCGCCAGTCTCAACTTCTTGTATCTGTTACTGCAGGCGAAGCACATTCATGAGCCGTTGGCTATTGGCGACTTGTGGAACGACGCCGACATCGCAGGCAGCTTTCTACAGCCGCTGAGAGACGCAAAGGCGAGGTTCGTCAAGGACATGGAAGGTGGACAGCTGGCGGCAGAGAAGAGTGACAGCGCTGTCGCGGAGTTGACGCTTCTGGAGGAAACGATTGAGAGGGTGACCAGCGCTGTACGTCATTTGAATGTCAGCTGAGGGATGGAATGGGAAGGCGAGGTATGCAAGAAGAGACATATGCGTATGCGGACTCCAACGCGTCAAATGTGGTGCACTGCCTGAGGGAACATCGTGCCGTTCGATTGTCCGTTTGTAGTGGCGTCCAAGTGTTTAGAGCACTTGCCAAAAGTTGATACCAGCGAATGCCTGATGATGCCTGATACCCACTAGAAAATACAAGCCAACCAGCGAATTCAGCACAGACGAACACGAAGAAGGCAATAATAGTCTCAAGCAGTCATTGAACTTAGACCGAGACCTTCGAAGTAAGTGAGGTCTCGGTCTAAGTTCAATGAAAAAGGGATGGGAACAGTTCATCACGTCCTGCGTGAAGTATACAGCACGACCGCTATATTTGAGCACGGTCGTGGGTCTCCTTTCCGCCTTCTTCCTCCGTGACAACAACACTGACAAACATCGAATATCGTCGTTGGGTCGAGCTATCATGGCACCAACAACCTTGCGAATAGCTCTTGACTGGACGCCCAACACGATTCACAGCGGTCTCTACATCGCCCAAGCGAAGGGCCTCTACGCGAAGCACAATTTGTCTGTGGAGCTCCTTCCACCAGATGCCGAGTATAGTAAGACTCCGGCAAGACAGCTAGAGGCCGGGGAGGTCGACCTCGCCATTTGCCCGTCCGAGTCCTGCATCGCATACAACGAGAGCGGCAAGCTCCGACTGCAAGCTATTTATGCTATATTGCAAAGGGATGCTTCGGCCATCGTCGGGACCAAGTTGAACAGCATGCGCGAGCTCGGCGAGGGCAAGACATACGGAAGCTACAATGCAAAGTACGAGGATGCAATCGTAGCTGCTATGATTGACCATGATGGCGGCGACGGCGAGTCAATTCGCATTGAAAAGTCCGAGGGCAAGCTCAGCATGTTTGATGCCGTCAAGGAGAGCCGTATCGATGCCACTTGGATCTTCCTGCCCTGGGAGGAAGTGGAAGCTGAAACCGAGGGCGTTGAGACGAACACTTTCAAGCTGGCCGATTATGAAATACCCTATGGCTTCTCACCTGTCATTGCTCGGAATGCTGGTTCGAGTCCTTCGGACGATGTCCTTGCTGCGTTTTTTGCGGCGACTCGCGAAGGCTACCAGCATGCCATTGATCATCCGGAAGACGCTGCAGATGTCCTCCAGGACGTTGTGACGCCATCAAGATCCAAGGACTTCTTGCTTCGAAGTCAGTCGTGCATCAACGAATACTATGTTGACGGCCACCAACTTGGATACATGGATCCGGAGAAATGGAAGAACTTTTTGTCGTGGCTAAGAAAGAAGGGTTTGCTTCAAGGTCCCAGAGATGTCCGCGACATCGATCTTTTCACGAATGCATACGCTCAATGAGAAGTTCGACGACCAGCACTCGTCGATATGTGATGGCTTTTGTCGCCCATTCAGCTACCTCTTTCCCATGAAGAAATCATCGCCCTCGAGAGTATCGGCTGTGGGACACATTCGAAGCATGGGTATAGAGAGTTGATCTCGACATGGCTAATGTTCAAGTTACTGCTCCTTCATTCTTGACGCCGCGCTTGAACGAACTGGCTGATCTTCCCTGCTGTGTGAAAGCCTTGTCATGTGTCACCGCTGGCAGAGTCCCCCGATACCAATCTGATCCCGTAGCCCAGCCACAATCTGACGGGGTCAATGCCGATTCAAGCGTCCGAGTGAGATAGGCCAGCAGTGTGAGACAGTGAGTCCCGGCACATCCCTGCAGGTACGAGCGGGGCACCGCATCAACTTTCATCCTTTGACATGATTTGAGCACACACCGATCGTTGACTGCAGATTGAAGGAATCAAGTACTCAAAATGTCGTTCCCGGTACCCAATTCTACGACATCTTTCTGGCGAAGCGAAGTGCATCAGCTTGACAACCATCGAACCACCGAAGTGCTGCCGAATGAAGTTGACATTGTCATTATCGGAGCTGGATATGCTGGAGCTTCAATAGCTCATCACTTGCTTGAACAAAGTAACGGACGATCGAAGCCATTGTCGATAGCAATCCTCGAAGCTAGAGAAGCATGTTCGGGAGCCACTGGTCGAAATGGAGGTCACCTCAAACCTGATCCATACCACAGAGCTGCCGAAGTCATGAAGACTCACGGTAGAGACGCCGCCGAAGAAGCTGCTGCATTTGAAGCGCGGCAAATCGGAGAGATCAAGAAGCTGGTCGAGAAGGAAAACATCGACTGTGACTTTGTCATGACAAGGGCTGCTGATGTGTGCCTGTACGAAGGGGCTCATGTTGAAAAGAAAGACGGACTGGACCGCCTCAAAGCGGCGGAGATCTCGACGGTCAAGGACGTGTTCTACAGCGATGGAAAGACAGCGGAAGGTGTAAGGCCGAGTTTTATAGATGTGGTCCATTAATCTAGCTGACATTCTGCAGATTTCCGGCGTGAAAGGAGCAAAAGCTTGCTTCACATACCCGACAGCGCATATGTGGCCGTACAAGCTCGTGCTTCACCTGCTGTCTCAAGCTGTGTCGGGAGGCGTGAGCCTGCAGACTCACACACCAGTGCAGTCCGTGGTTCGAACGGCCGCTTCCGGATCATCGAGACCGTGGACTGTCATCACCTCCCGAGGCAAGATCTTGGCTTCCAAGGTCATCTATGCTAGCAATGCATATACGTCTGCTTTGCTGCCCGAGTACAAGCAGGCTATCGTTCCTGTTCGAGGGATTTGCTGTCATATCGTTCCGAAGAAGAAGCCTGCGCCGTTGCTGTCCAATAGCTACAGTGAGTTTACAGCCATGTTAGACGATCGTTCGCCGCTAGTCTGACAATTGTGCCTCACAGTGATGAGAATCGCTCCTGACGAATTTGACTACCTCATTCCTCGGACCGACGGTAGCATCATAGTCGGTGGTGGTCGGACTGACTACTATCGTCATATGAGCGAATGGTACAACGTCACAGATGACAGCAAGTTGATTGAGCCGGCGAAGAAGTACTTCGATGGGTACATGCAGCGACACTTCCATGGCTGGGAAGATGTGAGTTGGCAAGCGCCATTCTTGAGGAAGCATCGCTGACCTTGAGAACAGACTGGAGCATACGTCAACAAGATCTGGACAGGAAGTGAGTCGTATAACCGGAAGGAAGATCCGAGCTACTGCTAACAGTCGCGCAGTCATGGGATACTCAAGCGATGGCTTCCCGCAGTACAGTAGCTCCCAACCTTCCTTACACACAACAACACTGACCAGTCTCCAGCGTCGGTGAAGTCCCAAGCAAGCCAGGACAGTACATCTGCGCCGGCTTCACGGGCCATGGCATGCCTCAGATCTTCCTCTCTGCAAAGGCAGTGGCAACAATGGTCCTCAACGATGTACCCACCGACAAGGCCGACGTTCCGAGACTTTACAAGACTTCTTCGGCACGACTGGCTTCGAAACGGAATGTTACTATAGAGGACTGGGAGGCAGCTACGAAAGCGAACAGGGCGAGGCTGTAGATTGACATTCAACCCAATGATAGACACGGTATGTACGGTCCTCTCGTGCCGGAGTCTACCTCCGCTGCGCCTGCTGTGCTCTGAGCTGGTCGTAACGATGCTGCAGCTTCCTTTTCTCCTCATGCTTGGCTCTGGCCCGCTGGTCGTGGTTCCTGAGGTTCTCTTCAGCCGTGTTGCGCCTGTTTCGCCATGTGGTTTGGTCGTGTCGGCGTCGCTCGTTGGCTGTACAGCAAGACATCAGCTATTTCCATCCCTCGATGGCAGGATGTTGTCAGAAGCTTACCCCGTATATTCCTAGGATCGACAGGATGATTGTGGATCCTCTCGAGCTGCGCGATGCATTCTTGTCGCCTGCTTTTCCACTCGTTGATTTTGTGTTGGTGGTGTTGGAGTTCGCGGTTAATGTGGTCGATCTGAGCGGCTATCTGCTGGAGCGACATTGTTGAGAGCCGGGTCTGAACAGAGTGTCGATGGATATTGGAGACATATTCAGGATGAAGAAGGTGGGCAAAGGTCCGTCTTGTAAGCTCTTCAGCTCTTGAGCTCCAACTCACCGGTGCTCAGCGATCATCAGCCTTGTTCCGATCGTTGGTTCAGCCTCGCGACACAGACCCCACCCTGTAGCACCCATGTGGAAGATAGGCTCTATCATGGTGTGTTGTATCTTGCAGAAGACGCGGCTAGGTGGGTGGTGTGATAGTAGGTCTCCTTGGTCTCTCTTCACATATCACTATTCTCTTCAGCAAGGGCAACCCCTCCAGATAGACTCCACGACGCAGAGGTATTTCGACCAAGTGAACTGAAGCTTTCATTGCTACACAACGCTTGGCGCCGGCATACCACACAAGCAGGATCCGGGCGACAGCCTCTCGATCCACATGGCGAAGATAGCAAGGACCTGAACGATATTCGTTCTGAAAACGAAATATCTATAAGAGGTTTTAGCAAGCACATTCACAATCCACAACATGCGAGCGGTCTTCAACATCACGGTCTGGACCGACACAATCTGTCCCTGGTGCTACATCGGCCACAAGTCCCTCGAGAAAGCACCCCTTACCCTATCGATGAACCTGTTCCGGCGGCTCAAATGATGACTGCATCTTCAATCATCGACCTTGATACCTTGACCTAGAAGCTTACCCAGTCGGCATACCCTGAGAAACGAGAGTCGCCAGCAAGACCGGCGAGGTACATGTCGATGCCATACGAACCCGTCTGCCTCGTGTCGGTCGCGAGCATGGTATCGAGTTCAGTTCCTCGGAGGCGGCGGAGGCGGTGTTGAGGCGGACGATTTGCGGCTCGTCCAAGGAGCGAAGACGGTGTCGCTCCGGTACCGACGATAGCGATCGATGGTAAGCGAGTGCAGGTTGAAGGTGCAGGCGATGTCTCTGAGTTCTTTGAAGCTGTTGTTGAAGCAGCTTCGCGTGTTGACGCCAATGCATGAAGATTTTGCGGGCCAGGTAGAGAGGTCAGACAGAGCCAGTGTTCTCGCAGCCGGTACATATGAAACGAAGAGAAGAACAAATCTCGTCCATATCCTCAAACAACTGATGGAGGTTGTGTAGATCCTTTGGAGCTCTTTCATGCCTTTACCTCTGCCTCGGCTAAAGGATCACCCTCCTCAACCCAAAGTGGTACATACCGATCCGCATCGAGCCCATTATTAGCAGTCCTCGTCAGAACAGATGAGGGAACATCGATAGATCAGCCAAAGAAGCCATGTCTATGAAAGATCGAATGACGAAAGAGCTGCTGCAAGGAGATGCAAGGAAGAAAGTACGGAGCCGACCTCAATCGCCCATTCTTATGCCACCCGACTGACACGACACCCTTGCAGTACGACGAAATGGAAGGCACAAACTTCCTCCTCCCATGGCTCGACATCGTCGAAGTCGTGGAAGCCGAGAAGTTGTCCGAGACGATGAGTCGAGCGACGTTTCGCTTCCCGGTCCAGCCGGAGTTCCTCAATCCCATGGGCACTCTGCACGCCGGAGCGACATCAGCATTCTTTGAATGTGCTACGACTTGGGCGCTGTTTCCGATTGCGAAGCCTGGTTTCTGGAAGTCGTTGGGCATTTGTCGGACCATCGGCTTTACGTATCTGAGGCCGGCGATTCGGGGAGAGGTGCTGTTGATGGAGGGTGAGGTGAGTTGGCTGTTGTCTAGATGGTTTCGAGTAATGTGAGGCTCACTCGATGTAGACGGTACATGTTGGCAAGCGGATCGCAATGGTGAGAGGGGTGATGAAGCGGGAGAGGGATGGAGCTGCTTTGGTGACTTGTGAGCATAATAAGTACAACGTTGACGCAGATGTGAAGTTGTAATGTCAAGTTGGGCAAAAGAAAGGAGTCTCAAGTTCACGGTTTCCCATCTTCACCGTCGCATGCCATTGAGGTACCAGGGTCAAAGAGAACAAAAAGAAGGCCTAGTATATTGCCAACACAGTTAAGTAAAGAGGAAAAGGCAAAAGGATTTGGCTGGAGGACGAGTCCGACTTGTGCCTGCCTGAGGTGATCGTTAGCCAAGATCATACGATTGAATGTTGGGGCAATTCTTACTATGAGAATCGAACTCATATCTTGGGATTTCCAGGCTTAGCCCAGTCAATTATGAGACCCATGTTCTAACCGTTAAACCTGTGCGCTGTTAGTGGGAGTTCGGCGGGAATTCCGACCGGACTGAAACGTACTAAGCGGGCTGAAGTTGTGGTCACGCAGCTGATAGATTGGGTATAAAGGTCAAAACCCATGCGCCGAGATATCTCCGCTCGCCGTGCACAACGCGAAGGTCGATGTGAGTCGAAGCTGGGAAGGAAAGTTACAGACTCGATGCTTTATGCTACATGCCCTACAACCTACAACTCCTCATGCTCCACCTTCTCCTTCTTCAACCAATCCATCATATCCTCAATCGACTCCGCACCCTTGACCGGCTTCTTGCCCTCCGTCTCCGCCTCCACAACAGGCGTCTCCGCCTCAGCCGCCGGTGGAGCTTCCTCTCCTCCCGCAGGCGTAGCCTTGTCCTTCTTCGGCGCCTTAGGTTTCGGCTTTGGCTTGGGCTTCTGCGTGGGCTTTGGTTTCCTCGCAATCGCCGCCTCGGCGGAGAGTTGCTTCATGGCCTTTTTGATCTCGGCGACTTTGGAGTCGAGGTCTTTGATGGAAAGGACGGGCTCTTCGTGACTCTTGAGCTTTTCTTGTGCCTTCAAATTGTCCCTCAGCCACTTGGAGATGTCGTCGTATGTCTCCTGCACGTGTGTGAAGTCGAGGCCGGCGTATGGGTTCGTAGGAGCAGGAGCCGGTTCGGTTGTACTGCTGGCGTCTGGCTCTTCGAGATCATCGGCGTCGGATGCGGCGTCGGTAGCCTTGCTCACAACAGAGGATGCACTCGCAGAAGCTTCGGACACTGCCTTCACAAAGCTAGCGCTCGCCTTTGCGGCTTCGCCCTGCACCTTGAGGATGAGCTTTTGTGTGTCGTCGAGAGACTTCTGGAGCGACTTGATAAGCTTTGGTCGGGTCTTGCTCTCAGTGTAGCGAGTCTTGATCGGCTCAACCAGCTGCTTGAGGGCCTTTCGCCTTCCTTTCAACGTCTCAGTCGTTGCCTTGGCCAGGTCACCAGAGTCCATCCACTCTCGGGTCTGCTCCAACAGTTTCTTGATCTCCGCACGCATGTTCTTGGTGCTGAATGCTTCGTAATCGGAGTTCTCGAGGAAGTCGCGGACTTGGTAGGTGTAGCTCTCAAGGACGTTCTGTGCCTCTTCTCGAGCGTAGCGAGCCTTGTCTGAGGCATCGAAATCCTTCAAACGTCGAAACATGTCGGTAATCTGCTCGGTCACGGTAGATTCGCCTTCATCAGAGCCTGCAGAAACGCGGACGTTGATGACCTCGGTCCGCTTCTTCGGTGCTTCGGGAGTTTTTGAGCTGGATGCAGCATCCGAGGTGGAGGATGCCTTCGTCGATGCAGAAGCCGAAGTCGCTGCCTCGACTTCTTCCACCGGTCCGTCCTCGGAATCCTCTCCCAGAGGTTCCTGGTCCTTCTTCTTACCAAATCCAAGCCAGCCCTTGACAGAGTCTCCCACGCTTCCAGACTTGGCATCGTCCACCTCACAGCTGACACTTCCTCCCGTGACATCCGGAAGTCCATTGAGTGGACTGAGACGTACGCTGAACTTAGTGGTGATGTCAGCCTTGTCGCAGCCGTGCTTGGAGGCCAGCTCTTCGACCGAGGCAGTGAGGTTATCCGACTTGAACGTTGATATCGGACGATCGTTACCTTCGACAGTCTGAACAAAGCCGAAAGAGAAGTCCTCCTTGTCCTTGAAGGTGACTTGCTTCGTTGTGGCGCCGAGCCCGACCGGAGAGTTGGGCTGGAACAGTTTTTGCTTGACGTCCTTGCCCCTGTCAACATATGTGAGGCTTGTGGCGTAGCCAGCGACATCAGAGTCGCGAATCTCCTTGACTCTGAAGCTTGGCGAGAGACTTGCAGCTTTGAAAGCTGCACCAAACACGGCGGATTCATCCGGGTTTACACTGTTCCTGATCTTTGCAGCGCCAACTAGGCCCTCGAGCTTGCTCTGCGCGAAGGGGGTCCTGATCGCGCCTCCGTGAACGATAACCGAAGTAAGGTCCCCGAGTTCCAGCTTCGCCATCGCTAATGCATCCTTGATCGGCTGCTCGACACGGTCCGCGAATCCAGATGTCATTTTCTCGAACTCGGCTCGGCTCAACTTCGATCGAAGGTCGACATCGGGAAGGATCTCCTCGAAACCGCTGGAGGTTTCCGAGTTGGCGCTGAGGATTTGGCGAACTCGCTCTGCCTCCTTGAACAAGCGTCCCATGATCCGTCCATTGGATCGCACCTGCTCTTCTGTTGTGCTGCCACTCTTCTTCAACAGCTTGCTCACGAAGTCCTCCATGATCACATGGTTCATGGCGTCTCCGCCGAGTGTCCTGTCCCAGCCTGTTCCCAATACTGCCACCTCCTGCACAGTCTTGTTCGCCGTCCTGGTCTCCTTCACGGTCTTCGCCTGGAATCGGAGAAGGGTCGCAGATGTAGAGCCAGCACCCATGTCGTAGATCATGTGGTACTCTGGCTTCTCATCTTTGGTGACATCCGGGAACGTTCGAGTCTTCGCGTAGTCCAGACCGACTGCCAGCCCGTCGCTGATCAAAGCGTAGACATTCAGTCCCGCGAAGTTCGCAGCCTTGACAAGTGCCCTCTTCTCCTCGGCGGTGTAGAACGGCGGGACCGTGATGACCGCATCCTCCACCACACTGTCTTTTCCAGCCATCAATTCAGCATTGCGTCTGATGTTCGCGAGCTCCATCCCAATCAGCTCCTCCACGCTGAAAGGGGATACATCATCTGCGAACGCACTGCTTTTGAACGCAGTAGCGCCTGATTTGCCATCCTGCTTGAGTTGTAGAGCAGGATACCGCTGTTGGTAGATCTGCGCAGCCTCTTCACCAGGTTGTATACCAAGCAGCATCTTCAAGTTCGGATAGACCTCGCCGGGGAAACGGCCTTGAAGAGATAAAGCATCGCCGCCGTAAGCCCGCTCGGGGAATGTGCCAGGTGTTGTGATGATCTGATTATTCTCATCTCGGTTCGGCTTGAAGGCTACTGCTGCAATCTCTTTCCGCTTCGAGTCCTTGGTCAGGACAATGTCCAATGGGATTCCAGGCTTGACCAAGGCGGCCTTGATGTTGAGAGTGCCAAAGTCGATGCCCAGTACGGCTGCGCTGGCCGTACTTGCGAGGTATAGGACGAGGACCAAGCATAACGCGAGTGGTGAGAGCGCGCCAGCGCGCGACCGGTCTATGGCCATCGTATCGTGTGTCGTATGAGCGGATGGATGAGAATCGAAATGCTGTTGACGGAGGTATAGTCGCGGAGGGCGATGTTGGAGATTCAGATAGACATCGGAAATAGAAGATCGAGTTGTCGGATCGATCGTTGACTCGCTGAGGCTACGTTGTTTCTATGTACGAACAGTCCAAGTGGCTTTGTTCGAGTCCCTTTCTCATCGACAGCTGGCCAGAATTATTCCGACTTCGGGATGTCGTTGGTCTGTGCATGTCGCTGGTTCCTGACCGCACTTCAGGAAAACGATGTCCATCTCATTTGCAAGAACATATATACATTTCGGAAGCACCGGAACACCACTCTCACCCTGCGCGTCACGCATCTTCCCGCGAGCTGTACCATCAAGGCGTTCTAAGCGCTGGCGAAGTCCCACGGAGCGTCGCATGAGGTCACCAAACCTCCCATTTGATCCTGACCTTCAATGCATCGACCGTGGCGCAGAAGAAAGGCCTACGAAGCGGACAGGCCATTGGAGGACTGTTCTCAAGACATCGCGTGCCGCTGGTCTACTTGGCCTCGCTGTCGAGGCGTCATTCGACTCGACAGTCCTTGTCTGGAGGTGTCCTACTGGGTTACCTGCTAAGGTACTTGCCAATTACCGCGAGTCTGCATGCTAATCACATCCGACGTTCAGGTAGGTGTGGTCGTCTTCGGTCAAGAGAGGTCCTGCTGTCTTACCTTGCTCGTGTTGAGCATGACCTGCCATTTCACATGACATTCATGAGGATCCTTGCATGGCCCCACAAGCCACCCGTGGCAACTCTCCTTCGGATTCGGCTATCACAAGATCTCATGTTGCGTAGACACTCTGGCCAAAAATTGCCCATCTGGAGTGAGCGTCGCTCCCAGTTCTATCACATGATACAACAATGGAATGCATCGTCGGCTCCTATCTTCAATCCAAGTAGAGACCATCTCCCGCGTTGAACTCATTCACTTGGCAAAGCACATGAAGATGCATGTCACCCCTTTTTTGAAGAGCATGAATGAGGCATGCGTTATACCGTCGACGATGCCACGATTTGAGACCAGCCTCTTCGACTGTCACATGCAGCCTTCATTTGATCTTCGCTCTCCAAACCGGAAGCATGTGAAGATGCAACTGCATATCGACGCTTGGACCACGACGACGACTACCACTACCACTATCTTTCTGTTTTCTTCTTGTTTCTCTCATCTACAACACACACCACTCACCTTCATCCTTCAACATCATTCATCACCAACAACAATCTTCTTCCCTTCCATCTCCCTTCCCTCTTCCATTCTCTCTCGACAACTCCATCTACCACACCCATCACCGCCGCTTCGCCAGCCATGGTCAGAAGCACTCATGTGACTTTCAAGAACAACCGACTTTTGGTCGGCTACCGCCGCGAGGATTGGACGGAGGTATGGTATGAGCCGCAGGTTGATATCGGTAAGGCCGACTCAGCTGGTGCCATATCGTTCGGTTTGTTCAGCTCGCCGACGTCCGACGATCCGCGAGACCCGATGGAAGGGGAAGTCGCTTGGTTTCCGCAGTTCGACGTGCCGAACATGGAAGCGAACGGGAAGAGTTTCAGAATGCGTATGCAAAGCATTGACTTGCACAACGCATGGAAGTACTTGATGGAAAAGGACGCGGTCGAGTTGGCACGACTGGAAGCTGAGCTCGACAACCCGCTAAAGCGACGATGGCAAAGCTGGTTTGAGAACGCCAAAGCATTCAAGAGAGGGAAGGTGAGCCAGCGTGCATCCGCTGCCCGACAGACGCTGAGACGTCAGCGGCTCAGGGCAAGATTGAGAAACGCTGGAGTTCCTGATGATGGCAGTGATCTTGACAGTGACGACTCCTTATATGAGAGCGACGACGAGCCAGCCCCTCCGCGGCCTCCAATGGGACCACCACCAGCAGGTCCGAGAGCTGCAACGAGGGCCACAGCGCGCCCGAGAGCCCCCAGGAATCCGCGCGCCCCAGCGAGAGCCGCAGCAAGTACTGCACCGAGACCAGGAGCAAGCTCGGCAGGTGGTCAGGGCCTCTTTGGTGCGCGCCTTGGTACTGGAAGTCAAGCGACAGGCGACCAATCTCTATTCGTACGCGATGACAGCGCCGACTTTGACACGGGGCCCCCTGAGCCCAATCAGCCCGAGGATGCTATCACCCTCGCCCATGACGACGAGGACGAGCGTGTTGAGCGACTCGGCGGCTACCGACCGGGACCTCAGGGTCCGGGGCACCCTATTCATCCATTGGCGAGACAATACAATGGGGTGGCCGACGAACAAGCGGCGATTCGGCAAGCTATGAGAGCGAGCATCGCGGACCAAGAGGGCGACCAAGACGGCTGGAATCAGAACGACATACGCCGGGCAATGCGGGAGAGTGTTGCGCCGGGAGCTCGTCCTGATGAGGATGACTAGAGGGTCACTCGACAGCACGATGACGGAGGGGGAAGATGGTCTCGAGCTCATGACTTGGTTTGCGGATACGACTCTACGACTCTATGACTCTACGATTTGACGACAGGACGACAGGACACTCGGAATGCACAGGCATTCACGACGGGCTAGCATCGGGCTCAGGCTACAGAGATGCACTCTTACCAATGCAAAAGCGATTCACATTCATTATCAGTCTCGCTCAAACGGAGGCTTTCTTTGCGTCATAATTCATCGGCGGCCACGAGCTGGCAAATGCACCTTCAGCAAAGCCAAGAACTTTGCTACCGCACACAACTCGGTGTCAACGGCCAATGCGGTCCGAGGCGCTTCGATACCGAACGACTACACGGATGGCGGATCTCGAATGACTGAGCAGGCATTCATGCTCATGAGTGTTGCACCGATGAAACATTCGTTGATTTATCATTGCGAACGGATCGATGGATACGAGAACCTCGATCAGATGCCGACAGTCAACTCCCACAGCTTAGCAGAGCCTTCAGTTCTAGAAACGAATCGTCAGTACACATCCATCAAAACAGCATTCGTGAACAAATTTCAGTGTAGTCGTGAGTCGTCGCAAAGCTGAACATGTGGATGTGAATTATGTGTAGTTATCATCGCTGTGACGAATTTCGATTCGGCAATAGTACCAACAAAAGTTCTGAGCTTGAAAGTTCATGAGCTTGACATGACCCACACGACTTCTCACGACATGCCATTGTAAATCCATGTGGCTCCTGACATTGCCATACCGTACATAATCTCACAGTCGCCGCATTGGCTTCACTTCGCGGCCCATCGACGCGTTTCGCGACTTTTACGATCTTCCGCAAGCCGCAACTCGACCACTTCTCGATTCGATCTTTCGCTCACCGTGCTCGTACGCCGCCGACGAGCCCAGAGAAACTCAGTGAACCACCGGCAGATCCATCTCCGTCAGCTTCGCTACTCCAGGACCTTCTTTCCGGCCATCAGTCAAGCAAAAACATCAACGCAGAGTCTCCATCCAGCAGGCACATTCCCGAACAGCCCCACGCAGCGATCGAACCAACACTGAGGACATACCTCGACCATTTTTCACCTACAGAACGGTGGCGTACAAGACGCAGAATTGCAAGGCACACGGAAGATGAGGTCCAGAGGAAACACGACTTAGAAAGGGAATTCATTTGGTTCCGACCACAGCAAAAACGCTTGCTTGGACCGCGGCTTCCAGCAGACTTTGAGAAATTAAAAAAGGCGGATCACCAGAGCCCTGATATCATGCGGTCGTTCGTGCAGGTCTTGACGACGCCAACGGCGGACACGCCAGGCACCACTCTCATCCTCCACTTTGATAGCAAGCGGTACATCATCGGCGGTCTCGCGGAAGGAACTCAGCGAGCATGTGTACAAATGGGAGCGAGGCTGCTGAAGGTGTCAGAATGCTTCGTTACAGGGCGAACTGAGTGGCAGAATACTGGAGGCTTGATTGGAATGCTCTTGACACTGGCGGATTCCTCTCACTCAAGTCAGGCGGCGGCAAAGGAGGAGGCTGTCAAGCGGATCAGATCAAAAGCAAAGCGAGAGGGATATCTTGAAGACGAGGAGAAAATGCGACAGTTAGAAGAGGATGCAAAGAGAGCTACGGACACCACGTTGAATATCTTTGGACCACCAAATTTGAACCATGCATTGGCTACTGCCAGACGATTCGTGTTCCGAAAAAGCATGCCAGTCAATGCGCACGAGATTCGCGACGATTCACCTGCAGAAGACTGGGCGCCAATGTGGGCGGACGAGAACATCAAGGTCTGGGCGATGTCAATATCACCGGATGTTGGCTCTTCCAAACCTAACGGGAAGAAGAGAAGCATTGATGAGGTCAACGGCGAGAGGGAGTCGTCAGTCGTGCCAGACGATGACCTTTCACCGAAAGACCGAGACTATCTGTCTGCAAAAGCAGTCGTTTCGGAAATGTTCGACTCGTCCTGGCGTCTGGATACTCTGCATGAAACCCCTCTCGCATCTGTACGATTACCAGCGGAGCTGTTCGTTCGGAACCCACAAACGAACAAGATCGGGAAGTACACTGGACCATTACCGGGCGCGGCAGGCGAGCAACCTGATCCCGATCAGATAGTGCTCGTCCGAAAGCCCTGGCCAGGTGCACTTGTCGAAAAGCTGCCACATACCGAGCCTGCGAAGGAGTCAATTAGCTACATCATCCGCAACCATATGCAGCGTGGCAAGTTCAATCCCAAGCGAGCGATGGAGCTCAAAGTTCCCAAGGGCTTTGCTTGGTCGCAATTGACGAAAGGTGAGAATGTGGAAAACACAGAGGGACAGACCATCACTCCTGATATGGTTCTTGAGCCGAGCCGTATCGGTGGTGGCCTTGCAGTGGTTGACCTGCCGAGTCCAGAGTACATTGACAACCTGGTCGCCAGGCCTGAATGGAAAGAGCCCAAAGTGATGGAGGGTGTTGGCGCTGTCATGTGGATTTGCGGAAAGGGTGTAGCAATGGATCCGAGATTGCATGCGTTCATGAAGGCATTCGAGCATCTTCAACACATCGTCTCATCGTCTGAGTACTGCCCGAATCACATCGCGCTCGACTCTGTTGCGGCCTCAACAGTTCGTTTGAAGCAAGTCGATCCTGATCGTTACATCGTGCCTGTGCATGACGCTGCGGACGGTGAGACGGCATACGGCGGCAACAACCATTTCCTAGCGACGAGGGAGAAGTACCCGCTTCCAAGGGGCGTTCACATTGCTGCACGAGGACATGAGATCCAACTTGAGCCAACCATTGAATACCAGACCAAAACCGAGGTCGCGCCCCTAAACATCAAGGAGACGATATCAGAGACTCCACAGGATGTCCTCGCAGAGGCTGTGAAGTCGCAAGAGGCCGCAAAAGTCGTCAGCGACGAACTGAAGACCTGGATCGACAGCCTTCCTCCCGGCGCCGCCGATGCTGAAGTGATCACCCTCGGCACTGGCTCGGCACTGCCTTCGAAATACCGCAACGTCTCCGCGACACTCGTCACCGTCCCGGGATGGGGCAACATTCTCCTCGACTGCGGCGAGAACACCTTGGGCCAGCTTCGACGAGTATACGGCGAGCAGGAACTCAAGCAAATATTGCAAGACCTCAAAATCCTCGTCATCAGCCACATGCACGCAGACCACCATCTCGGCACCGCAAGCGTGATCAAAGCCTGGTACCAACAAGTCCACAACTCCCAACCCGCAACCCCCGCATCCCCTCGAACCACCGCCGACTACGGCTCCCTCGACTGGCCCTCGGTCTTCACCAACCAAAACCGCCTCGCCGTCGTCGCCGAAGCCGCCATGCTGAACTGGCTCGAAGAATACGCCGCCGTCGAAGACTACGGCTACTCCCGCCTCGCGCCCCTCAACCTGAGCGCCGTCCGGTTCCCCTCCCCCACATCCCGCTCCACCCTCAGCTGGTACATTCCTCCCTCCCAACTCAAAAACCTCCCCAGCCAAGCCTACACCGCCCGTCTCCAAGCCCACACCATCGACCCCTCCCTCATCGGCCTCTCCGACATCCAAGCCGCGGCCGTCAAACACTGCCACGGCGCCCGCGCCACGAGTCTCACCCTCACCACGGGTTTCAAAGTCAGTTACTCGGGCGACTGTCGACCTTGTAAAGCGTTCTGGCAGATTGGCAAGGACAGCACGCTGTGCATCCACGAAGCGACCTTTGACGACGAATTGCAGGGTGATGCGGAGGCGAAGCAGCATAGCACTACCTCGGAGGCGTTGACCGTGGCGCAGAATATGCGCGCAAAGGCGTGTGTGTTGACGCATTTCAGTCAGCGGTATCAGAAAGTTCCGGTGCTGGAGCGGACGGATGCGCAGGATGAGGAGACGGTGGTGGGGACGAAGGGAGAGGACGTGGCGATGGAGAATGGCGTGGACGAGTCGAGTGGTGAGAATGTCCCCCACGCTCCACCACTGGAAGACGCGGCGCCTACTTTCCCCGATCAGCAGACTTCCACCCCCGGGCAGAAGTACGAACTGCCCTCCAACAATGCATCCCGCTCTGGAGGGGGACGCGGAAGCGGAGGACCACCGGAAGCGGTGCGCTTCGAGCTCAACTCCGACATGAAAGTCTGCGTGGCGTTTGATTATATGCGGGTGCGAGTGGGGGATATCGGGCACATGGAGAAGTTTACGCCGGCGTTGTTGAAGTTGTTTGAGCAGGAGGTTAGTGAGAGGGAGGATGGGAGGGAGAGGAAGAGGGAGGGGGAGGCGGCTGGCGGTGGTGGCAACGGTGCGAAAAAGGGGAAGAAGGAGAAGCAGGCGAAGAAGGGAGATACGCGGTGTTGAGAGGGATGGAGGGAGGGAGGGAGGGAGGTCGTTGGGAGGTCGATAGATCTAGATTTAGACGTCAGCAGTTCAATCGACACCTGACCTCCATCTTCATGCCGTGCTTCATACGTCTCGTCTGCGGGATCAGTACCACGACATCACAAACCACAACGAGATGTCATGTTGCCCTCGAATGTCCGTCACGACTTGAGTCCCCTGCATGCACATGTATGATTTCGTTCTGAGGGTTTGATTGAAGTATTCGTGGTGAGCCGTAATTACAGCAGTATGCACTTCACATCAAGAGCGCCAGCGGAAAAAAAAAGGGAGGGAGGCGGAGCAAGGCGTTTCCATCTCTGTCTGCCCGACCTGCCTACGGGAATGTCGAGAAGGAGCCGTGCGCCCTGGCCAACAGAAACCGGGCCACAACCACCAACACCATTCCTGTCTCATGCTGTAAAAACACTTCCATGCATCCTTGCGCCGTCTATCGGTTGCTCTTGGCCACACGCTCCAACTCGTCCTTCTTCTTGATGGCGTAGCTGTTGCTGCTACCCTTGGCGGCGTTGATGAGCTCTTCCGCCAAGCACTCGGCGATGCTCTTGATGTTGCGGAAAGCAGCCTCGCGGGCGCCGATGGTGAGGAGTGCGATGGCCTGGTTGACGCGGCGGAGTGGCGAGACGTCGACGGCCTGGCGACGGACGGTACCTGCGGAACCGATACGGGTGCTGTCTTCGCGGGGACCGCAGTTGACGATGGCGTCGACGGCGATCTGGATGGGGTTCTGGTCGGTCATGATGTGGATCTGCGCGGTTGTTGTGTTAGTTTGTGTACTCGGTTCCATGCGATGTTGCCAAGGATACGCACAATCTCGAAAGCGTGGGCGACGATGCGGACGGCCATGAGCTTCTTTCCGTTGTTGCGGCCGTTCATCATGAGCGAGTTGGTGAGGCGCTCAATGATGGGGCATTGTGCCTTGCGGAAACGCTTGACGGCGTACCGTCCTGCGCTGTGGGAGATGTAGACTGGCTGTCGGATCTGGATGTAATCGCTGTGGTTGTCCGTCAGCCTGCTGTTCCTCCGTTCAAATTCCCCAGTGCGCGCCGGCACATCGTTTTCCTTCATTGCATCCTCCGGGTGTAGACGTACGTGAGGGAAATGTCCCTGATCTCGACATCCTCGTACGACCACTTGTTGAAGAGCTTGGTGCTTCCAATCTCGGCGACGACATCCTTAGGAAGGACCGGGTAGGCCTGGACGGCCTCGACTTCGACCTCGCCGTCAGACATGTTCGTAATGGACTGTTGAACCGGTTGGGAGAGGTAGTGGACGAAGTGTGCTGTGGGGGATTAGTGATGTCGAGCTGTATCAGATCGCGAGAATTCTCGATAGTGCACACTGCTTGAGCCTTGGCACGAGCCGCGGCCAGAAGTGGTGGCCAGTGGAATTCTCGACAAGACTTCTGTCCGTGGGATGATCGGGGCGGCGAACTTCAACACCTCCGCGCTTGTCCACCAGTCAGATCCGCACATGTCGCCGTCATTCGCAGTGGTCTTCTACATCGACCATATCGCCGAGCAGCATCGTCATATGCTCACACACCTGTCAAGCCCCAGGTAGCATTGCTCCTAATCCTCCCTCCATGATCCAGCTCAAATCATACGGCACAAATCAGGCATTGACAGCTTGGAGTACACAGTCTGCGCCAGAGAACGGACATGTATTCCGATAATGCACGTGTGATACGACGTAATCCGAGCGCCAACAATCAATACATCGGGTCTCCGGCTTCTGCTACGCAGTCTAAGCAACTCACCAGACCACAAGGTGCGTGATTGCGAGTTGAGCGGAGCCGTTACCAACTTCAACAGGCCATGCAGAGACACGCCGCTGAAGAAGCTCAGCCATCCTCTTCCCTCCCCCAAGCCCTCAAACCACCATCACAACCCTCGTATCCTTCCCTCCCTCCGCACTCAAGAAGCAAACCCCGCACCGCACAGCCCGGTGATATGACGACCACCATAGCCCTCGCCCAAGGTCAACCCAGGTCTTAAAGATAGACAGACAGACAGCCAGACAGACAAACAGCATGATACCTGTCCACAATTCTTGGCGAGTGGTGAAGCGGAAGCTGACGGACCTTGGCACGACCAGGAAGCTATAGATTCTGTACTCGTCGGAGAGGGGCAAGGTTGTGCACAGAGGGCGGTGTCAGCGGCAGTAGTAGCTTCCGAGTTATGAGCATGTGAGCATGTGAGTTGATGTTGGTGACGAGAGGGAGGAACGATTGAACGGCGGTCTGGAGACTGCGATTTTGTGGATTCGCTTCTCGGATGTGAGCATGATGAGAGGATGCAAGGCATGGACTAGATTGGCGTGAGTGAAGTTGACGTTGGAGAGAGGGAGTCGACTGGAGTTGAACGGTTGCGGTCAGTGATGGTGTGAGAGTGCTATGCGATGTGAGCGCTGAGTCAATCATCTCGTTCGCTTTTGGTTGGCGTAGACACTCGCGAGGAAACTCTTTGTATCAGACACGGACAGATGACGGAGAAACTTTCGAATATTCCTTGAAAACTACCTCATCCGCTAGACATATGCCTGACCATCCCCACCAATTCGTTGCGCCGCATTATCAAGTTTCGCGAGCAGTAGTGAAAGTCCAGGATTCGAAGTAGAGCAGAGAGTAGAGGCGTCCAATGAGTCGTAAGCAGCAGAAGAAGATCCGAGGAGAAGTTCTCGAGGATCAGGTCCAGGCGGCAGGTCGGTGACAGCGTATGCATTCACGCTGTTGAAGTTGTTGAAGTTCATGTTGCGAAGATTGGCCGACAGGTTGAGCTTGTTAAAGCTGTCTTCGGGAATCATGGCAAGTCCGGCATGATGCTGTTGCTGTTCCTGGGGTTGCGGGATCTGAAGCTGAGAGGCGTCGAAGTCAAGAAAGTCAGGCTTCATGTCGGGTTGGGCTTGTTGCGGTTGTTGCGGTTGCGGTTGCGGTTGCTGTGTCTGTGGTGGAGGAGCCTGCTGCTGTGGAGGAGCTTGTTGAGTCTGCTGCTGCTGTTGTTGCGGTGCAGCGTTTTGCATCAGAGAGGAAGCGTCTTTGCTGATGTCGTGGAGGAATGGCGTAAATGATGGGTGGCGCAGGAGCGTCTCAATCAAAGTGCGGTAGCGTTCGTTCTCTGCTTGCAGGGACATGTTCTGGTTCCGGAGATCGTTGCTCTCTTGAGTCTTTTGCGCGATTTCGCCCTCGAGTTGGCCGATGTATTCTGAGAGATGGTTAGTATTGGAACGAGCTGATGGATTTTCTCATCAGACGTACCCTTTCTCCTCGAGCGGAAAGCACGCGCCGACACCTTGTTTCGAAGTTGACGGCGTTCCTTGCTGGACAATTTCTTACCCTCCTCAGAAGCGAGGAGACGCTCATCCTCGTCCATCTCCTCCTCATCCTTCTTCATGCGAGCAATGTTGGGGAGCATGTTCGTTGGTGAATCGGCATCGTCAGATGGCACGGACGAGTTCTGACGCATCTGGTTCAACAGACGCGAGATGCTCTCCTCGACGTGTGGCTCGGTGATGTGAGATGCGCGCTTGCCATGGCCATTGCCTTGCGGCCTCGAGGCTGGTGCTTGGCTCTGGGCGGAATTGGCAGCTTGGCGGTACTGGGCTTGTTGTGCCTGCAAACTCCTCTGACGTTGTTGAACGGAATGCGCCTGGGCTGCTTTGGCCATGGCGGCTTGCTGTGCCTGCTGGCTGTGCATTCCGGGCCAGAGACGGCCAACATTGTTGTGAGGCTCCTCGTGCCCGCCGACACTGTTGGGGTTGACAAAATTGGTCATCGGGCTGTCGTTGGCCGGGAAGAACATGGGCGGCATAGGCTGCGTGCTGTTAAAGTCCATGGACATGTCGGCGTCCATGTCCAGACCGGAGTTGTAGCCGAAGCCTGCATGGAACTCCATGTCGCCGATGCCCGAGTTGAAGCCGTCGTAGTTCATTTGTGGCATGTTGGCGACGCTGCCTGCGGGAAGGCCGACTTGCTGCTTGAACTGGCCATAGTCGTGACTTGGTCCATTGAAGTGTTGGCGCTCTTCTTGTTCGTATGGAGAGATCATGTCGTTTCGGGAGGAGGAGGCGGTCGCGGTGACGGGCGATTGCTGGTTTGTGCCCTGGTTGAAGTCGAAGAACGAGTCCATGTCGAATTGCTCGGTCTTGACTTGAGCGGGTCGGCCGGCCATGTCGTGTGTGGTGTGGTGAAGTTTGACTTGTCGGCCGTGAGGAACTGCGTCGCAAGGCTTACGTGGCAGCCTGTTTCAAGCCTCGCGAGTTCGCAGCGGGTGAGCGGAACGCGCCTGCAGCGATGTTGGTGATCTGATAGCGGTGCTAACGAGTGTCGAGAGATGGGGGATTGAATGGTCGTGATGTGTAGCGAGTGATGATCAGTCTGTCGTCGGTGTAGAGATGGATGTTTGCGTCGAGTCGTGGAAGGAGCGGAGAGAAATGAAATGCGACTCTCCTCCCTGCCCTGCGGGCAAGCCTCGCCAGCATAGCCTCAAACATGGGAGGGACCCGCTTTTCTCGCTTCACCATTGATTATTACTTGGCGCGACCGATCGACCAATGATCGAATCTCGCCCGGCACCTCTATTTTTGTCTGCTCTGTCCTCTTGTGAACCGCATGGCAAAGACATGGCAGACATCATCACTCTCGTTGACACGCGAATAAGCGTACCTAGATCAATGAGAGGACTGCCAGTACGATCCGGTCTCCCGATTGTACAGCCCAAGCGACAGAGCAAGTTTTCCTGCTGCCTACCGGACTTGGTACTTGCGCGACATTTGATCCATCCTTCAATCCGTCCGTATTCACCAACGCTATGATCCATTCATCATCAAATTGTGAGCAAATTCCGACCGTTCCGGCATCGACTTGTCCGCTCGAGCCTCTTGTACCGTGACCCCATCCGTGAATCTGGATCGGGGTGCAATTTGGAACGGGCTAAACGTTGCTGACAAGCTCCAAAAGCTGGCCAAGGTCTTCCACCCGCTCATCCGAAGCGATCTAGGGCTCCAACTTGAAACAGGAGTTGCTGACTTCTCTCTCGCCAATCGTCATCTCACCAACGAGGCTGTTGAACCACGGCAACTTCCTTGTCGCGGCAGGGAAATGCTGCCGGTCCAGGGCTATGTCTTGGTGAAGCGTGGAGCGAGTCCGACGTTGTGCACGGCAGTTGCTTTCGGGCAGCTTCCTCGACAGCTCTGCAGCAGGACAAAGGCATGGCCAGACGACGTCTTCCGACATTCAATTCGTTCCACGTCGAAGAGCCCATCCAATGTGACGATAGGACAGGGTAGTCACTGGCACTCATCCTGTCGAGCCATTCACGATCTGGCACAACGCCCGGCTTCATGCCTGTCCAGATGAAGCTCGCCAAAGGTCAGACCCTCCGATCGTAGCTGTGACCCTGCGAAGGCCAGTCCTCTATTTTGCACCCGGCGATCTTGACGTCGCGGGTCGTTGACCAGGCTCAAGATGAACTTCGCAATTTACCCGAGGATTTCTCCTGCAGCCTGTACACTGACCATATCGACTATTCTGAAGCTCTGTTAATAACGACCCTGTCAAGAGCACATCTGTCCAGTGTCGAATGAACAGCCCTGGTCGGTAACAGCTCCTGATGCTAATACAACCGCCAAAAACGATGTTGCTAACAATCCGAAGGCTTCATTTGGGTAACAGCTCTTGACTCCAGTAAGCTTGACTAATTCCGCCTCCATTCTGCGAAAAAAAGAGATGGTCGGGAGCACTGGAGTCGTAGCAATACCATCATTGCCGACACCTTTTCTCGTCGTCTGCCCAGACCCATGCGATGCCAATCCTACCCTGTCCTTTGATCAGCCATTCCCAGCTCTCCATAAGAGCTGCAACCCAAGAGCTCATGTGGAAAGTCGCAACTTGATATCTGATTGCCAAGAACGGAGAGCGTACACCGATGGCCTGAGCTTTGAGCACCTGAAGCAGGACATGGCCACGAGCTGGGTCGTGGCGGCATGTGCACTGAGCCAGCGTAGCAGAGCTGAGAAAGAAGCATACAGTTCCGTGCAGGGCGATGGGCTACTATGTCGGTAATGGCGCACAGAGTCGCCGTGTCTCGAGAGCTCAGTACTACGTACCACTCCGCCGCAAGCCTTGTTCTCGAGCGTCGGTATCGACACGTAGTCTCAGACGCTCAGACCAC
This sequence comes from Zymoseptoria crescenta, assembly GCA_026122155.1. Lineage (NCBI taxonomy): Eukaryota > Fungi > Ascomycota > Dothideomycetes > Mycosphaerellales > Mycosphaerellaceae > Zymoseptoria > Zymoseptoria crescenta. Next base: position 93,192 of record JALRMM010000027.1, read on the forward strand.
CTCGTTCGGGCCAATTAGGTGCAAGCACCTAGCCCTTCTCTAGGTAGTCTGAGGGCCTAACTCGGGTTTTTGTTAGATAGAGGGTTAGCTTTATATGCGTTTTGCACTAACATAGAGGGTTAGCGACTAAGAACAGAATTTGCCCTCGACAGCGACTACGCAATAATAAGGACGAATCTCGAAAATCCGGAACGGTTATTTTGTAGCTAAAGCTCGTCTCTCGGAGCGCGTACTTCTTTTATATCGATAGCTGTTATAAACAAAAAGCCTTAGGCTTTCGCGTGTTTTTCAAAAAATTCTTGTTTGTTAGCAACTTTTTCGAAATCTGCGAAAGCCTACTCCTCTTCTAAAACACGCTCGATTTTTTTCTTTATCTCGGTATCGTACTTAGCAGACTCGGCGCTATAAAATAACCGTACGGGTTTTTCGAATTTTGTCGGTTTTGTTGCGCTTGTTTGGTGTGCTAACTCTCTATCTAAGAAGACAGCTGTTGCGCTCTTAGACTATACAGGAAGGTGCCTCCGAAGGGGATTAGCGCCGCCAAGTATAGTCTGTGCGGCTGAGACTAATCGACACGATCGATTGCCCCCTCGGAGCACATTGCTGGAAGCGTCACGTTCAGAGAATCAGCGCTGCGAAATCTTGAGTTTTGCCCTTCATGCGCCCTCGTCCTATGCGCCAAGACCATGACTTCGTGCTTTGAAGCGGCTAGATGAGCTGAACGGCTCTGCCAGACCGGCTTAGAACACACCGAAGTCGATAGAGAGCGGAAGCAGCTCGACACGCATCCGAAGAGTCGCCTGCCGGGCCTCTGTCGGGTCCGCATGACTTTTGCAATGTTTATTTCCGGGAACGTTCATTCAATACCGTGAGCCACATCTTCTTCCACATCTTGCTCGGGCGAGGTGACGTGAAGCGAGAGCATCCATCCCAGCACACGTGTTTGCTCTGCGGCGTTGCGTTTTCCTGTCCCAGAAACCGCGGAGATTATACTCCGCCAATCAGAAGCACTGCAGATCGTCCTTATTCCCCACACTCCTGGGCACTGGGCACGTCGGCTGAACATCCTCACGGCCGAGGCAACTCGAGGTGATGTGAGGGAACATGCGCGACTTGGGGAAATGATGCGCGGCGAAGAGCCGGTTTCCGCTGGCCTCTCCCTTCATAGACTGGCGTAGAACAGCGGCGACTTTGCTCTTGACATACTCACTACCGTATCACTACTATTCACAGCATACATACTAACAACAACATGTCCGAGCCAGCCAGCCAACCCGGTGCCCCATCTGACGGAGCCGTCAAGATCCCTCCGCCGTCCGAGAAGACGCAGTCGATTGCCCGCGATGTCGAGAAGAGGTTGCCGAATCAGGTCACCAAGGCCCTCAAGAAGCAAGATGGAGTTATCCTCCGCTTGAACAAGTGCGTACATACATACTTCTCCCAGGATACATGCCACCCTTGCTTCTCGTTACTGACCAGCACAACCCAGACTGTTGAACATGCCCGGCGGCCTCAGCGCCTTCCTCTCCACCTTCAACTACACGCTCTACCTCCTCGCCCACCTCGACTCCAAAGCCGGCCCTCTCAAAGCCCGCCTCTACCAGCTCATCAACCGCAATGCGCCCTCCTCCAGCATCATCACCCCAGCCGTTGCAGCCCAGCCCTCGCCCATCGCCGCGCTCGGATCCCTCCTCTCCTCCACCCGCACCACCCTCCGTCTCTTCGGACTGATCCCGATGTACGCCTGGGCGCGCCAGCTCGCGCAGGGACCCAAGCCGGGCCAGGACCAAGTCCTCTACACCGTGTCCGTCGCGCAGTGCGGCCTGTACATAGCGTTCCAGCTCTTCGAGAACGTGGCGCTGTTGACGGACAGCAAGGTCCTGTCGCCTTCGTTGACGGCGCGGTGGACGCAGAAGAGCGGAGGCGCGACGTCGGCGATTTACCTGGCGTCGTACCGCGCTTGGTTCTTGGGGTTCTGCTGTGACTTTATTCGCTTGTTCCGCGAGGCGCAATTGGCGAGGGAGGCGAGGGAGAAGCCGGGTCATAATTCGGACCCGGCTGTTAGGGCGGCGGACGAGGAGGCCGACTCCAAGTGGTGGGCTGAGCTCATTGTGCCGGTGGCGTGGTTCCCTGTTGGTTTCCAGTTTGCGCAGTGGCGCGAGGGTGGATTCCCGGGTTTCAACCTCGGTCTTATGGGCGCGGCTGGTGCCATTGCGGGCCTTGGAAAGACCAAGGCTTTGTGGGACGCCACCGCGTAGAGAGGAGGAGGGGGAGGGTTAGGATATGGAATTCCGCGGAGGACGGAGAATACGAGGAATATGCGGAAGGAAAGGATCACAGGAGCTCAGATTGAATCAGAGTGCCATGAAACGCAAGGACGTTCTGGCCATGGCGGACCAAACAGAGTCGTGTACTTTTGGATCGGGTGCGATTTGTATAGTTTTCAGCGCGACTGGGAAGCTCATGCTATATTGGTGATGTCTCAATCATGTGGTAGCACCATTCTCACAGCGAAAGCGCCTTTCAAGGGGAGGCGTCGGACCTGGCGCTGTTTGGCTTTTGGTCAGGCGAAAGTGAAACCGTTCCATCCTCCAAAGACCTCACCTTGTAAGAGAACGATGAGGTAGGCTTCCATCTCTTGGGCAGCAACGATCTTCGGACGTCTCTTCCGGTGCCTTCTCGCTCACTGCGGCCATGACTTCCACTCCAGGCGACTGATCGCCCAACCCAAGGGCGTGGGACTCAGCACACGCCCGGCGTCTCGTCCGGTCCGGTCTTTATTCTAATGGTAATCTCTCCGCTAAGACACCAACGACGATAGCTGCAATAGGTTCGCGCGCATCATCGACGGACTTGCGCTTTCTTCTCACCAACGACCCAGCAATGCACTCCGACCACTCCGACTCCGATGCGATGGAGCTGGTCGACACGGTCGAGAAGCAAGCTCCCTCTCCGATGTCATCACACAACATGGCCGACTTGCCCGACAGCGTCGCAAACTCACTGCTCTTCGAATTACCACGAGAGATTCGCGATCGCATCTACTCCTTCTGCCTCACCTCACGCCTCAACCTCCCCGTCGAATGGCCCTCCCTATGGCGACCCTACAACCTCCAACCGCAGCTACTGCGCACCTGCAAAATCATCCGCGACGAGGCCGGTCCTCTCCTCTACACCCTCAACGCGCAAATGTTCCACCACCCGTCCGACGCGAACATCTTCGTCCGAGCCTTCACATCGCCCGTCTTCGGCAGACAGATCACGCACCTGAATCTGCACATCAAAGCCCAGGACATGCGACTCTGGATGCCGTATCTCACTTCCACCGACCCGGCGCGGAGTGTGAAAGCAGACTTCCCGGCGTTGAAAGAGTTGGAGATTCGCTATCGGAGCAACAAGTGGCAACATCAGCAGTCGGTGGAGACGAATTTGAGGATCTGGTCGGACGACAGCAGGTTGGACGAGATTATGGATGGACTACGGCATGTGTTCCTAGGCGTGAAGAAGGGCGACGACTCGCAAATGTTCTGGGACTCTTCGGTGCGACTACCTCTACCCGGCCAGTCGACAGACGACATGCAGCATTGGGGCGGCCGGCCGTTCCCTCACGCGATGAAGCCATACGTACGAAATCCCGACGAGCCCTTGCTCCGAGTGACCTGCGCCTGTCGCGTACATGCAGACCATTTCGAGGAATTGACGACGCCTGGCCTCGTACCGGAGCCCATCGTTCCGTTTGCAGAGGATACCGATTCGACGATCGCCTCGACATCTCCCGTTAAGGAGGGCGATATGTTCAGGGGTTTCAGCGCGGTGGATCTTCAGCATAATGTCAAGCAGTTGTATGATCAGGAGGCGGGTTCGGCGGATGTGGCTCAGACGCCGTTTACGGATAAGAGGGGTGTTTTGTTGTCGTTGGAGGTGCACTGTCTGCATCCGAAGAAGGAGGCGAGTGAGAGGGCGACTTGAGCTCCGAAGCTGCGATGTTGTCAGCAGACGAGTCTGTGGCTACGAGGTGACTCCTGGACTCGAGCGATTGAGATTCGAGAACGATCTGCTCACCCTCACCTCAATCGGCACTGAAGTCTGTGTCAACGAAGTCTTACCGGAACTATTCCTTGAGCGTTTGCGATTTAAGAAGAGCATTTTGATACCCATACCGTTGACGACTTGAAACAATCACATGTCTTCAGCATCGAACGTTTTCACACCCGCCCAACGAGATCCCCCGACTGCCACGCCTCCCCACCACTTCTCAACAAACTCCCTACAGGTCGTCGCCTTCACCTCCGGAAACGCTCGGTTCAGCTCATCACCCACCATGTCCCACCCTTTTGCCAACGCCACCCGACACTGATTATAAAACCTCATCCCCTCCACCTCCTCCGCCTCCCTCTCCAATTCCTCCACCTCAATCTCCCGAACCAGAAACTCCCTCCCCTGCACCCTCTCCATCATCCCCACCACCTCCCGAAACGACCGCACATCCCCTCTCATCCCACTGACCTCGCCCCACCCCCCATCCTTCAATCCACACGCCTCCCACACGAACCTCGCCACGTCCCTCCCCTCCGTCCACACCAACGCCTCCCTCCCATCCCCCGGCACATCCGCCGTGCCCGCTTCCGCGTCCACGACGAATGTCCACGGTCGCAGCCCCGCCAGCGCTTCCTCTTCCCCCGACTTCACACCCTCGCGGATCCCGACGGACGTGCGAGGTTGGGGCGTCCCGGTCGCGAGGACGCTCATGAAGAGTCCCGTTTCGAATCTCGTGACTTCCATCCCGGATCGCTGGGCGGCGGTTCACGCGGTCGCTTTGGGGGCGTACAGATCGATGCCGTCGTATCCGTGTCCTGCGAACTCGCTGGGCGCGAAACGCCGGACGCCGGCGGTGCGCGCGGCGGCGATCAGGGCGAGTTGAGCGGTGAGCAGACCTGTGCCGCCGACGAGGGAGAGCAGGGTGTGGACGTCGCGGAGGGCGTGGACGAGTTGGGAAGGGGAGGTGTAGTCGACGACGCGGATTGTGAGGGATGGGTAGAGGGTTGAGAGGTGGGGTTGAGGGGTGCGGGAGAGCAGGACGAGGGTGTGGGTTGGATGGTGGGCGTTGAGGTGGTGGAAGGTGTGGAGGAGGGTGAGGCCGAAGTTTTGGGTTGCTGAGGCGAGGGCTAGGATGACCATGGTTGTTTCTTTTTCTCTCTCTTTGATGGGAAGGGAGGCAGGTGAGGTGTGGGGATGTTGTGTTGTTGTTGTTGGTGGCTGGGGGGATGTAGGAGGATGAGACGGCGTGGAAGAGCTGAGGGATGCGTTGGGGAGTTTGGTATGTCTTGTTGCGCTAGGGGAGGTCGCTCGATGGATGGAGATGTAGTGGCATACTTATACCTCTTACTGCAACACTACGTTTGTAGAGTTCGCTACTCCTTTGTTCGGGGGAGTGTTTTGCATATTGTGCTCATCGAGGGCGTCTTTTGCTGGTGGTCGGGCGGTATATTCGTCCGACTCAGCATGTGACTGAGCAAGTTTTCCGAATCGGGTAAATCCTGGCTGACATGTTGGAGTTGGGAGCCTCTTCGAATGCAATGTTCATGATTTTATGGTCGACGTCACTGGCGAGATCTTCCCTGCCGCATTTTGGGTCGTCTATGCCGTAGTTCATCGGCTGAAGTGATCGGGGTCGGTATACGTTGTGGAGGCTTTGATGTTCGTCGTACGAAATTCCCCGTCGCTGCCCCGCCAAAAGTTGTTTATTGACACTCTTGCATAAAAGCCATCCATGCGATCTTCGAGACATTCAGGTATACACAATACTGTCAGAATGCAGGCTTCATATCATGCGAGCGCTGCGCCCACCGGTGACTGCGTTGTGTATCTGCGAGACACCGGAATCTGCAAGCAAAACGTCCGAGGACGCGCTCCAGCAACCGTCAACACTGGCGCGGGCTTTCACCACACCAAAGTCACATCGCTGAAATGGTCTGAGGACGGTACACAGATCGCGATCGTGTCAGAACGTGGAGTCAAGATCGTAGAGTTGGATCCATTGCTGGACATCGCGCGCCTCGACAATGGAAGTGGAGGTCTAGGAAAGATTGCATTCGCGGAGTTCGTGGGTCATGACCATTTGCTCGCGATATGGGAATTCGGGAAGACGAAACTGTGGCATATACACAGCGGCAAAGCGGTCGAGTTGCCTGATGTCAAGACGACTTGCGATGGACGAGCATGGCAAATACGGCCAGGGTCTGTCAAGGGCGGTCCGAGACTGTTTGCCATGCTCTCACGAATGGCGGCAGACGACCATCTGGTCATGAGTTTCTCGACTTCGAGTCAAGCGCTTCCACTCGTCAAACTGCCTACATCCGATGCGCAGTCCATATCGTGGTCGCCGGATGGTAGATGGCTGGCCGTACTGGACGTCCCGACTGCGAGCCAGGGCCTTCACATATACACGCCGGACGGCCATCTCTTCCGATCATGTCCGTCGCAGAACGACAATAAGCACGGTCTGGGTATCAAAGATGTATCATGGTCATCGGACGGACGACTGCTGGCGCTGGCGAAATTCGACGGGCGAGTCGAGCTTTTGAACACGAAGACCTTCACACCACTGGCCGTCATCGAGCATACCGCGACCATCGACCAGAGATCGATACCTCCCGAGCAGCAGGCACGAATCTGGCAACAGACTGTCTCCGCAGCGAATGTGCGCTCATACGCTGAGCCCTCACAACCCGTCTCACCTCCACTCTCCCGCTTGAGACCCACATCTGAGCCCGGCGAACTCGGCATCGCAGAACTATCCTTCAGCTGCGATGGTCGATATCTGGCGACTCGAGACTGTCGCATGCTGAACACCGTCTGGATCTGGGAGGCATCAAGTCTGGCAGCACACAGTGTGCTCATCCAGCACAGCTACATCCGCAAACTTCACTGGCACCCGTCATCGCCCGATGCGCTGATGATAGATTGCGCCGAAGGAATTGCATATGTCTACGACGTGAGCTCATCAAATGCGCCACAGATGTTCCAGACGAAAGCGCGGCCGCGAGCAACGTTATCATGGATCCGGACTGTGACCGGTGCGAAGTCGATCATTATGGCAACGGAGAAGACGGCGTTTCATTTCATCTATCCAGAGGGTCGCGATGCAGATGACGAGCAGTCAAGAAATGGATCGCCGACAGAGGCTGGGGCGTTTGATGAAGGCGAGAGCGAGGACTCGTTGTTCGACGTGCTGTCCGGTCGCAAGCCGCTGCCGCCGAAGACGAATCCTTCGTACACGGAGATGGTGGATTTGGACGTGGAAGCGGAGGATACGATTAGCGGTGGGCTGGAGGATACGTTCAGGGAGAAGCGGAGGGCGATTGAGATGCAGCAGGAAGTAGATCCGTTGGACGACAGTGAGTTCTTCTAACTGTACAAAGGGTGAAAGGCAATCTACATCGTGAAACTTTCCCGCGCATTCCCCCTACTGAGCCTCGCAATAATCGGCAAACTCCAACCAGAAATCGTCATCCTCCGACAGCATCGTCCAGTCCACCGGCGAGTTCTCCGAGCCAGGCACCTCCGTTGACGGCCCGGCGGCAGCGCTCTGGGCGGGGTCGATGCCGCTGGGCTGGGAAGTGGCCGCAGCGGCGTCGTCCGTACCCCACCCTTCGACGACTGCCTGCCTCTGGGCGTCCACCAAGGCACTCTCCTCCGCTCCGACCTCCATCCCCGCTTCGAAGCCCTCCCCCGAGACCATGCCACCGCGCTGGTTGGCATTGAAGGCGGCCACGTTGTCGAGAGACAGCGACGGCAGCGACCAGTCCCACCCCGAGCTCTCCGCGCCGTCCGAGCCGTCGACGCTCAATAAGGCGGGGTCACTCAGCCTCGCCGGCGACTCCTCGTCGCTGCCATCCGTGGTCGACATGAAGGCGACGAAGTCGGGTCCGTAGACCAGAGGAGCGTCGGGGAGGTGGATGAAGCCGGGGTAGGCGAAGGGATGGTGGATGCCGTTCTCCGGGTCGTGGTCCGGCCAGGTCGGCATGGTGGGGTCTTGAGTGGCATAGCCACCGGAGAGAGGAGCGGAGAAAGCGGCAGGGTAGCCTCCCATGGCGCCGGCCGGGGTGGTGGGCACGGCGGGGAGTCCAGTGGCATAGCTGCCAGGGAGAGCGGAGTTGGCAAAGCCATTCTCCGCTCCCGCACCGCCGAGGCCGTTGGTCTGCACGGCGGAGTTGTCGTTGGCATGGCCGGCGAGGAGGAGACGAGGATTGATGGTTCCATCCTGGAAGCCGGCCGGGGGGGGAGCGAAGTACCCGCCAGCGAGGGGAGCCGGCATCGCACCGTACACCGAACCACCGAAGGCGGCGCCCTGCGCACCATTGACCTGTGCGCCGGTGGTGTTGGCGCCGGTGGTGCGCGATCGCTTGGCCGGTGGTGCGGCGACGTCGTCGCTGTCGTCGTCGTCGTCGTCGCTCCTTGCGCGCGATCGTCTCTTCGGAGGTGGACGTTCTCCCCTCAGCACCGCCTCCCTGTTCTTCTGGTCGCGCTCTTTGCGCCTTTCCTTCACCGTATTCTCCCGGAGAAGTGGGTTGACCTCATCGAAAACCCTCTTGAGGTCGGCCTTTCTGCGGAAGACTCGATACCTCTCGGCGTCATTGATGGGCTCCGCCGCCCAGGAGGACGTCCTCTCCGGCGATGCGTGAACATCGCACGTGGAGCGACGCTCGACGGGCTTGCCCTTCCTCATCTCGATGAGCTTGCCGCACCCGTCGCGGCAATGCTGCCACTTCTTCGGGTCCCAGACGTGAACCAGATTGTGCTTCCGGGCCACGTGACGGGTGAGGTCTCCGATGTTCTTGAGCTTCTGGGGGCAGAGGCTGCAGTCGAACTCGGTCGACCTCTCCGCGATGGTGTCGTTGGCTTGGGTGTCGTTGGCTGGGTCAGAGTATGTTAGTTGGAGAGTCAAGCAGGAGGAGCTGTGGGAGGAGCTGTGTGAGGGAAACTTACGGGCAGCCATGACGTGCGGTGAGGTGAGGTGAGGTGAAGTTGTGTGTGGTGTGTGGTGTGGTGTGTGGTGCGTGAGTGGAAGCGTGAGCGTGTGAGGCTGCTTTGCTTGTGCGTGAGAGCTGTGGTGTGTGAGAGCGTGAAGCGTGTGCGTGTGAAGCTGCTTTGCTTGTGGGTTGTGGTGTGGTGTGGTGTGTGAGAGCGTGAAGCGTGTGCGTGTGAGGCTGCTTAGCTTGAACGTGTGTATGCGTGTGAGGCAACTGTTCTGTGTGTGAGGTAACGAAGATAGAGATGACGAGCAGGGAGGGAGCAGAACGAATTCTATATAGAGAGCAGGAGAGCAGGAGAGCAGGAGAGCAGGAGAGCAGGAGAGCGGGAGAGCAGAGAGATCGGGAGCGCTCTGCGCAGAAGAGACCTACCATGGGAAGAACATCAATATTGGCTGAAGAGAGAACCATGGGGCTCAAGAGTCGTCGTATGCTATTCTCAGTCCCCAATCGATGTTTTAGCTCGCAACCAACCCAGGGAGTAGCGAACTGTGGGCCAAAACTCCCTCATCCATAGCAGAGATCGATGTGGTGGACCTGGGTACTCCAAAGAAACCACGGTAAGCTAGACGGAACGAAAGGTTGAGAGTGCAGAACGGAAGTGGAATTGACAAAAATTGTCACATGTCAGCTGGAACAGGCCAGTAACGACAGTATGACGACGGCGATCCATTGCAAGATGTTGAGAATGAGGAAATAGAGATATCAGAGATACAGTGGTAGAAATCTACATACCTGATCCAAACATTGCACGTCGATGATCGACGATGAGAGGAGGGCGAGCAGAACATTTCACTTCTTGGCAGGCAGCTTTGGCGACGAGAAGTCGGCGAGCAATGGCAGTGAAGACTTGCGGGAAATTGGACTGGGCTGAGGGAAGATGTGACGCTCCAGGACCGTATCGCACTGGAAGGTCGAAACTTGAGGGAGATTAGAGACTGTGTGCTGCGAGCGACGGCAAGGGGTGCTGCCTCGGCAACGCAGCAGAACCGGCGACGGGGCATTGACCGCGGGGCTCATGAAGAGCCCAAATCAGAGCGTAGTAATCCTGGTCCGCGCGACCAGTGCAGCGACCGTGAAGGTCCCAGCAGAACCGGCGACGAGGGGCATTGACCGCGGGGCTCATGAAGAGCCCAAATCAGAGCGTAGTAATCCTGGTCCGCGCGACCAAAGTTCACAATGGGAGTGCAGCGACCGTGAAGGTCCGTGAAGGTCCGTGAGGGCCCCCCAATCGTCGCACGCTCGCGCTCCAGGCCCGCCTCCGTTGTGACGGTCAGCGACGTCCCCCATACCAAAAGCCTACGATGTCTTCCGTATGAGCTCAGAACCATCGGGCTGGGCTCGCACATTTCACCTGCCCGGAGGACGAAGTGCAGAAACCTTATGTTTGCGACCGCGGCCGTCGGTCGGGGGTGTCGCTCAGTCTTCAGCCCACGTTGCGATCAATCCTCACCCCCGCGAGCTATCTTCGCAGCGAGGTAAGCTTCGCTCGTCTTCCGAGGATATGTGGTCTAGCCTGCATCACTGCTGCTGGAATTTCGTCGACTGTTGCGTCACTAATCCCATCGAACAATTCGACCGCGGTTTCGATGAAATGGAAGCGCCCAATGGCGCGAAAATGGGTTAGCTACACGTCTATTGTACAACTCTATGTTAGTCTTTGTCAGCGAGGTGCAAAAGAATCCCATATCACTGACCGAAATGGTGAACAATGGAGGCAGAGAGTGAGGGAGGACGAAGTGATGTCTGTTCCAATGGTAAAGTTAAAATAAGGTTATTGCTGTGGGGCTCGGTTTTTGACACCAGAAGTTCGCTTTTTGTGGAGCATCAGATGCCAAGTAAAGGCCAGCGCTCTCCTTTAGCATGACAACGCTGCTACTGCCGTCTCGATCGGCCAGGAAGTGGCCACACAGAGCGCATACGGAGTGCTTGACAGTGCTGACAAGGCTGAAAGGGTTCAGATCGTGAGTAGAACCATTCCTCTTCTGGCGAGCGCAAATATGGTAGCGTCGTGGCTAGAGGTCCCTTAGCCCTCGAATGTGCCGGGTTGTAGACCTTAGCCCGGTAGATCTCGGCAAGCGGTACGGCCCAGCACCGGACATGGCTGGACCCAAGGACACCATGAGCATGCAAACATGCGGTACTGCTATGCACTAGCGAGGTTGGGCACTGCGGCTGCGCGATCATTTGTTGCTGGACGAGAAGTCGGGCGTGAAGCTGGACGCACCGCCCTTGCTCAACTCCCGGATCGCCATCGTCGCATACTGACTGCTGCCGAGCTGCAGCTTCAGAATCACAGCAAGCTTGTCTCCGGTCGCATTGTCGCCAGTCTCCGCTTGGTCGTGCGAAGGTTTCGCGCCCTCGAGCTTTTCCATGTCGGTTTGGACCATCTGCTCGTCATACTGACTGTAAGTTCGTAGCTCAGCTTCGACCTGTCCCAACGGACGGGTCATCATCTTGCGGTAGCCGCCCGAGAGCGAGATGTCCTTCCACGCCCGATGCATCTTGTGGGGATCAAGACCACCTCCCTGCTCCGAGGCCATGAATTCCACGTAGAACTGTCCGATCTCATTCTTCGGATAGATCACGTCAAAGCCTGGTAGAGGGAGGACGAGATCGAAGATCGTGAATCGACCGCTCTCGGCCTCTTCCTTGCTCAACGGACGGGCGCGAACGAACGGATCGTCTGCTGCTCCAGAACTGGGTACACCGGCACTAGTTTCCCCACCGGCAGATGCTGAGGGATGAATGATCGGCTCACCGTGCTCGTCCACTTCGTCCTTGGGCACGGACTTCACGGTGCCCTCCTGGTGCTCCTTCTCGCCGACAACGACAAGATCACCTTCCACGACCTTGTTGCCAAGAGTTTCCCAGCGCTTACCGGCGACAGTGTTCCAGACGTAGCTCTGATACGCGTGCACGTACATGAGCCGGAGGTTGCGTTGAATTTGCATCAAAGCACCCTGCCAATCCTCTGCGGCTGGCCGCGCACCGGTCTTGTGGTCACGCTTGCCCAGATGGGTGATGATACCCCTCTCTGCAGAGAATCTCCCAGGTATGCGACCGAGAGCGTCACGTACGTTGCCAGTCTTACGCCAGTCACGAATGCCGGTCGCTCGGGCAATGTCATCATAGGGGACTTTCTTCTGTCCACGGCCACCATCGCCATTCGCATCTGCACCAGATTCTGCGGCTTGATTCTCCTCGAGAAGAGCATCTTCGTACGACAACAACGAGTCAACGGCGCCCTTGAGGTCGCCACTCAGAATCTTCTGGCCAATGGCATGGGTCCCGGTGGAATGCGTTCCAAATCTTTGCAGACCGTAGTAGTTGAGGAACCCATGAGTACTCAATCTTTCAGCGGCAGTGTTGGCGACTGACTTTGCGTGCTGCAGTCTCTGCTCAATGGTCCAATCTGCCTCTTCACCATCAAAGTGGGCATCACGAAGGGTGAGCAAGAACTGATTGCCGCTCAGCTCACCAAGATCCAGAGAAGTCTTCTTATACTCCCACGGACCTGTCAAACGCCAGCCTCTCGCAAATCTGTTCAGAGATTCGATCCTGTCACGTTTGACTTTGTGCACGGCAACACGCTGGACTGTCACGCCTCTTCGATCTTTCGTACCAGCGAAGCTAAAATTCTTCACATGAAGCTTCATCTGGGACGCGAGGAAATACAGCACCTCCATGGTGTCCTTGTTCTCCTTGTATAGGGTGAAGTGGAGGTACTCTCCGCCCAGCTCTGCCCAACCCAGCTTTCCACGTTGCTGGCCGGTATGTCGAGCGTCACCGTTGGGATCCGAAGCGATAGAAGGTGGAGCGGCTTTGATGGCAATGATGGTACCTGGACCAGACTGGCGGTCTTGATCCTGGACAGTAAGAGTTGCAAGCTTGGACTTGAAGATGTTGCGGACACAGATATGGGCTTCGGTGCGTTTGGGCTTCTCTGCAATGGGCTCCGACTCGACCGTGGGGAGGTCGCGAGGCTTACGTTCAGGCTGGGCCACGACTGAAGCATACAAATCGACGATTGCCGAAGTGGTGGAATCTCCAAACACATTTTTCAAAGTTGCCAGGTCTTGCTCGGATATGCTAGCCACAGCTTGTGCCCTCGCTGCCTTTACAGAGTCGCTCGCTGTCGCCACGTCCGAGTCTGGTGCTGCATTTTGCTCAGATTTGACACCAGGCTCTTCCGTCTTGACGACCGCGGCAGGCTCTGTCTGACCTTCGACTTTGAAAGGGGTATCATCCTTAGTCTTTGGCTCCGTCTTCACAGCATCCGCAAATTGTGCCTTTTCTTCTGTCCTCTGCTTTTTCGGTGCTGCTCCACCATCATTCCCTCGCTTTCTCTTGCGGTCCTCCGGATCCAGATCGCTCGGGTGCAGGACCTCGCCATTTGGGAGCACTTCGTTGACTAGGAAGTCCGTGTATCGCTGCTTGACGATGCACGAGAATCCTGGCGCGTCCGGTGTCACGTAGACGGAGATTCCAACCGCACGCTCGAGTGCTCCTTGATCGCGCGACGAGTCGCCAGTGACAGGCATATCTTTGGTGGTCGCCATTGCGTGAGATTCGTGCTGATCACGATGCTATCCCGCCATGACCAAATTGATGGCAGTACCATGAAATTTGGACGAAGATATGGCTTGGCATCGAGCACATTGTGAAGCGACCTGAGCTACTATACTAGTACTAGCGCAATACCTGACGTGTTCTAGGTTGTTCCTGCAGGGCCTTAAGCGGGCATTGAGAGATCGCGGGGCACGGAGCATTCTTTCTGTCTCGTCCAAACACAACCCACCCTCACATTCACACCCACATACCAATCACAAGATCCCAATCAAACCACCATCAAATCATCCATCATGGCTCAAGCCATCCCAACTTCCACCTCCGTCGTTGAGTCCGCCGTGATCAAGGCTCCTCTCGCCGCCGTTTGGCACCACATCAAGCTTGAGCAATTCAGCACCTGGAACTCCGCCATCCAGCAGAGCGACTACGTGAAGGGAGCTTCTCCCGACACCGACGTCGTGAAGTGGTGAGTATCCTTGAGGACCTTGCCATGCATCCCATGCTAAACCGTGGACAGGACCTTCAAGGACGGAACCGTGCTCGAAGTCAAGCAGGAGGAGCACAGCTCGATCAGCCACTACATCACCTACAGCATCATCTCCTCCCAGCCTGCGCTCTCGTACTCCTCCGTCTTGAGCACCATTCGCTGCTACCCAGTCACCAGCGGCGAGAACGAGAACTCGACCTTCGTTGAGTGGTATGTCTCAACCGCACTCTCGACTTCGCGGCCAGTACTAACATTGGACAGGACCGGTAATTTCTCGAGCGATGCTGGCGCCGATGTCATCCAGGACGCCAAGTTCAAGCGCCGTGAGGCTCTCGCCGACCTCGCCAAGGCTTCCGTGAAGAAGTAAAGAGGCGGATATTGTGACACTGGAGGCCAATGCAGGGCATAGAAGCTTACCAATGTTCTCACAAGATATCTGAAGGCATGAAGAGCATAGACCGCAGAGGTTCATGAGACGGATGATGACACTGGAGAATACCCAAAACCATACGGCATCGAATGGAAACACATGAAAGTGTCTTCGTGACGGATGCACAAGATGTTACACAATGCTCGCTACAGAACCGTTTCAAGCCTTTCCAACTGTCCATGCCAGGCCGGTCTGCAAGCATGGCCATGATGACGGCACGTTGACTGCGCATCGTACGAAGATCAATCGCCTGCAGTTGTTGTCATCTCGGCCTTTCATGAGCCTTTTCTCAGTAACTCTTTGTGCAGCCGCGATTCGTGCTAACTTCGCATGTAGGACTGTGTCGCTATCTTCCAAATTGGACTCTTTCAATCGAAGATGAAATCGCTCCTCATTCCCGCCACGACGATCGTGTCTTTATCATCATCCTCGACAACGGTCTTCCTCCTCGCCACGACAATCTCATCGTCATCCGCATCCTCCATTGGCGAATCTGCAGCTTCAACCGTCTTCCGAACAGCACTCCTCAGCGCCATTCTGCGATAGCCTGTGATCGGCTCTCCCTGCTCGTCGATCAACTTCAGCGCACCATCGTTTCCGACTTCGTCACTGGTGGGCGGGAGGCTATTCATCCAGTTTTGGACTGTCTCGATTCCGGGAGCAATGTCGACCACTTTCTTCTTGTGTGACCTGGTAGGAGTGACCTGAGAGGTGTCGCTCACGCTGGTGACTTTCGTGAACGGGCTCTCCGGGTCGGAGAACTCTGATTCGACGCTCTCGGCCGCGGTCATCACGGTTGCAGTCTCTTCGTCGGAGAAGTCTGCGTCCTCCATCTCGGAGTCGGCACTCCTTTCCGTGTCGGCCTTGTGGTCAAGACGCACGGCCTTGTCAATAGTGGTGGTGATCAAGTTGACCAACGCGATCTGGCTCTTGTCCTGGGATGGAGTACTGTTGATGAGGATCCACCAGCACGACGCCGACTCGCGCCAGGCGATGGAGTGAAACGCAAGGCAGAGGATGTCGATGGTGACGGCGTAAGCGGCAGCTGGATGGCGTGCGAATTTGCGCTGGAATAACTCGCCCGGTCCGGAGTTATCTTGCACGATGCGCCAGGCGGTACGAGCCCACAGGTCTTGAGTGCACCAGAAAGATGTCTTTGCATTGGGGTCGGTGAAGACGCTGCTCTCGCCATCGTCGTTGTCGCCGTTGGTCTGTCCTTCACCGAGACAAGCAAGCAACAGATCTTCCTCCAACTCTCCACCTTCCTTGAAGTATTTGCCGTCAACAAAATTGATCCACTCGCTCGCATCGTTGTATCGACGAGGATTGTCAATGCACAACTTCGACCAGAGAACCAGGTGTGGCAAGACTTGGTCGGAGGTGAGCCAGTGTTCGAGCTGCGTGCGGGTCAGACTGAGTTTACCCGAGAGGTAATCGCGGCCATTGGAGAGCTTTAGAGCAGTGATATCCCTCTTGGAGCGTCGGGGAGAGGCCATGACTGGTGAGGTATGTCTCTGCTTGTTCTTGTCGATGTCGAAGGAAAGGGGAGCATGCTGAAGAATGTATAGGGTGCCAGATACGCGGCGCCGCAGCAGTCAGGCTGCGAGAGTGAATCACCTTGCACATGATAGTGGCTGTCAATGTTTCGGGGTCTTTCATGTGATGTGCTTCACGGCAAGTGTTGCTTGTGGCTGCGATGACTCCGATGCTTTGCTATTGTTCCTTGGACTTGTTATTAGCCACAGCAATACGACTGCTGAGCAATATGGCGAGGATGCATCGAGTATTCGCTGGTCCGAGCGATCGTCTTCTCGCTGTCCACAAGCGACAACGACAACATTCGATTTTTGGGCGCGTGCCATTGGCATGAAGTTCGCTTTCATGTGACAGCTGACAGTCGTTCATTCACTCGCCTTCAGCATCGAGCTCCAGTCAACGGTAGTTCCAGAAATTACCTTTGCACCACTTCCAGCTACATCCTCACATCGAGCAAACAACACGTCGTGTCGACCACATCTGGGATCAACACGAGGGCTTCCAGAAACCGAAATGCAGACACCATGTCTCCGGAGACCGAACAGCAAGTTGCCACACCGGACCTCGTCATCTACAGCAGCGATAGCAGTGTCACCAAGACGCTCAAGCGATTCATCATCAACCTGCAAGCAAAACTCACCGCCCACGAGAAGAAGCACGCCAGCTTGAAAGTCTCCCACAGGAAGCAACTCGGCGACAAGAACAAGGCTATCAAAGCCAACGAAGGCATGGTCGGCGTCCTCCAGGCCGACATCATCAAGCTTCAACGTGAGCGGGATGAAGCTCGCAAAGCTTCAAAGTCCGGCCATGCCGGATGCCAAAAGGAAAAGACAAAGCTCGAGCAAGCACTGGAGACGGAGTCGAAAAGGTGCGATAAGTGGGAAAAGACGTGTAAAGGGCGGGAAGACGAGGTCAGCGGCCTGAACGCAGAGATCGCGGCACTGAAGGAAGCGTACGCAGCGTGCAAAGAGGAGAGGGACAACCTCAAGCGCGGGTACTAGACGTTCAGGGTCAAGGCGGCTGCAGAGGCTATGGCCACCGTGGCGGTTACATTTCCAACTCAGCAGCTCTCTCGTGGACTCGCACGAGGCCGCGGCTGTTGCGCCGTACATCGATCGATTCCGCAGCAGCCTCATGGAATCGATGGGAGGCAGACGCAACGAACCTGCCATCGAGGGCAAGGGCAAAGGTTCAGGTCAAATACAGCATATCACGATGAGATTCCGAGTCGAAAATAATCGGCGGTTTTTGCGGTATGGGATGTGGCATCTGGCATTGCAGTTGGCGTGGCGAGCAGGATATCCAGGGAGTGAGCTTTAGCGATACTTCATACTTGGAAACAGGCGTTTACGATGAAGCACAGGGAGCATTGGTTGCGGTGGTAGGACCTGCGAGAGCGCAAGTCATAGAATGCAAATCGACGTCGAGCTATACTCATTTGGACATTCTCCTCGGAACTGTGTACTGGCAGATGTCTGGTTCCAGGTCTCAAGATCATCTCTTCCTGAATTGCGGATTCATGCTCCCCTGTCCGGTTCGTGAAGTCCAAAGTCTTGAGGTTCGTCTATGTTCGGAGGCGGCGAGATGGATATGACTGCCCATGAGAGTCATGGTGGTGATCAGACAACGTGGATTTCAGAGTTCTTCTATATCTGATGAGCAATTCATCATCTACCTCGCAGTCAACCATGCGAGCCATCTCCAGCTCCGATAGATGCGCAGTGAACGTGCAACGTGCATCCATTCGCATCGTCTAGCATCGTGCGTTCCAAGATCTTATCTCCTAAAGCATACAAGATCTCTTGTTGGATGGTCTGCCCTTTCCAACGACATTCTTCAACATGGCAGAAAATCGCCGAAAGATCGTGCGATATCTTTCATCATGGCACTCCACGTGCCATCTGTCCTTTCGTTCCGACTACATGTCGCCGTCCTTGAACTGCCCAGAGCCTTTTTAGGACCTCTGAGAATTGTCGCGTTCTTCTGAAGCTTGTCGCCTGCTGTGGTCGGGTTCAATGACCACTGAGTTCGAAGCTCGAGCGGCCGTGGGCACACCACCAGTTCGGCGGTGTGGTTTTTCAAGAGGCGAATTCCGCATAGCCAGCATACGTGACGACAGGACCTCGAATGCCGGCATTTGGTACCCGTGGCAAGGAAATCCTTGCAGTGCAGGACCGTACATCAAGGGGTTGTCTCCAGCGGCGGACCAATGGATCCGGCACAAGCAGCTCGATATGCCTTCGTTCAGCTGTCCGTCTGAACCTCGTCCAGTCCGCGGTTCAAGCCCATGGTCTGATAACATGCGTTCCCAGCGCAAAGGGTATAGTCACAGCTCCACAAACATCTTCAACGCGGCATCAACATCGTCCTCACGCGATCAATCCTGTTCTGCGCAGCCTCCAGCCTCTCCAGACGCTTTTGCTTCTCCACATCTCTCTGCTCCATCGTCAACAATCTCTCCTTGAGCCGTTTATTCTCCTCCCCAACGACCTCCGCCACGTTCCCACCCGCCTTCTCCAGCTCCTTGATCTGCGCCAGCAACGCAGCATTCTGCCTCCGCTCCGTCGCGACCATCTCGTTCGCCTGCTGGAACAGCGTGGTGCTCAACTCCTCCACTTCCGCATTGACTTGCTTCTCCTTTTGCTCCGCCGCTTCACGCGCCTTTTGCTCTTTCGCGAGGGATCGCTCCAGTTCTTGCTCGCGGGGGGAGGTGATTCCTGGGCTTGCGATCGGCGGCGCGAAGGATCCCTTGCGCATGAAACTGCCGAGTCGCGATAGGCCGGTGTCTGATGTTGACGTCGACGTAGGTTCCGACTCCACGCCCGTCGGGCTCAGAGCCGTGAGGCGCTGCTCTTGGAGCTTGAGCTGCTGCTGTAGCACGCGGATCTGGTTCTCGTAGTCGGCGAAACGCTGTGCTGTGGGGAAGACGATGTCAGCTGTGAGAACGCGCAATCCCTGTGCATCGTGGAGAGAGCAGTATGTCATGTCCACGTAGCACCACTGCCGATGAACAAGCAGAACCAGGGATTCCCACGTACAGGCAGAAGTCACCTTCTCCAGCAGGAGCGTGTTCTCTTCTTCGAGCTCGCGCAGTCGCATGTGCGTGATGTCGTCTTTGGATTGCACCGAGTCGTGCGCGCCGTGGGGACGATGTGCCACTTGCGCGCCATGTCGGACGCCATTATATGCCATGGCCAGTCGCGGGTGGGGAGGAGCGAGTGCGCTATGGACGACATGGGCGTCGTCTGTATGGCATATGCACGAGCTCAAGACGTCTACGAAGTATACTGATTTCTGGGTTCGACGGGCACATGCAAGCAAGGGCGCGGCTGAGATGTGGTCATCCGGGTAGCGGCTTTGTCCGTTCGGGTGAGGAGTGTTGCCGATTGGCTGGTGTTTGAGCAGCGTGAATCTCAAGACTCACGGGTTGCTTTGACAGTTGACACTCGTCAGCCACCTTTGCCCTGAATATTGAATGGTATGCTGCTGGAAAACCGATCGGAATGTCATGTGAGTCGGATCGGAGCTTCTCCCTGTCCTGCGGTCGTCCTGTTCTGCCCAGATGACATGGCAGAACATCGGACCATAAGAGTAAAGAAACCCTAACCCTAGCTGTACTTATCCTTCATTGAAAAGACGGGAGGTAGGCCGGTCGAAGTCATTGATTGAGTAAGGTTGTTCATCGACAGGACCATTTGCGGCGACTACAGGCATCTCAGCAGAATCCCTTGTAGGTACAAGGCGAAGGCTTGTTAGGACGTTAGGCAGGACAATGGTCCTCGCATTTGCCTCCTGGATAGCCGGTATGCTTTAGCAGTGTCCACAATGTTTGATCATTGCGGTGAGGTGGTGTTGGGAATCGTGATGAGCTCGCATGATCGGTGGCCGACAGCATCATCGCAACACATGAACATGTGAAGATAGCCCTCCCCAGCCAACAGCAGTTACAGCACAACCCTAATCCCTGCGAGATTCTGCATCCCGAACGTCGACAGTGACGTCGACAGGTCTGGGAACACCCACAATTTATGATCGAAAGTGTGCTTCCAGAAAAAGCTCTGATCGGGTGCGCGATCGGTAGAACTATGCCTCCATGTCCAAGCATGTCTCCGTCGTCAAGAATGTAACTATCCACGGGACATTCAGTCTCCCCAAGATTCGCTGTGCAGAGTAGACACGTCGTGTGGGAAGGCGATGCTCTCAAGACCTGGACGCTACGACTGCCCTTTGAAGAAACTCCAATAACGTCAACAGGGTGACCACTGACCAACCCAGTCAAACCAACCACCAATCTGCCTCGATGCGAGCTTCCCATCGGTGGTCGGAGGCAGTCCCGGCAGGCATTGGTCGGCAATCCCTCCGCCAGCGAATCGGATCCGTAGCGGAAAAGGTAATACTGCAGCAAGCAAAAGCGGAGACGGTGGCTCGGGTAACGAAGCCCGATCATGTCGGCGACATGGGAGTCGTCCGATCGGCAGATGGGAGTGTTCATGACTTTGCATGACCGTCTCGCTCGAGGCGGAACGTGGGCGAGAGTTTGGTGTGTGGTGTGGAGGAGGTTTGTAGGAATGATCTGCCTCTGGTACGAGCGAGATGTTCACGTTGCTCACACCGGGAGGTACGAGTAATCGGTGCCGATGGGTATAGAGTTCACCTCGCCTTTACCCGATGGGAGTTAGATTGGCATGCGGCTCTGAGTCTAATGAGGAGGCTCTGTGCTTCTGCGACCGTGCGGCTACTATGGTATCCTAGAGTCCAAGAATGAATACCGAGGTACAGAAGTAGCTCATGAAGTCAAGAAATGAGAAGTACCACGTCAATCGCCATGTCGCTCCATCGCGATGTCTTCACATCCGAGCGGAGTGAAGGCCGAGTGACGACAACCGAGCAGGGGACACGTTGTCGGATCGCGATGGGTCGAGCGTCCGTGCGTTGCTTTAGCGTCCTTTGCGTGGTGGGGAAAGAGGAATCAGCTCCGCTTCCCGCCGTCAGAGTTTCCAAGCAACCAGACAAGAGGAGAGACACAGGCGGCGAAAACGCGAGACGGCCCCAAGCGTCACTCTCTACACAAGCAGATCTGCCCTGTACACCACACAGACACATCTGCACCATCGGGATACTTGCCACTCCTGCCATTCGACAGCCATCCTTGACTGCTGTCGCCATTGCACCTGCTGCAAGTCGTCGAGCAAGGAGATCCACTTCTCGGGAGCCCCGCCTAAACATCCTCAAAATCCCAGCTCTGGGCTGTTTCGCCACTCGACAAGACTTCACAATACACACGTTCCTCACGTCGACCGCAGACTCACCTGTTCCCCATCTCCAGAGTGTCCACATTGTGCCTCACTTAGCAATCAGGCCGCGGTTTCGAGGCTTTTAGGTCTCCAGCACAGCACCACCGTCGCTGTCGCCGCTCAACGCGCCCGCCATCCCTGCACCAAAACTTCAATTTTTCCAGACGAGATTTCCAACCACGACAGGTTCAGATATCGAGCACTCCTCAATCCGACCTACCAGATCATGGCCGGAATCCAGTCCGACGGGCATTTGCCAAACCAGTTCCAGCATGAGTCAAGCACAATGGCTCCCTCCGCATATGACGACTCCGCATTCGAGCCAGCATCATCATACATGTTTGGTGAAGAGGATGAGCAGTTCCATGCCGCCGTGCAGCGTGGTCTGGTACCCTTCAGCCAGAAACCGGGCATCAGCAATGGTCTTCAGCCTTACTACGCCATGAGCGGCACCAGGTGCGTATCCCAATCGTCGTGTCTGTTTCCATCGACAGATCTGACATCTCCACAGCGATGGCGACACCCCTCCCAGCGTCGTCGGTACTCACTCTCTTCCACAAATGATGTACAACCAACCCGGCGACATGTCTCCTCTTACACCGTCCTGGTCTGAGCAGATGTCAATGCAAATGCCCATGCAGCCTCTTCCACAGAACCCTCTCCAAGCACCTGCCATGACCCAGCTGGGCCACAGTATCACTCCATTCGGCCAGATCACTCCACCAGATGACACCCCATCGGCAGAGCCTGCAGGTCGCCAAGACTCTGTGAACGCGAAAGAGCAGGCGACCACGCAAGCAAAATCAGAACGAGCTCGCAATGCTGCAAACTCTCGACACTCAAAAGCGAAGAGGGCGAAGAAGGAGAGCTTCAGTGGTAGGATGGAGAGTCCATCAGACGGAGATGACAAGCGCGAGAAGTATCGCGAGAAGAATCGTCTCGCAGCTGCGAAGTGCCGTGCCAAGAAGAAGAACAACACGGAGGATCTTGAGGAAGCGGCCAGAATCGCAGGATACCAGAACACCAGACTGAAGCAGGAAGCTCGAGAACTTCGCGATGAGTTTTCCGAGCTGCGGTCACTGGCTCTCATGCATGACAAGACGCAAGGCTGCAAGTGCAGTGACATGCATGCGTACAACCAGAACAAAGCTCAGGAGCAAGTCATGGCTGTTCGAACGGCGGGCCACGCTTCTGACAACATCATCCGTGGATCTCCGTCGCAAGCCAGTATCGATTCTCCAGCACAGTCACCAGTGTTTGGCGAGGAATTCTCAAGAGCTCACTCGTTCTCCGGAGGCAGGCCGTTCTTTCAGAAGTGTCATACCGCGCGTGCGCATTCTCTGGCAGGACCAGCGATGTCTTCTTCCAACGGCATGATGCAAGGCGACGGCAGCCAATTTGCTTTCAACACGCAGCAGCAGAATATGGCGGCCTTGGACCAGATCATCGAGGGGAACCAGGCCAATTCGCAGTTCGGCGGCTACCTGCAACACCCACAAGACCAGGAGATGAACTTCCAGTGAGGCATGGTGACCAGGTCAACGCGCAGTGCGGCGATTGTATGCGAAATTCCCAGACATAGGAGATGAGCTTGAGATGAGCTTGCAGCGAAGCATGGGATGGAAAAGGCGTTCGGAGGAGTCGGAGTTTGGCCAGGAGGTCGATACCCAAGCGTCCGGGTGAAAGATGTCAGTCCAGAAGATGATCAGTGGACATGATTACACGGCGTGTACTTCTTGTTTGGTTTGGCGTTTGGGTGTTTTCCTTGTATCCTAGGTTTGACGACGAGAATTGCGCTGTCGGTCGAGAGTGAAGGTTGATCCTCTTCTTCAATAGAGAGATCCCTCACGAGAACAGCATATCGTAATCGAAAGTTTAGACCAGACGGCGTTGGCGGTGAAGGTATCTTCGAAATAAAAGTGAAAAAGTCTTTCCAGAAGAGAGGTGCGCCTGGAGTCCTTCCTGATTGTGTGGAAATGCCAACAGCGGACGGCATGACCTTTGCGCATCATCGTGCGCGAATCGTGACTCAACGGGAGGCTGCCAAGCGTGAAGTTGAAGAGGCGGGTTGCGAGACGCGGTCGGTCGAGATGCCCTGGTCCCCGAGCTTGCCGGCTTCCTTCGAAACAACTGGTCCCAGAGGGCTGAAGCGGTCATTCTCATGTCATCTTTGCACTTTTGCTGCCATGTGCTTTCTCGGAGCTGATGGGTAGCTTTGCGAAAGCTTTGGTTGGTCGGTTGGAAGTGCTTTTTGAGGTCGCAATTGGTGGGTCGATTCGGCTTGAAGTCCGAAGAGGTGTGGTTCTCGCGAGGATCTCGACTTTGAGCTTTTCCGCTCGGAATGTACTGCACAATTGCGTCGGAGTAGTGCAGGAGGTTCATCCATCGGTGATCCAGGCGTCTGGGCTGCGGTGCGGCTTCACCACGTTTTACACGTGTAACGATATTCCAGACCTCTGGGATCCCGTGTTCGTCCTGTGGCAAGTTGGCCCATATCATTCCCCGAGTCCATGTCACCAACAGCGCCCCAATTTCGAGCGTCAGTGAGCCTCATATCGAAATTCCGGGATGTCGATGAGAGGGCGTTGGCGAAATGTATGAGCACCAAAGCACGTCGTCGTCGTGACCGTGAGCAGAATTTGCGACCGGTCAACCGAACCCGCGGGACATGATAACGAAGCCACACTGCCGCCTGGGACGCCCATTTCGTTCCAGCAGAGGTGTTGTGAGCGTTGACATTGTGCGATCAGAGCGGCGTTGATGGATTCGTGTTGGTACGGACAATGAGAGCCGTGAGGAGGGAGAATGAGGAGCAGAAGAAGTTGGAGAGTTGGTGGGAATAGCGGCAATATGGTCACGCTGATGCGAACCTGACGAGTTGAATAGGCCGATTTCTGCTGACTAACACAAACTCAAACTTGAAGCCCAACGCCATTTGTGAGAGGACGGAGGGAATGTCCACCTCCGAAGTGCCAAGAGTTTCATGGTTTTTTGCAAATGGCCGAAGGGGAAGTTGCTAATTGTGAATAGCCTTTTGAATCGGTCTGTGGCAAGTATAGGAGAGACTGACTGGTCTTGTGGATCTATATAATAATGTGGTCTGCCTACTCCAGATAATTGTTGATAGTCTAAACCTGTATTGTGAGCTGCTTTCTTGCTCCAGTTGCCCTGAGCTTCAGGGATTCTGTCTTCGGCGTGCGCATCAGAGGTGTGCGTGCGATCCATGCTGATGCAATCGATAGACTCTGACTCAAGACCGTCTGGATGAACATCACATCATTCCCTCCATAATAGAACTGTTCAGAAAAAGACATTCTCGAATCTACTGACTGGCGAGGCTTGATCTGCAACTAACACAAAGATGTCTTCTGTAGAGCTTCTCTGTTCCTTTTACCAGCTCGTCATTCTTTCCTTCACAATGGTGCTGATAGCCACATCCCAGTCTGCGGTAGCTCGGTGCAAGACCAGGGGAAGGAAGATCTGTCAGATTCAGTGATGTCGAAGCTCACGAGTACCTGACACTTCCCATGCTACATTACGCCGTACACCTTCGTCCACAGGGTTGTTCTGGACACGGCATAGGTACAGTGATGGAGTCGTCGACACTGGGGAGGATGTCTGCGAACAGACTAAAACTTCGGCGGGAAGGCGTCGTGATCATGCCGACCACTGCGTTCTCGAGCAGTTGGAACTTGGCATGCTCACAACCATGTTCTCAAGGGTGTGATCGTCGTGCGGGAATTAAGGGCCTGGCTGGCGGAGTTGTTCGCACAGGGGTGAGAGAAGCCGTACTCGCAATGCTGCGCAAGAAGTGCATTGCGCGCATGTAGCGACACAGAGTCTGCGCTTTCAAGGTCGTGCCGCACATCAAAAGCCTGACAAAGATGGGGAGCTGCTTCTGCTCGCCGATGTTTTCTTCAGCCGGTCAGCTTATCACTTTTCGCCGGGATTCTCAGCCTCAGGCACGAAAATTTCTTTGAAATGGTACGATGTGGATGACAATCTTACGATGATCACTGGCGCGATCCCTTTCGCGCGGCCCTTCTGTAGCCGGGCTCGTGTTTATATCAAGCGTAAGCGCCACAAGGGGCCTAGACAATTGCTGAAATCTTGGAAAGACACACGTTGCTACAACGCAAACACCTGCTTTCCAGCCCCGTGAGACCTCCCTCCCCCACTACCATTGTTCGTCTCTCAATCACCAACCCCTTCCATCAATCCACGATGTCCGCCGAAATCATCGACAACATCGCTTCGAATGCCACGAAGATGGCACATGTTGTTGCAGACAACCCATACCTTCCCGTGGGCAGCTACATCGCCAATTATGCTGCGAACCAGGACACCGTGCCTTACCTGCTGAGCCTTTTCTTCGGAGCATGCGGTTTGCTTTTCACGGCGACCTACATCGTCGCCAAATCGACGCAGCCTCAAATGACCAATTTGGACCTCTTCACCACCATGTGGTTTGTCCTTTCCGGCGCCATTCATCTCTGCTTTGAAGGGTACTACTCGCTCAACTTCTACACCCTGGGCTCGAAACAGACCATCCTCGGACAACTCTGGAAGGAATACGCCCACGGCGACTCGCGATACCTCACCAACGACGCATTCGTGCTGTGCATGGAAAGCGTCACGGCTTGGCTGTGGGGACCCGGCTGCATGATTGTCGCCTACATGATCATTCGCAAGCATCCCATGCGTTTCCCGCTGCAGCTGATTGTGTCGATTGGGCAAGTTTACGGCGACGTCCTCTACTACGCCACCGCCGCGTTCGACCACATCATTCTGGGCAAGACATACTCGCGCCCGGAGTTCCTCTACTTTTGGTTCTACTTCTTCTTCATGAACTTCATCTGGATGGTGATCCCCGGCCGTGAGTGTGAATCCTGGTCGAGCATGAGATGAACAGGTTTGCTAATGACATTTCAGTGTTGATTCTTCAGAGCTGCAAGAGGACGTCAGCTGCATTTACCGCAGTCTCGAAGCTTGACTCTTCGAAGAAGCTTCGTTAAGAAATCTCGCCTGGATAAAAAGGTGATTTTGCTGCGCCTGAGCGACGGCCTGTAGCATATATGGCGTTGAAGCAGAGTGCGTGGAGTTGACGACGAGCGGTGGGCATATCAAAATTGTGCATTCCTGTGGAGCTGAATATTGGTCTCTTGCTTTGAAGTATAGATAGTTGTACCTGTAGACTGTGTTCCATAAGTCACGACAATGAAGGAAGTTAAGTGGCGCAATTCAGTTTGAAGCCACAAATCTGCGGGGTTTGTTTAATGTTTACCCCATCCTTCACGTCCCGTCGTCTCGACATGTAGACGCGACTCGTTCCCACGCACTATTCTTTTGCGCCGGCCTTTCGACAGCCTCGAAGACGACACATGCAATCGCTAACATGGCAGCGAGTAATCAGACGACGACCGCGCTGCTGACAGAGCACTTCCGTTATACGCCGCTGACGCTTTTGGACGATATCATCAACACCGTGAACGAACTCGTCTTTCGGGCGGTCAACGCGATCGAGGAAGGTTTTGGAGGAACAACAGCAGAACAGCTTGGCTTCACCTTGGACAGCACTGTCGCCAACTCACTGCCGAGTGATGCTGCCAGAAGAGATGCGCTCGCGGAATTGAAGCAAAACGAGATCGAGAATGGCATTGTAAAGCTGGAAAGTTTGCTGAACGCGACGGTGGACAAGGACTTTGACAAATTCGAGATCTACACCCTTCGAAATATCCTCGCTGTTGGGCACGATGAAGAGGACCTAGCAAACTGGGTACGACTGGATCACTACCAAGGCGTAGACATCGCCGACGCGGAGAATGTGCCTACGCCCGAGCAAGTCCAGCTTCAGCGCCGCAAGCTCAACGAGACCGCAAAGTTGAGCACCATGCTCAAAGCGGAGGAGGCAAAGAATGCTGCCATCCTCTCGCAATTGACATCGCTCATTGGCGCCGAAGCAAAGCAGCAAGAAGGTGACGAGGCAGCATCACCCTTCGCATTCCTCAACTCGTCAGCCCAAACCGCGAACGCGCAGCAACTCACACAGGATGCGCAATACGCCGTCAACCAGATCCCTGCCTTGCGCCAATTATTAGACCAATTAAAAGATGCGATGCAGACGATACCCAACACACGACAGATGCGATTGGATGATGAAGACTCGATCGAGGGTAGGAGAAGGAGATATCTACACAGTCAAAGCAGGAGAGCTCTGGAGAGGAAGGGCATCGATGTGGAGGCTTCTGCTGGGGCCTCGATCGCTACTGGGAGAAAAGTGGGCCGCGATGAGATGGAGGGAATCGAGGCGGTTGCGCAGGCGGTTGCAGGTGCTGAAAATGGAAGGTCGAGTGGCGCGTGAGAAAGGCTCTGAGGCTTCAAAGCTGCCGGCGACGGGGCTTTCCAATGCGACATTTCTTCCGGGAGCACGCTTCGTGTTCTAGGATAGCTACGCCGACATAACGTGGGACCCGCAACGGCGTTACACTCTTCTATCTCGAATCGCCCGAAGACTACAATGGCCGAAGAGGAGGCCAGCCCTCATCGACTCAGCTAGATGCTGCGAGACTGCAGGCGATGGCATATGAACGATTCTTTGGCGCGCCAAAGATACCGTCCCGGTGTGTTGCGCGCACGCCTGTCCAAGCTTAGCCGCACACAGGCGCTGTCCGTCTGACAGCCGTGTACCGGACGAGAGTGTGAAGATAAACCATCGACGGACACTACTCGAGTATTGTCGCGTTCACAGAGACGCCGCTGCGTGCTCCTGTGCTTGTAGCGACAGCAAAGATGCTCAGAGGCCGGTGCCGCGAAGCGAAGAGGAGAACCGAAGAGAAGGGTGTGTCGGACTGTGGGGTCGAGAATGAGCACTCTGGAGGCAGCTGTACGAACTCGCGCAGCTGAATCGCGTCCGGGAGCAGAGTCCGGGAGCAGAGTACAGGGAGAATGGACGAGCAGAAGCGACCAGTGCCATCACAGCACTTACCGGCGAGCAAACATGCATCATGTAGCACTGAAGCATATATTCATGCGCCCCACGGGTGCAAGATCAGAATACAATCTGTTGTGTGAGCGTGACCTGACCTGCACTTCGCCCAAGCAAGGCTCGACTTCGATACCAACAACAAAGGCCCTTCTAAATTCACTTCACGTCTAAGCAATCCATCTCGGGCTATTTATCGGAACTCGAGGCCGAGGTACACCCGGATGCAAGTTGGATTCGGCTTTACCACTTCAAACTTGCCCTTGACAACAACATCGAATCGGAATTTCACCAAAGCGAAGATGGTACTGGAGGTGATTTACGTTGTTCGGCACGGAGTAAGTGGGCGCATTTGTTTTTCTGGGCAGATGCGATATGCTTTGGAGCATGTGAAAAAGTGCAATTTGCCAGATTGGGCAGTTGCGGCGGCGCATATACAAACACGACTCGCAGTACTTCACCATTCCCTATATCTTGCCGCTGACCATCACAAAGTATCGCAGCAACTGGTCGGTAGATCCCTCCACTGGCCATTACGATTCGAACATTCCCTCGCCGACCGGTATTGTCGCAGATCCAGCCTTAGCCAGCTACGGTGTCGCCCAGGCGAAGGAGCTCGGGAAGCACTTGATCTCGCTTTCACCACCCGTGGACAAGATCTACAGCTCACCGTTCTACCGCTGTATCCAAACGCTGCAACCGCTCACGACGGAGCTCAGCAAGAAAGACCCCAAGAAGGCCACCATCAACCTCGAGCGTGGCGTGGGCGAGTTCTACGGTCTCGCACGCTTCGACCACCCTTCACCCGCTCCTATCGAAGTCCTCAACGAGCACTTCCCGAACCTTCAGCAAGACCAACAGGCCATCATCGTTCCGAGTACCAAAGGCGAGAGCATCCCACAACTCCACGACCGAGTGGCATACTGTATTTCCCATCTCATCGCCGCAGCGGACGCCGATCCCAATGGCCCCAAGGCAATTCTGATCTGCTCGCACGCCGCAGCCATGATCGCCATCGGCCGCGTGTTGACCGGCAATATGCCTGAGCAGGACACCGCCGAGGACTTCAACTGCTTCACCGCCAGCTTCAGCAAGTTCGTGCGTCGTAGCAATGCCCACGAGAGTCCAGACTTCCTTGCAGTGAAGGGCACTTGGGATCCCGCCGTGGCGGAAAAGGTGCCGGATGTCAAGTGGAGAGGTGGTGTGGGTGTAGGTGGAGGATGGGAGTGTGAGGTCAATGGCGACTGTTCGTTCTTGACCGGTGGAGAAGAGAGAGGCTGGTAAGTCCATCCCCATTTTCCTATTCACATACTCATTGCCTGCGAACACGTCGTTTTCATTGGTTTTTTTGGAATGACTTACCAGTGTTGTTTGATTTACAGGACATTTGCAATGGAGGCGCAGCAGGCGGGCAAGGTCACTGGCGCTTCGGTCTGATGATTTTGAGGATCTCATGCGCGGTTGATCGATCTGTGCTTGTCAATCGCAGACGACTTCGACAGCGCAGAGGCTTACACTCAGCTCGTCCAACAGGCACTTCACCGGCGACGAGAGCTTTCTGGACGATCCGAACGGATATGGATATGTCCCGCCGAGCTATGAGACCGAGTCGAAGATGACACCGTTGAGTCAGGGCGCAGAGAAGGGAAATAAAGACAAGCATCAGAATTCACGATTATGAGTTTAGCATAGATGTGCGTTGCATGGGCAGGAGCATATCAACTTCGGGTGGTCGCACTTCGCTCCTCATGTCGATGTAGCAAGGGGATCGTACTCGTTCACAACAGAAGCATAGCAATCGAGATTGTCTTAAAACGGCTTTTTGATTCGTCCGAGAGAGACGCTGCTGCGGAAGGCAGAAGCAACTTTAGATCTGCTTGAGCACATTTGCATCATGCGTCCTTGCAAAATCCGTTCCCCATCGCTATCACGAGCGAAATGCATGCGCCAAACCCATCCCGAATGTGAACTCCCTGTCCCCTTTGCCAAACTCCTCTATGCGGCGGCGATGGCCTTGCGAGTGCGCTGGGCGCGTTGGCGGGAGTTGAGGTGGGCCTGGCGTGCGAGGGTATCAGGGGCCTTCTGGACGACCTCCTCGCCCTCGGTGAGGATCAGCTCGATGTGGCATGGGTTCGACATGTAGGGGTTGATCTGAACATTCTGTTAGCATGATATACAAAGCGGCTGGAGAGGAGGGAGTCGCACTCTTCCGTGGGCACGGTATGTGCGGCGACGCTGCTTGGGTGCCTGGTTGACCTGAATGTGCTTGACGATCAGGTTGCTGGTGTCCAGACCCTTCGTGTCGGCGTTGGCCTCGGCGTTCTTGAGGAGCGACGAGAGGAACTCGGCGCTCTTGACGGGCCAGCGAGCCTTGCTGACACCGAACTGCTTGCCTGTGACAAAGTCTCAGTATATGGTATCCTCCTATGCATCCTCGCACATGGCTGGCCTCATCTCTCAACGATGGGCTGCGTACGCACCTTGGGCGGTACGGCCAGTGCTCCCGGCATATCTCCTCATTGGCACAGCCTCGCTCTTCTCCTGCACATTCTGGAGGTAGGTGAGGGCGCGCTGGAGCTTCCAGCCGTTGATGGCCTGGGCGGTCTCGCGTGTGTTCTTGAAGGAAACTCGCAGATACGATCCGCGGGCGCGGGCGCTCTTCGCGGATTCGATTTCGGTCGCAGCGTAACGGACCTGAGGAAGATAGAGTCAGCATGACCGCGCAAGTGTTGTAATGATTGTGTGCGCGCTGGAAACCGTAGGCGTGAACTCCACGGAGGAGCTCGCTCTTGAGGTCCATTGCATCGTACCATTTTGATGAGCGGGTGCGAGAGAGTGGTTATCAACCTTGTCGTGCGTCAAGAGAAGTTCGACTTTGCGAAATCGAGTGCTCCGCGTGCCAAGCGCGGCTAAACCACGGGAACGACCGCTAGTGGCTTGTGAAAGTTGAGCTCGCTCGGAAGAAAATCTATGAACCTTGCTCCACAAGACGAGCTTCACCTATTCGACATCGCATTCACATTTCTCACATCAACACCATGCCATACACTCCAAGAGGTGGCGCGCGCGGTGGTGGCGACAGAGGTCGTGGTGGTTTCGCTCCTCGTGGCCGTGGCGGTGGTGACAGAGGAGGCCGCGGAGGAGGACGAGGTAGGCACATGAAAAGAGCTTGCCAAATATTGCAACGCCCATTGACTCTTCTCAGGTGGTTTTGGTGACCGCGGTGGACGTGGTGGAGGTCGTGGCGCCCCACGAGGACGTGGAGGAGATCGTGGCAGGGGAGGCAGAGGAGGTGGAAGAGGTGGAGCTGCTGGCGCAAAGGTACACATGTTCAAGAGCTTTTGGGAGAATAATTGGCACACACTAACACACAACAGGGCGGTCAAAAGGTCGTCGTCGAGCCTCATCGACACGCCGGTGTCTTTGTCGCACGTGGAAAGGAAGATCTGCTCGTCACCAAGAACCTGACACCCGGCGAAGCTGTCTACGGCGAGAAGCGCATCTCCATTGAAACTCCAAACGCAGTCTCGGGTGCCGCCACTGGTGCCAACAGCGATGCGCCTGCTGCTGCGAAGACCGAGTACCGTGTCTGGAACCCTTTCCGCTCCAAGTTGGCAGCTGGTATCCTGGGTGGTATGGACGACATCCACATGAAGCCTGGTAGCAAGGTTCTTTACCTTGGTGCTGCCTCTGGAACCTCTGTCTCTCACGTTGCTGACATCGTTGGCCCAACCGGAACCGTCTTCGCCGTCGAATTCTCCCACCGCTCCGGCCGTGATCTCATCAACATGGCTACACACCGCACGAACGTCATCCCAATCATCGAGGATGCTCGCCACCCGCTCAAGTACCGCATGCTCGTCAGCATGGTCGACTGTATTTTCGCCGATGTTGCCCAGCCCGATCAGGCTCGTATCGTCGGTCTCAACGCACACCAATTCCTCAAGGTCGGTGGAGGTGTTGTTGTCTCCATCAAGGCCAACTGTATCGACAGCACAGCCGCACCCGAGGCCGTCTTCGCACGCGAGGTCGTCAAGCTCAGAGAGGAGCGCATCAAGCCAAAGGAGCAGCTTACCCTGGAGCCTTTCGAGAGAGATCACGCCATGGTTGTCGGTGTTTACCAGCGCTCGCAGTAAGGGAGCGGGCATTGACAGGGCGAGGGTTGTGGGAAGGGAAAAGGATACTACAAAGACCTGGCGCGGCGTTCTTCGGCGTATGTGGCGCTGTTTGGGCTATGATGCGACGGCTTCCGGTGCGGCTCATTGAAAGCCGTGGAAATGTTATGTTTTGTTTAGTCTGTCATGAATGTACAGCATATTATCCTTCAAGCCCAGCCCTGTCAGTCATCGACTAGGGTGCATTTGTGCTGATGACACATCACAGTTGGTATTGAACGCCTCGTACTTCAGACGAACATGAATGGCAATGCACTAAACGATGTTTCGAGGCAAATTCTTGATGAACTCATTATTTGGCGGTATACACAGCATGTCGCGACGCAAAATTGCTCCCTCACTTACATTCCTCCTAACCTAAGCCTTGACTCCTGGTCCTCCTCGTTGGCGAAGCCGCATTCCCAGCACTGCCGCCCTTCTGAGCCGACAGCCGGGCCGATCGCCTCGTAGGTGAGGCCTGTGTTGGCGTACGGTCGCCAGCGGTATCCTGAACGTACTGCATGTTCAAGTCTACACCAACATCCATCATGCCGTCCAGAGACCAGAAGTTGTCGTTTAAAGGGTCGTTGAACGCGTCTCCGTTTGCGAGATTACCAGCGGAGAAAGATTGGTTCATCGGAGTGAATTGGAAATCGGCAGGATTCTGTATGCTCGCTGTGAGAGTCGTCTCGCGAGGCCGAGTGGGGTATGATGATGGCCTGCCATACGGAGAACCCAAGCCGGCGCCGAAGTTGAAAGGTATCGTATTTGGATTTGCGTTGCCTCCGTATGGATTTTGGTTCACAGCAAAGGGGTTGTAGCTCGTATCGTAGCCATTGTCGTAGTCCATGCCCTGCGAGAATAACCCTTGCGGTACGTCGGGATGGAAAGCCGTTGGTAAGTGGCTACCATACGCCTGTTGTTCAGCCTGAGCAAAGCCGCCCGGATACTCCAGCATGAGCTGAGATTGACCTGAGCGAGATGATCCTGCGAAGCGCTTTGAAGGCGACTGTGGCTCATTCAGCGAGGCCTTGCGCTTGCGTGAAGCATCAGGCAGGCCAGTATTGGCCTTGAACCCCGACGATTTGACGACTTTCTTTTTCCGGCCTTTCTTCTTGGGCCGCTTGGGGGTAGATGGTATTTCATCTTCAGTCTCTGCCTCGACCTTCGCCCGTTTGGCTTCATTCACCTCGTACGCACCGCAAGTACATTCTTCGGTGCCCCACTTCATGGCGTGCTTCTTGCCTGGCTCATACCTGTACCAAGGGAATCTCCGCTCGTGCTCTGCCTTGACTTCCAGGCTTAGATCTTTCCACCACTTCCTGCCCTCTGGAGTAAGCTGCCACCAGCGATCGGAGCATGCAATTGATATACTCGTTGGATCCCGATTTCTCTCGAGCTCCGCTTTCACGCCCTTTTCAATCTTGTTCCGGAAGAGCATGAAAGAATTCATGGGCCGGGGGATGTGCTTTTCTGCACGGATCTGGCAAACACATCCCTGAGCGAGAGACACCTTTTTCGCCGACTTCGCAATCTGCCTAGGCTGTGGTTTGGGAGCCGCAGCGTCGTCGGCATCATTCTGGCCAATGTCTTGGAGCTGACGAAAGGGCAGCTGAGCCTGGTAAGGCTGAAGCGGGGCCTGTGAGATGGCGTATGGCTGCTGCTGCGCATTTGGAACTGGGTAGTACCAAGTCTGGGTCGACTGGTTCCATATCGGCTGGAGTGGAGGCGGTCGAGGGCCAGAGCCCGGCGTGTTCAATACCAACTCATTGGTGGAAGCTACTGGACCCATGAGGCTGTTGTTCGCTAGCGAACCGGGGGCGACCCCCAACAACTCCTCGATTTCTGCATCGGACAATTTGATGTCGCCATTGCCCGTATTCGTGACTTGATCTGTTGCATGGCTTGTGTTGGCATCGCTATCATACATGCTGTAGCCATTGTCGTAGTCATTGCTCGGACCCCATCCGTTGGGTCCGAAAGAGTAGTTGTTCTCCATTCTCTTTTGCGAGCTCTCGTCTGCTTATGAACAGTGTCCGGACTGTTCTGGTGTTTGGTGAGCAAGGTGGGTTCCAGCGTGCCAGACGCTTATTGTTGGGTGCAAAGGATATTGTGGTCAGGGTAAGAAGTGATTTGCGGAAGCAGAACTGGAACCACAGTTGGAGCATCCTCGAGTAGTTTATAATGAGCATCGTCTTTGTCCCTTTCATCTCAGAAATTAGTGCTCGAGATTAAAGGAAGTATAGAGCTCGAGGAATAGGACGAAGGACAAAGACGAGAGGCGACAGGATTAGCACAGCTCGTCTTTAGCCGGCACAAAGACCAGAGTGAGAAGACAGCAGCCAAGTGTTGTCAAGAATTGTAGATGTAGCAACAACAGTGGGCATTCTTCCAGGAGTGACCAGACAATGGCATTCAGTGCCCGCGGCATGCTCCTGGGAGTCGTCGGCAGCAGGGTCGATACTTAGCTTAGAGCATGATCGTCTGGTCTAGCACATCGAGCAACAGACGTGCCGGCTAGGATGCAATGTCTGGGCTCTCCAAGGATAGTGGCCATGGAATATATTGTTGAGCGCGAAGGAAAGACATCGTCGTGTCGTAGGAAGCTGGCGATGGTAGTTGCGAAGTCGCCCTTGGTACGATGGTTCCCTCCGATCGCTCCAATGCAAAATCACACAATTCGTGCATCCCCCGAAGGCCTATGCGTCAAGATCAGTATTATGTTTCGTGGGAATGAGGGGATGATCAAATAGCATACGATGTCCTCGCTCCCTCCTTCGCGAAGCGGCAATGCCTTTCTTCGCCTGAACGCCCTTTTGACGTCTTCAGAAACTCGATATCTGCTTTTGGTCTGGCCCCCATCGTCGTCCCGATCGAGGAGGTCTACCGTTCCTCGCCCCTCAACTCTTCCGAAGTATGTTCGAGCTCGCTCTAAAATTTGATGGCCCGAAAGCGGATGTTGAAATGGAGTGGAGCATATGCTCAGTTTTGGTTGAGGATCGTGTGAGCTTCTTGCTGAACGCAGCGCAGACCTTGTCCGCTGAAATAAAGCCTCTGGCCTTGCGACGATAGGGTAGGAGCACGACCTTACAGTGTGCTCAATCCAAGATCTCCAGCTCCGCGACACCGCGACACCATGATGTTCGATTTCAAGTTCGGATAGGAGACCATGAAGCACGAACTGCGAGGGTTCAGGGTATGCTGCCACGACTTCCTCCGCCCGACCGACAAGTCTGCTTCCGTGGACCAGGTAGACGTCTTGAACCATTCATGCGATCGGGATAGATCTGTGCATGCCTCGCAATGCTAGAGCATAGTTCCAATGGCTGGCGAACTGTCTCAATCGATCGACTCTCCAGGTAGTCCACGGAAGTTGAGTGACATGGTAGGCTTTGCCTGATCAGGGAATAAACCGCCGAAGCGAATCCAGCGACATATGTTGATGTTGATGTTGATTTGTTCCTTGCGTGTTTCGCTAAAAAGCGCGACATATTTGTACATCGTCCGGACATCCAAGTCGTCCAAAGGCATAGCTTCGTGTATCGGTCCATGTCTCACAGTCTCCCCTAAGACGGCGACCAATGAATTCGAAAGCCGCTCAAATCAAAACAAGTGCTTCGCCCGTTCACATCGTGACCCATTTCAGTCCTTTTTCGTCACCGCTATTCGCGGTAGGTTGGGCATCTTCCTTTGCACCTGTGCAACAGCATCGCCGAGCAAGACTCTGACGGCGTCCTCCAACCTGCGGTCCTTCTTCCGCCGTAGATAGAGGATCACAATCCATAGAATAACAGCGTCGGCCGCGACCAACTGTACCGCCCACCAGCTGAGTCGCAGCACCCATCCCAACCAACTGTTCTTCCGCTGATAGTTCAGATATCGCCTGGATTCGAGTTGTTCCCGTAGAGCAGCGATCTCGGTTGTGAGCTTGATTAGTGAGGACTCCATCCTCCTCCGCCATCGGCCATCACTAGGTGATGAAGGTGACCTTTGCGACGGCACATATCGCGAGCCACCGTCGTCGCTCGGTGTGGACTGTCCATGTAGGTCGGCCTCGTCGATCTGCGACACGGGAGCGTCCACGAACTCCTCTCGCTCTTCCTCGGCAATCTCATCCTCGTCCGCTTGGGACACCGGCGACAGCACTCGCAGACCACCCTTACTTCGACTTCCGTCCAGCGCCGCAGTCGAAGAGCTGATCATCCCACTGCCACCATTGCCACCGGAACTTCCAGAGTATATGTAGTCCCGCCGCTCAGTCGTCTGCAGAGGCGAGGAGTGCTCTGAACTCGAGTGCTGCGAGTTGTGCTTGATTTGATCCCAGACGAACTCCAGCTCTTCAACCAGCTCGCGGGCTTCTGCTGTCGTCGACGCGTATTTGTGCATGGTATCGATCAATTTCTCAATGTATCGCCTCTTCGACTCTGTCCTGCTGAGCCCTTGATTTGCCTTCCACGCGTCCCATTTTTCTTGTTCTCGTTTGAGGGAATCCGCCGGCATGCCCTTCTGTGCTGTGGGTCGGGATGCTATGCTCTCCACATCGCCTTCCATCGATTGTTTGTATAGTCCATATAAAGCCAGCCGGTCGCCGGACGGCGGTTTCTGGGATCCAGGTCGAATCTTGTTGACGGTGTTGAGGGCATGTCCGAAGACTCGATCGACGGAGTCCGCCATTGTGATTGTCGGTATTTGGTCCCCTTTGTCCTTCCCTTGTCTAACGTTGGTTCTTTCCCCTCACTCGTTCAATGTATACGTCCAGGAATCACCGGGATCGATCAGCTTAGCTCTGTGTCACGTTGTATCGCTATCAGCAGAGCAGGGACCATGGCCGAGGGCAATTGTATCGGTAGAGCAATGAAAGAAAATGCGAGTGAAGCAAATCAAAGATATGTCGCGTGTGTATCATCGTCTCATCATTTCTTGAAGGTCGCATGTGATGCCGCGCTACTCTCCGACTTGTACTCGAAACCAACCGCGCAACCGCGGCACATCGCAAGTACTTTGTAGACTTTCGGTATCGTATCACGCTTATGTCAGCATTCGTACTGGGATCAATCCATGGTTATTGACCTCATCTGCTCTCATGAACATCATCTTGTCACAGGTCGACAGACGGCAAGATAAGCATGCGCGTACACTGTATACCGTATATCGACCATTCACCGACTGCATTCCTCTGGCTCGGGCAGGCGCTGAGCAGCAGCGTGCTTTCCGAGTGGCCTCGAACACTGAGCGAGGTCGGAATCTCTATGCCTGTTCGCAGACTGAGTATACAATCCCTGGAACGATCTGGCGACAGATCTGAGAGGCTATGATTCCGAAGCAGGCACTCGATCGACGACTGGTCGGCGTCCTCGACCATACACGCAGTCCATGGCTGCATGTTAGTGAGGCTGCTGCGAAGACGGAGCAGCAGCCGGCTATCGGCATGGCCCCGGAAAAGCTCTTGCATATCCGCCCATACCAAGACCTTTTTGCCTGCCCTTTTCTTCGATCTTCGCTTGGTCTCAGGCCGACCTCGCCATTCTCAAGCATGATCTGGCCAATGAAGACCTTCACAGTGATCATCACCGAACTCGGGCAACGGTCAAGACTATAGCGTGGGCAATGATCTTCGGTTCGTGTGCTAAAGTTCAACGCACCCCACGCCATGTGAGTGAATGGCAGCTATAGGACAAAGGTTGAGTCAGATTGATATCCCTTGGTGTCTCCACTTTCTTCGTATCTTGCGGTGTACATCGACCTTCGACTCGATAGAACTTTCTTCGTTGAGCACTATCGCCTTCCTTAATTTTGCAAAGACCTTGCTGCCGAAGTCAACCCCGATTGCTTTAGCAGCTCGAACACTTTCAATGCTCAAGCGAATCCCTTCTTGAAGATACTCACGATTGATATCGGGTAGCTTGGCAGGATCCTCGAGCAGAACCTTGGCTTGACGATAACAGTCAGCATGGCCAGCGAGAAGGAGAAAGGACCAACTGAAGTGTACGAGGGCGTGGACGTGACGCCTCAATCCACAAAACAAGAAGAAGACAACGGCAACCACAGCAGCCATGTATCAACAGACTCGGAACCCGATCTGGAAAGCCAACGACGACCGAGCCTTCATCACACCCTCACTCAAATGTCCACCCACGATGCGGTCGTACACCCCGAACACGACGAACACTGGGAAGAAGGCGACGAAGTCTACGAACGATTCACGCCCAGAAGAAAAGCGATCATCGTAGCTATTCTCAGCTTCTGTTCTTTCCTCGCTCCGATGTCTTCGACGAGTATTCTTGCTGCGGCGCCAGAGGTCGTGGCCACCTTCAGCACTACCGGAACGATCTTCAACATCAGCAACGCGCTGTATATGCTCTTCATGGGTCTTAGTCCGCTATTCTGGGGACCGATCGGAGAGGCGTTCGGACGCAAGATATCTTTGGTCAGCGCTTCAATCACTTTCACGGCGTTCAGTGCTGGGTCTGCTTTGGCGCCGAATTTGGCTTCGTACTTTGTGTTCCGCATGTTGACGGCTTTTCAAGGTACCCGTGATCACGAAGAGCAAACGCTCTTAACCCGATGCTGACCCATGTCGACAGGCACTGTCTTCCTGATCGTTGGCGCAACCGCCATCTCTGACATCTACAGACCTGTCGAAAGAGCAACGGCAGTGTCATGGTTTATGTCCGGGACTCTGATCGGTCCCGCGCTGGGTCCCCTGATCGGAGGAGCCATCGTGACCTACGCCAGCTGGAGGTAACGTACACACCCACCGAGCATGTATCTCTTCCAGCTGCTGACCGAACAACAGAGACATCTTCTGGCTCCAAACAGCCCTCGCCGGCGCCGCCTCCCTCCTCTGCATCTTCCTCCTCCCAGAAACCATCGTCCGCAGACGCAGCAAAGAACTCGTAGGCCTCTCCCGATCCGGCAAGGCCAAAGTGATCTGGCACTGGGTCAATCCCATGCGAGTCGTCTCTCTCTGGCTATATCCCAACCTCACCATCGCCGGACTCGCCAGTTCTGCCCTGGTGTGGAACATGTACTCCCTCCTGACGCCGATTCGATACGTGCTCAACCCGAGGTTTGGACTGGAAACACCGTTGCAATCAGGATTGTTCTACATCGCTCCTGGTTGCGGGTACCTTGTTGGAACGTTCTTCGGGGGCCGCTGGGCTGACCGGACGGTGATGAAGTGGTCGAAACGACGCGGTGCACGGGTGCCGGAAGATCGCCTGCGGTCCTGCTTGCCTGCTATGGGAATTGTGATTCCCGCTTGTATGCTCGTCTACGGCTGGTCCGTCGAAAAAGCTGTTGGCGGCATTCCACTGCCTGTCATCGCTATGTTCCTGCAAGGCTTGGCACAGCTGTTCTGCTTCCCTTCGCTTAACACCTACTGCTTGGAAGTGATGCCGACGATGAAAAGTCACGTCATTGCAGGGAACTATGTCATGCGGTATGCGTTCGGCGCTGCTGGGTCTGCAGCTGTTCTGCCGATCATCGATGCGATCGGCGTTGGCTGGTTCTCGACAATCTCGGCGGGTTTCGTGGCTTCTGGAGCTTTGGGTCTTTGGGCCATTGCGATTTGGGGCAAGGAATGGAGAGACAAGATGAATCAAGGCAAAGATGAGAGCAAGTTGTGATTTTGGAGTTTATTGTTGGCGTTTGAGCGGGCTTCTGGAATATACCACGTAGAGCGGCCTTACGGAGGCATGAGATACCTTGGAATCGGAGGATGTGGAGAGGACAGCAGAGCGTCAAAGGGGTCCGCAATGAACGGGTACATCGTAAGTCGTAGATTGAATATTCTGTGGTCGTAGATTATTTGACATGTACAAGCATGTAACGATTGGCTCAACTGCGAGGCATCATCAATCGTTGCAGGTCTCGCAATCGATAATCGTCCTTCGGCGTCTTCCAGTCATCATGTAGTAGGCCGTACGACTCTTCGTCAAATGTACCCTAAGCACTAGTCAGCTCTTGGTGATGAAGCTCAGTTCCGACGGAACTCACGGGTTTCCTCGGATTCAATGCCCAGTATCCCCAATCTGCATCGCTCACACTCAAATACTGCATCAGACTGCTCCAATAGTGGTGGTCCCCTTTGCCGGCTTGACAGGGAACTCCGAACTCGCCAACCCAGACTGGAGCTTCGTTGTTGTCCAGCAGAAAGCCCCATTTTCGAAACATATCTGCTTTGAACGATGGATAAGGCCGTTTGCTGTAGGGTACGGATGGGAGGGTGCCCCAGCCGGACCATGAATAGACGTGGCTGGAGTAGACAACACGATCGGGAATCGACAGCTTAATGGGCCGTCGTTTCGCACCAGAGCCTACATCATTCAGTCAGTCAAGATATAATCGCGGGAAACTGCAGGGGTGAGAATCGTACAATCGTTGGCAGATGATGTGCCCTCGACAAACATCAGCCAGTTTGGTTGCATTTCCAACAATGCCTCACTAGCCTTCTCTGCCGCAGCTGCCCAATTTTCCCACGTAAAGGTGCCCCATATTCCTCGTGGCTCATTCCGCAAGTCGGCACCTACGACTAGCGGGTTGTCGATGAAAGGCTTCATGATGGTCTTCCAGTTTTCGATCCAACTTTCCGTCGTTTGTTTGACTTTGCACGCTCCCAGTAGGTGATCGTTCTTCCACGAACTGTCGCAGAGATTGAAGCCGTCGCACCAAGCTGCGTTCGTAATGTGGTCGTTGACGATGACCATAAGGCCGGCATCCGTCATAGCTTTGACACAGGCAGTGAAGACTTCCAACGCTCTTGGTCCTTCAGTGCTGGTGTCTCTGGACCGTTGAAGATCGTATGCGTCGAGTAGATCCAGATTTGCTGATATGAACTCCGGATCGATAATTGGATTCTCCAAAACCATTTGATCGGAATATGGGAATCGTACCGAGTTGAAACCCATGTCGCGGATGGTCACTGCA
Organism: Zymoseptoria crescenta; assembly: GCA_026122155.1. Classification (NCBI taxonomy): domain Eukaryota; kingdom Fungi; phylum Ascomycota; class Dothideomycetes; order Mycosphaerellales; family Mycosphaerellaceae; genus Zymoseptoria; species Zymoseptoria crescenta. The sequence goes on from JALRMM010000027.1 coordinate 134,607, forward strand.
ATGTCGTCCCGATGTCTCACGTCCAAGCCACCCGCAACGAAGTCGACGTCGCTTGCTCCATACCAATTGATCGACGCAAGTTTCACTCTTGTGCCATTCGCATCAACTATGTGCCTTCCGGACGCTCGCAAAGGTAGCGCCTGTGCCAAAGGTGCCCGGGTCGCGGGATCTACATCTCCAAGCACAAAGTGGAAGTCTTCTGCCTCTTCTAGAGGCTCTGAAAGTAAGCTTTTGTATCCAATAAATGCAAGAGCAAAGACCGTGGTGAGCAGAGCCGTTTTTCGCAGCATCGTAAAGGCCGACCTGCGGTATTGAAAGGAAGCGGAGAGCGTCGAGAACCAAAAGAAGGATGAGAACGAGGAGGAAGAGAGGGCAGCGGAGGGAGTGAGGCAACAACATGACCGGCGATAGCACGACCGGATACCCGATCCTTTTGCCAATGTGCGAAAGGAACACTGGGCATCAGCCGCAAGACTCCGGATTACAGAGGCGCGCATAAATCATTGCCAAGCCAAACACCACGGAAACGGAGATGCGAAAGGGCACACGACCACTTACTCCTTTGATGTCCGGCGGAAGCCGAAGCCGCCACGGCTCTCTTCATGTTGAAAACTCTTCTTGTATAGCGTAGTTGGCTGACGGAGTGAAGTCGGCTTACACTCCAGCACTGACCGGCCTCGGTCCCGGATATGGCGATTCCTGACAGGTCAGAGATGGATACACAGCGATGCTGGCGTACTTGATGGCAAGGATCGATGCAGATGGGGATCGGTAAGCAGTAGCGCAACGGACCTCAGATGCCCCGAAGATCCGGATTGTGTCGAAAATGGTGTGGCAAGGCGGTCGTGGACCTGCATGTGAGACGGCCAGCTGAAGTCTTATTGGCCCCCGAGCGGATGTCTGGGGCCTGAGTGATCGCTAGTCGCCGGGAGTGTGTTGCCTCGGAATGAATGGCTGATGCTGTGGATGTGAGGCAGATGTGGTTGATGAAGAAGTAGAAGAACACGTCGCTGGCACAGGAACGAGGTTCGAGATGCCGACCACGCCGATCCGGTTCTCGCCGCCGATACCTACGACTATATAAACCAACCAACATACCAACCAAACAATCGCAGAGAAGAGTCAGGTATGGCACAAAAGAACTGAAGGGCACCACTTACACACCAGGTCATACGGCGGCAACCATAATTGCGCCAAAAGCTCGTGATTGAGAATTCACAAAGCACAACGGTGGCTCAAGGGACACACGGGTTGAAAAGCTTCGTTTTCTGGGTCTTTATAACAAGTGCTGCTAGACGGTGTTATATGGGACTGCTATGCCCCAACGCCTGGGGATGTTCCGGGCCTCATCGCTCGCCCGCACACGAGAGACCAGCGGCCCATTACTTCACGATCATTGTCGGAGAGGTCATGAGGAGCCGAGTGTGTTCCCACTCTGACTGCTCTTCGAACTTCGATGGTCGCTCAGTTTGGCCTCAGACGATCCGCTAGACATGTGTACCGGTGTGTCCGTCTCGTTGCCTGGCTTGCTCTCGCCATGATCCTGTGCTCGCACATCGAGCTGCCCTTTCTCGACATCGCTGGCCCTTGACGCAGTCTGTGACGCAGCCGCGCTGTCTCTCTCCTCCTGGCGTACGATTCCTTGATCTTTGATGAACGCCGACAAAAGGAGCGCGATCCCGGCGAGCGGTACGCAGAAGATAAACACAGCTCTGCTGGCGTTCGCATAGGCATCGGCAATGGCGTCTGCATCTCCGATCGAGTAGTTGGCCAGGTCGGGCGCCACGAAGACGCTGTTGGCCACGGACTGCAGCCTTTCCGGAAGCGAGTCTTTCAGCACATTCGATAAAATCGCAGACGAGACTGCCAGTCCAACGGCTCCACCTGAGCTTCGGATGAAGTTCCTGTTGGATGTGACGACCGCACGCTGGGCTTTTGGACACTGAGCTTGCAATGCGACTAATGTCGGTTGAAAGACGAAGCCGGTGCCGATGCCGATGATCGCGAGGTAGAGAGATATCAGTCCGAGATTGACCGTACGATCTGCCATGATCAAGAGTCCTCCACCCAATGTCCAGATCGCGAATCCGGAGTATATGACTTCCAAGTATCGGCTAAAGAACGAAACATAGAACCCGGCTGCGGTAGATGCGATTGTTTGGGCGATGACCAGCGGTAGTTGTAGACATGCTGCTATCAGTGGAGTCTCTCCTCTGACATTCTGAAAGTAGAGTGGCAGGAAGTAGATGTATGAGTAGTAACTCATACCCAGCAAGAAGCTCTGGCCCAGCATCGCGGCCACTGAGATATTCCTGAACATCGCTAGAGGCATCATTGGAAGAGAAGCCCATTTCGCCTCTATGATCAAGAACATGATCAAGCACAGGCCTCCCACGACGAACATCGCGATGATCATTGGTGAGTCCCATGGCGTTCCAGAGTGCCCTCCGTCAGAGATGGGGATAAGCAATAGGATTACAGCAGCGGTCCCGAAGAGCAATCCCAGCACATCGATCTTGGCCAAAGTCTCCTTCAGATCCTGCTTCGGCATGGTCGATGGTAACCAGATCCAGCTCGCAGCGAACGAGACCATTGCGAGTGGAGCGATGAGGTAGAAGAGGCCTCTCCAGGTAAGGTGCAAGGCAAATCCAGCAGCGATTAGAGGACCTGTGGCGTTGCCCAAGCCTACCATGCTGCCCAAGATGCCTTGGTACTTGCCTCGGTCTTGCAGGGTGACAACATCGCTGACGATCATCATGGTCAAGGACGTGATGCCTCCGTTTGCCACTCCTGCCAGACCGCGGAAGATGTATAGCATGGTCGAGTTGACGCTCAGACCGCATGCCAGGTCGCTGAGAGAGAGGAGGACGAGTGCGGAGAGCAGCACGACTTTTCTTCCAAACAGATCGGAGAGACGGCCGTACAGAACCTGGAAGACCGTATTCGCAATCAGAGCGGACGTCCCGGCCCAGGAGATCGACGACTCTGCGTTGAGATCTCGTGCAATGTCGGGCAGCAAGACTCCCATGCCGTTCTGGTCGATGCTGTGGCATGTCAGCGTAGTCGGGCAATCGAGGTAAATCAACACTTACAAGCAGACGAGCAATGACAAGGCCATTATACCGAAGACGAAGAAAAGCTCGCGCTTGGGTAAGATATGTTCCTGGTCGAAGAGCGTAGCTTCGACATCTTTGTTCCTGCCCATCGCGGCGGCTGTGTCTATCAATCCTCGATGTGTATCGTTGTCGTCGATGTCAGTACAATAGATCAACTCGAGAACGCGCCGTCTCTTCTGGAGTGAGTGGTGTATTCAAGCCCCGCACATGCCAGAAGGAGAGATCGTGATACAATGAAGAAAGGACTCATGCGTCTCGCCTACCTGATCCACACGATCGACAATCCGCCATGCAGCAGACAAGCGCCAAAAACGTGGGAGTAGTCATCGCCGAAGCCGACTCTCGGTAGGTGCAGCAGCACTCCTGACCCGCGACTGCACGTTTGCAAGCATGGTGTTGCTTGTAATTGGTGGCGAGACAGCAATCGCTGCCGAGTGCGGTCTTGCATGTCTTCTTAACTCCGCAAGTAGGTCCGAGTACAAGTGCGCTATCGGATGAAGCACAGCGAAGGCGGATTTGCAGCCGCTAAATCGCTTTTCCGTGCGCGTGTAGCGGCTGCCGGCTCCACCACGATCGTTGGCGTCCGTTGCAACAAGGCGCGACGGCCGACGTTCGATGCAGATGGACTACATCTCTGCTCTGCGAATGACTTCCTCTCACCAAGGCCATACGCCGCGAACAGAGATGGCGAGCTCCGGGTGGCAATCGATCATGCGTCCTGCGGGCTGGCATACGGTTACTTGCTCAGAGTCGAGTGCCCACTGTCGGGACTCGGGCGTGTTCCATTGCTGCGAACAGTATCGATGCGACGATGCCTTGAAAACGATGAGACACTCAAAGAGAGAGGATGAGGTTGAATGTAGAGAGGTAAGCAATGATGGTGCCTGATGATGGAGCGGCCTTGGCGTCTTTCTGAGAACGCCAGAATTCACTCGTATCCCACTTGCCCACCTCACGCTTCTCGTGCTCGTTATAGGCAAAATGAGTATACTGCTGCTGCTTGTCAAACCTTTTGTTCATGCAGTAATTGCAGCTACTCATGCCTATACTGTGCAACTTTCGAAATAGGACATATGTCGCCTATCTTCTAAGGGACTGCGTTGCTCCTTCGAAATTGAATCCGGGAGCACGACACACCCTGTCGCCACCTCTCTCGTTCCATTACATGTCAGACCAGCTCCTGTACGTGAGCCCCGTATTCTACGCACTTATTGGTCGCTCGGGATCCCCCTTCTGGGCACGAGAGGCCTTCTGGGGCGTCTTTCGGTCGACTCCTGGCCGATCTTGACGGAGAAAGCGTTATATTCAGTGCATCAGCCAGCAGTTCAGCAGCTTCAGTGGTTTAGTGGTAAAATTAGCCGTTGCCATGGGTTTCACCCACTTCGTCGGCTAGCCCCGTGTTCGATTCACGGCTGATGCAGTTACCTACCCGATTGGGAAGATAAATGCGACTGATCTGAGTTAAACCCTCAGTCTGCTGTGTTTTTTTGCCTTTACTGGAGAACAGTGCTTGCTTGTACCTCCGAGAGTCGCGGCAGTATCACCTACTGCTTTTTGTACCTCAAGAAAGCTTGTAACGCCTGCGTGGAGCAAATTTACATGTGTGCCATATTGTCAAATTTGGGAAGGCGCGCTAAGTCTTGGCAACGAAGTGAAGGACCCCTCTCATGAACTCCTCGCCCCCGGTCGCCAAACTTCCTAATCAGACTACCCCCCATAACTTCATTCAGCGCTTGACGATCTACGGTATGGTCAAAATGTCCGAATGGACTGGACGTTCAAATCCAAGCTGGCACATATTTTGCTCGATGCTACTTCATTCTCAGTGACATCCTTCTAGGAAGCTGTGTATGCGAGAAGCAAATAGCGAGTTTGCTACGCACAGGCGAGAAATCCTCAAACTAGAACAACTAAAGCTCCGAAATTGAAAGGACCGCAAATGGGCTAATCTCGATGTGCTGAACGATTCGATCACGGTCTGGATGGAACATTAGCCGCAAGCGGACACCTTCCTCAAGTGCTTGTGCGGTTGCTGTGAATCTATCTCAAGATACTGACCTGGGTGTGTCGGAGACTCGTGGACGCACGTCGCGCGCAGTAGACATGGTCTTAACATGGCGATGCTACGATCGGATGGAGCAAGACACAGTATGAGTTCACTACCATATAGACGGGATATTGGTCAAATCACACCACACAGGTCACTTCCCAAACCCACTTATGCACTCGGCAGATCGGTGTTCTGGCCAGGCGGTCTCGGCAACATCTTCTCAGCTACCGTCTCCCAGATGCCATGCTGCTCGCACATCCACTTCGTGTTGGGATGTGCGTAGTCTGGTCGCAGCGTCAGGACAATGTCCTCCATTGCCAACTCCATCGTCTGCCCGGTCAACTTCGCATCCTTCAGAATCATATCGAAAGCTTTCATCGCTGTGCTGAGTGGCGTCAGCTGCTCGCGATCCCACAAACCACAAAGGTGGGCCGGCATCAGATTCGTCTCGATCAGTGCGGGATTGAGTGCGTTAATCGAGATGTCATCCTTTGCATACACGGGAGCCAGAGAGCCTACGAGGCCAACGAGGGCGTGCTTGCTCGCCGCATAGAGAAGGAGGCAGTGAGCAGGACACAACCCAAGCGAACTTGAAGTGACAATGATTCTGCCTCCTCGGGTAACGTTCTCTCCAGGAAGAAGTATCGTGCGAGATTGATACCTTGGATCACGGCGTTCAGGTTTACGTTGATCACTCGCAAGCTCAGTGGTTTCGGCAAGCCTGTAGTTTCATCGATATCGATGTCTTTGTACAGGCTCTCGCCGTCGCCAATGCCTGCGTTGGCGAGGAAGAGGCCGAGACAATTTCCACCCCATTCCAAGACTTGCAAGAAAGCTTTGGACTGGGCGTTATAGTCCGTTACATCTGCCTGGACGAAGAGGCAGTTCCCGGCCCCGAGATTGGCGACAGCGTCGGCTCCACGACCGGCGTGGATGTCGATGATCGCCACGCGGCAGCCGTGGAACTGAATGAGATGCTCGGCGACTGCGAGGCCGATCCCAGAGGCGCCGCCTGTGATGAAAGCGGTAGGGCGTGACATGTCGTGAGGATACCTGACAGATGTGGTAGAGTTTTGCCATACCGAAGCAACTACAGAAGCATGTTTTCGGACAACCCATCTCTTCGAATAGCCGGGAGTATTGTCAAAAGCGGGGACAGTTGGGCAGTTCGGTAGTGTCGGGAGATCAGAGCGGCAAATGGACCATCGTCGTAGCTTGCATGAGTAGGGAACCAACTTGCATACCAGCCGATTGCCTATTCGGGAAGTCGAGCTCTTATCCACAATTGGGCCCTGCGGGCAACAAATTCGCGACTCCACGACCATCTCAACCTTCCCAATCATCTGGTCATCGTCAACGAGTGCCGTTGGTACCATTTCGTCTCGTTTCGAACTCCTTCTTGAACACAGCCTCCATCTCCCTCCTCACGGCCACAGCCTGCGCCTTATCACTGTGTTCCACGTCCTGCCAACTGAGCCCCTGGCCTTGCTTGATATCGTTCTTCAAAATGATACCGTGAGCAAGCCCGATCGGCAGCCCTTCGATCTCCATCGACAGCTCGGCTGGCATTAGCTTCCCATAGACCATGAAGCCTCCCTCCCCATCGAGCTTTTCGCCAGCTTTGAGGTCCCTCTTCGCTGTAGCTACCACATCTCCTTGCCACACTTGTGTTTGGCCCGTTGGTTCGCCACGGCACATGATCGATGCGACGGATACGCCTAGCTCTAGACCGATGAGGTGGAAGGGTTTGTACTGTGCAGCATACTGCGGTATGTCAGCGACATGATCACAATTGCGTCCAGCAGCTTCGCTCACTTTGCCTGTACTGTCTGTCTCAAGCCCATACTGCTTGAAGCACTCCTTTTGGTACGCTCCAGGAGCTGCGATCTTGTCAACGAGCATTCAGTACAGCTGCGTGGGGATGCAAACCTTCTATTACAACGTAGACACCCCAGCGTAGATCGTTGAAGACAGGCCGGCCGTCGATCTCCAGACATGAAACCGTCTCCACAGTTCCTTTCTCTGCCAACAGCCCTCCATCTGCCTTTGGCCGTAGCGTACGAGGCAAGTCATGTCGACCACAGGGTGGAAATAGCAGACCGTTCGGTGCCTTGAGATCACACGCATTTGCGACAGCAGCCATCTCCAGCGCAGATTTCGTGCCGTCAAGAAACGAGTTGAACATCTGAGGGTTGAAGTCACCGTTTGCGAGCTGCTCTTTCGTAAATCCATAGTAGTCCCAGACTGTGTCCGGCGTCGAAGCATGGTATTCTGGCAAGTGCTTCGTGCCTTTGCCAGCGCACACCACGTTGAAGCCTGCCGTACGTGCCCAGTCCACCAGCTCGGAGATCAGAGCCGGCTGGTCACCATACGCCATTGAGTAGATGATGCCCGCTTCTTTCGCTTTTCGAGCAAGCAGGGGTCCAGCGAGGACATCTGCTTCAACATTGATCATCACAATGTGCTTCTTGTGCTCGCAGCATAGCAACGCATGACGAATGCCAGCTGCTGGACTTCCAGTGATTTCGAGGACGACATCGATGCCGGGCGTAGCTATCATGGCTGCGGAGTCCTGCGTTATGACAGTCTTGCCGAGTTTGATACCTTCCTCGATGGACAACGAGCCGGTCGTGTCGTACTGCTCATGAGGGTATCCTGTTCGCTCCAATGCCGCCTTCGCTCGATCGGCAGAGAGATCCGCGATGGCTGCCAATCTCATCCCAGGTGTTCCATGGCATTGTGAAATGCTGTGACGATTGGTCTTAGCCTGCGAGAGTTCAGTAGTCATCTGAATGTACGGTACTCACAACATGGATCCGAACTTGCCAGCCCCGATCAGCGCAACTTGAATCCGCTTACCAGCAGCCTCGCGCTCGGCGAGCTTAGTCGAAAGGCTCGTCATCTTCGACTTTGGATCGTCAACAAGATGTATGAACGACAGTTGTTCCTATGCTTCACCTCAATCGACGTGAAAGACTGAGAGGACGTTCCTCACTCCGTTGATGGATATGGCGGCAACATTGCTGATCGTTTACCCTGCGAGCGGGGTCGGCGTAAACCAGACCGATTAACCGTCAGTTCCCGTGTAGCAGTATTCCCCAGGCGCAGGTGCTGATACAGCGCTTTGAACTCATCATGCACATTGAATCAACCTTGCCGATGTGCTGGAATGGACGATGTGGATGTGAAAGGAGAAGTGTCGTCGCGATTTGAAGCTAGGAGCACATGCCTCCTTTATATCCCGAAGAATTGCCGACTGTTGACAGGTCAAATTTGTTTGCCTCTCGGTCGCGACACGATCTTCTCTTCTTCATCACATCCGCAACAACATCAACTATTCATCACAGGCGGGCAATGCGCATTCTGCGCTTTCTGAACGCGCCGAGCCCAAAAACGCGAGTAAAATGGCAATCCTCTGCCTCCAAACTGTGAGACTGCATTCGCGACCTTAAGCTCTTACAACAGACTTCTTCTTGTCATCAACGCCCAGCCACATCAGATCCGGACGAGAGTAGTGCCCCGTGGAATCGGCAAAAGTCTTCGCCTTCGTCACCAGGTTCAAGTCCACGTCTGCAAGGATCAGCTGCTCATTGGGTGTCTGAGGGGCCGAGAGTATCCGCCCATCAGGTCCTATCACAGCAGAACTGCCAACAATTGAGGCACCCATGATGGGCGCCCCCTTTGTCTTCATCAGCTCGAGGCCATCCTCCGTGATGACGCAGGTCGCATGCAGGACGAATGCTTGCGATTCCATGGCGTATGATTGCGCTAGATTTCGGCAGCCCTCGACAGACATGCTGTAGAACCCTGGAGAGCCCTGAATGAATGGATCGAGAGGAGGCCAAGCCTGCATGGCCAAGTCAGTGACTCGAATGTCTTTTCAACAGGGGACCGCTCACCGCAACATGGATCTGCTCTCCTTGAGAGAAGCAATGTGTCTTGAGCAGTGGCTGAAGGTGCTCCCAACATGAGAGACTTCCAACGCGGCCAACCCCATTGACGTCTACTACCTTCGCCAGACAGTCGCCTGACGCGTCGCCGAAGATGGTTCGTTCCATGTGGGTTGGCTATGCAAAGGTCAGCTACAAGTCGATGTTGCTAGACATGTGCTGGCAATTGCCTACCTTCAGCTTGCGCCTGATCATTTTGATATCTCCGGTGTCGCTGATAAGAGCCTGTGAAATGTACAAGGATTCTCCGTCTCGCTCAGAGAAGCCCAATGCCACACTGATCTGGTGTTCCGCAGCTGAAGCGCAGATCCGCTCCATCTCCGGACTATCAACCTTCAAGCAGTTCTGGACGTACTTGACACCGAGATCAAAGTCCACTGGTCGAGACCTGATGTGCTGTCAGTGCATGCCCGAGCGGCCAATCGTTCTTCTTACCAAATCCATGCCGGATATCTGTTGATCGTCAGACTCTTCTCATATATTCTCAATTTGTGCAGCAACGATACCCTGGAATCCAACACTCGGGAAAAGCAACAAGTTTCGCTTTCGCTTCGGCGGCTTCCTTGATGATCTTGATGGTCTTTTGCAAGGTTCCTTCAAGGTCTAACCAGACGGGCTCATGCTGTGTGACCTGTGTCCGACGCGTATCAGCAACGTGTCTAGCGATATAGCTTTGGGAACGCTGTACATACAGCGACTCGAACCGTCGCCGCTGGTGCTGAGCTCATCCTTGTGGTTTCACGATAGCGGTGGTCCTTCTTGAAGGGATTTTCCGACTCAGATTGCGTTCAGATGTTCGGGAAGAAGGATGTAGATGCTTTGATTAAGCAGACGACCTTGCCTTGTTGGATATGTCTCCACAGCGAGATCGCCCTGGACATCCTCCTTTCGGATGTATGCCGTCTCGGATAAGGTAGCGGTACTTCTTCCGAAGGTGGGGTTGGTTCGCTTCATGTAACGAGTATGTACACTGGCAACGTCCTCACAGTCTAGAGCTTACCAACGAGGAGAAGCAGCATTGAAATACCGAGCTCAGCACGACAAGACCGAATCAGCAGTCTGCATTCATGCTTATCTATACATCGTCGCGCTTGGCTGCAATAGTGCACAACTCGATCCAAAGCTCCCTACATCCGAATGTTCGATGTTGCATGGTACGAAACGATGCTAGTTGATATTGCCGCGACTGCCAGATGGCACTTTGATATGCTATCTGAGGACGGAAACAATTCCTTTCCGATTGCTCCATAACTTAACGCCACTTCACTGTTCTATCGCAGAACCCACACATTGCATTAGATCGAGGTGAAGCATACTTGTCAGTTGCCGCCCTCGAGAGGTCAAGTGTCGGGAACCAAATCATGGCCGCAATGGAGCTCGAATCCGCCATACCTGAGCATCTCCAACAACCCCGAACAGTACCTGCAAGAACACCGCCCAACTACCAACCTTCAGTGCCGGCTTACAGTGCCCGATTCCCCATCGACACCAAGGATCTTGTCATAGCCATCATCGGAGTCCAGAGAGGAGGCAGCATCGACCTCAAACCTCATAGTCCGAGATTCAAGAAGATTGTGTCCTTCGTCGAAGCTCCCTTGGAGAAACATAGACCTCGTTACTGGGAAGCCGCTGCCGTAACAGATAATCGCGGCTACTTCAGCGAGACCGCGATAGCATACTGGCAGACCAAAGCAGACTACGAACAATGGTCTATCGACAGCGGATTCCAGTCCTGGTGGGAGTCTCTCCAGCCCGAGAAGGAATGCGGCTGGTTCCTCGAAGTCCTGCTCCCGTCAATCGATCGCTTCGAGACCGTCTTCTCGGACAACAATGAATCCGAAGGAGCTGCCTTCATGCGTGAAGGTGTGAGCGGTGCAATCAAGGAACATGTGTACTGGGGTAGTATGAGAGATCGTCTGCCCATAGCACAAGTCGACGAGTTGCACGGCGACCGCATGACCGGGCAGAGCGAACAGAAACCTGACAGGAAGTCTCAGCGAGTTCGAGTTGCCGGAAGGAAGAATCTGGCCATCATCCGTAGTGGCCAAGACTGGTCGAATACGAATCCGCACGAGAGGGAGCTGTATCTCAACACCATGCATCCGGTGCTGATCAAAGGCATGACTTTTCTTCGGGATCAGGGCGGTGAGGTCGGATGCATTGACTGTAGATTTATGGAGGTTGTTCAGAAGGACGAGAGCGTGGACAAGCCGTCCGATAAGACTTTTGGGTTGGCTTACTTCGATCAGCTGGCAAGTCTAGAGGGCTGGAGTAAAGGACACAAAACGCATCTGGACATCTTCGGCCGGTTCATGCAATACGCCGGCGAGCTGCAGGGCAATGTGTCGTTGCGCTTGTTCCACGAGGTGATGGTGCTGGAACCCGGGCAGCAGTTCTTCGAGTATGTTGGATGTCATGATGGAACTGGGATGTTGGCTTCGCTTTGATGGTGGAATTGACAGAAAAAGCCACCTCGATTAGCATGGGAAAGGTTTTGAGAGCTTCATGCGAATCCGAGACACTGCGTGACGTGTGAGGGTCCGAGAGCTACTTATGTTGTGTTGTGAAACAACAAACCATGTCGACCAAATTGAGCACTTCGCATGCATGATGCCTGAGCTGTGACTGCAGCAATAACGGACCCAATGCATATGAGCATGAAGTCGTCATGGCCACTGAGCTTATGTAGAATTACGTGCGCGGCTACAACGATGTGGACAACTTGCTCTGCAGGCTGGCAAAGCGTTCAAGGAACTTGTCTGTACTGCGATCGAGACGTCTCCATGTAACTCAAAGGTACAGTCAATGAGATGTTCGATTGTTCTACCTCCTTGGTCAAGCTCAAACTGCACCGCACAATTCAGACATTGGCAGCTTGGAGTACGCAGTCGGTCGTGGAGAAACGGATATGTATTTTGAAGTTGTACGTGTCCACGAGTCAGCGAGTCAACCGCAGAGCCAGCAAGCCGTTGGCTCTCCGGCTTCTGCTATACAGTCCAAGATACCGGAGTCCAAGTTGCGCGTTGCGTTCTGAGCGGAGCCATGGAGGTATCTGCGGAGCTGCAATGAATTTGGTGCCACCGTTGGACAGCACATCATGCAAGTCAGATTTCAGAACCATGGCTCTTGATCGGCCGGGTAGCGATAGCTGACAACCAGACAACAGCAAGTGTTCACCGCTTGAGGATGGGAAGGTCTTTGGTGTTGAGATGCTGTAGGTGCTGACAGCGTGCTTGCAAGCAACTGATTACGTTTCCTCGCGTACCATTGTGGAACAATATCATGTGGAATGGTGCGGTGCGGTAAATGTGTGGATTGTGAGACACAGACTCGATGTAGATACCGCAAAGCCGAATCGAAGAAAGACATCATGTTCTAATAAAATCCAATACGCGTGCGACAAGAAACTAGACTAACGAAAACATTGCCCTATATATCGAAACCATCCATAGACGCAAGCAAATCCAGCTTCAATCGAGGCTCCAGAGCAACGATGATGAGCTCATTAAAGTGACGTTCCTCGTATGAACGCCTCATACGTGATCATTCCAGCGGCCAATGTCCTCGTGCTAGGAGGTGAAAATATCTAAGCGAAGAACGCCATGAAGATACCAGCCACGGCCGCGAAGCCAGCGGTGTTGATGGAGGCGGCGCCAGTGTATTGGGCCGGGGTGGTGGTCGTGGTGACGTTGCCACTCTTGGTTGGCGTGTAGATTGGAGGAGTGCCGTGGGGTGGGTTGTAGGTGGGGGGAGGGTTGGACTCGTTTGGCTGCACTGGGGAGACAGGCGTGGTGCCGTGGGGAGTCGGTGGCTGAGGCTGAGGTTGAGGCGGAGAGTATGAAGGTGGGTTGTGAGGAGTCTCAGGCTGGGATGGGTGAGACTCAGCTGGCTGTACGGGAGAGACCGGGGTGGTGCCGTGAGGAGCGGGAGGCGTTGGGCCAGCGGTGGAAGAGCAGGCGGTGGCGGAAGTGAACGCCGTGACAGCATGGCCATCGGGGAACGGGTTGTATCCGATGCAGCTAGCGTACTCGCTGGCGCACTCGGCGTGGTTAGCGTCCGGCTTAACCTGGCAGGCGTCGAAGTCCATGTTGCACTTGTGGGCGCACTCATCACCACCAGCTGGAGCAGTTGGGGCCGGAGGGTTGTTGGCTGGCGGTGGGTTGTTGTGGACTGGCGATGGAGGCTGGGTGTAGGCTGGAGGCGTTGGGCCAGCGGTGGAAGAGCAGGCGGTGGCGGAAGTGAACGCCGTGACAGCATGGCCATCGGGGAACGGGTTGTATCCGATGCAGCTAGCGTACTCGCTGGCGCACTCGGCGTGGTTAGCGTCCGGCTTGACCTGGCAAGCGTCAAAGTCCATGTTGCACTTGTGAGCGCACTCATCGCCGGCTGGGCCAGTTGGAGCCGGAGGAGGAACAGTGTAGTACTGGGTCGCGAAAGAGGTTATGGTGGTGGTCGGGCAAGGAGTCGACTCGCTCTCGTGTGGAACCTCGGAGCTGAAAGACACTGGCGGCGGAAGAGAGTAGTACGGAGCCTCAGTGCTGGCAGTCTCGGTCTCGCAAGGGGTCGAAGTAGACTCGGCTGGAATCGGACCCACTGGCATCGACGAGCTAACGTACATGGAGACGGGCGGGGGCACCGACCAGGTTGGGACCTCAGTGCTGGCAGTCTCGGTCTCGCAAGGAGTCGAAGTAGACTGGGCTGGAATCGGACCCACTGGCGTCGACGAGCTAACGTACATGGAGACGGGCGGGGGCATCGACCAGGTTGGGAGCTCGGAGCTGAAAGACACCGGTGGCGGGAGAGAGTAGTATGGAGTCCCGGTGCTGGCAGTCTCGGTCTCGCAGGGAGTCGTCGACTCGGCTGGAGAAGTCGTGGACGACCATCCGTAGCCCGGCGGTGGTCCGTAAGGCGCGGAGGAAGTCTGCTCAGGCGACGTCGGAGTCGTGGACGACCATCCGTAGCCCGGCGGTGGTCCGTAAGGCGCGGAGGAAGTCTGCTCAGGCGACGTCGGAGTCGTAGAAGACGATCCGTAACCCGGCGGTGGTCCGTAAGGCGCGGAGGAAGTCTGCTCAGGCGACGTAGGAGTCGTGGACGACGAGCCATAACCAGGTGGACCAACGGGCATCGTGCTCGAGGCATGCTCCTCGGTGCAGGTGGTGTCAACAGGCCCAACCGGAACGGTCGAGGTGTTGTAGTAGCCACCATAGCCTTGGAAAAAGGTCAGTCAGGATTTCAAAAGAAACTGGTATGGCATGAAAGCTTGCGAACTCCGAGGGACATTCTCGAAAACGCTGTATGCCTTCCAAAACTCACCTGGGGGAGGGTTGTAGGACGGAGCCGAGCTCGTCTGAGGAGGACCGTAGCCGGGCGGGCCACCCGGAGCGCTGCTGGCAGGTGCTCCATATCCAGGAGCGACGGCAGCCATTGCCGAGGAGGCAAGGCCCACGAGGACCGCGTTCTTCATCATGTTTCTTGTCGTTGTCGATTTGGAGGTGTATTAGGAGTCGAAAGGGCAGGACAAAGATCACGAGCAGCGCTGATCGAACTGAGCGAGTGTAAAGTGCAACGAGTGACTGATGGTAAGCAAGAGAAAAGGAAGAACAGAAGAGTTAAAAAGCTGTTGAGAACTGCAGGACGAGGTTGTGACCATGGCTGGGAAGATCGAAATATACCTCGCAATACGATCCTTCACGAGTGCCGCATGCGTCCACCCTACCGGCTCCTGACAGGGAACATGGTACCCATGCAATGCACTCGGAGATGCGTACGTGGATGGTGCTTATTATTGCCATTGATGACATGCAGGCCCGTGCTGTGCGCGAGACGACCCCGAAGGACCAAGAAAAGCAGCATGTGGATGCTTGGTCTAACCTGTGATTGCCACAACAACCTAACCCCGTCCTGGTCAAACGCTCTCAAGAAGGGGAGCACGTCGGAGAATGTTCCGTACACGTCGCAGAGTAACGAGGACATGAGGAGACACCTGCTCCTGATGAGGCAAGTTTGTGACTCTGCATGCTTGCATGCTCGCCATGGTGGGGGAGCGCAAGTTTCCAAGATCCCTGGGAATGGGCTGGTATTCTCTCTTGGTTCCCACGCAACTTTGGTCCGATCAGATCAATCCTCACAAAAGTCTCTCGGGGAAATTGATCTGATGCCTCCATCAAGGCGAACCCAGCTATCATTTCATTGGTGTCCATGATGGTTGATTCGCGCATCGGAAGCATGGCATGGCTTTCGTCTGACAAGGCTGGTCGTTGTTCATTGCCATGTGCTGGGGTCCGGCAGTGGCGGGTTCCTGCATGGGGGTATATCCTGGTAGATTGAGATTACACTCGCGACGCCTGGCACTCCGTACTCGTTTCGCGGTATTGCCACAACGTGACGTACGAGGTACAGTATACATTTCGTTGCATCGCTCTGTACATATTCGATGCCCATGATCTGAGCATAAGGGCAGCCAAGCTCAATAGCCTCGGATCGCAGTCCCCGCCGAGAATTGTGGTCGCTCTCTGAGTTGTCACACCGTGACAGGATGTCGTGGTTAGTTTCTCAATCATCACTTGGGCTCCAGGGATCCTGGCCTGCCAATAAAGAATATTCGATAAATCCTCGTATAAACGCTGCTAGTTATCCTCGCTAGCAAGGAATGTCGTCGCCCGGGATGCCGACGATGGCGAAAGCTGACTTGAGAGGATCATTGTGCAAGTTGCGGTGTCCTCCAGTTCTGGACCGGCCGGCGGACCCCGATGGATACGAGTCGACAACACGTCTTCTGTGATGATGGATGTTCGGAATTGGATGGAATGAGATGCTGGATGAAAGTTGGCGTTGTCGCGACAGGACGCCAGCACCTTGGCAAGGTACCAATTCAGCCGCTAGTTGCGCGCTTGCTACTTCGAGCATGACTGTTGTGAAGATGATGACTGCTTATGCCATCACGTCTCGGAACGTTTGACATACGGATAGAATTGCTGAACACTATTGCAAGGAACACCGTGGAGCATCCGAATACCGGCCCTAACACGACTTGAACAACAGTTTCCACAACATCTTCTGACGGCAGCTGGGTAAATTCCCTCAGCATCAAGATGCACAGCCCTCTCGTGAGATCCGATTTACGGATCTGTAATCTGCTATGATCCTTGTTCACGAGATATATCGGATGACTCTCAAGAGTCAACGGTGGTCAGCAAGTGCATCAATTCCAATAAAGCTTCTGCTCCATCTTCCGCTTATCAATTAGCATGCACAAGGGATTGAGAATTTGAGAGAAAGCAGTGGAACCAGCAAAGACAGTTCCCTGCTCGGAGCAACTCCGCAGATCGCAATCTTTTGACCGCTATTCCCCGTGGGACCAGCCTGGATAAGGAAAACGAAGATCCCGTATTCACCATCGTTGACTTGCCCAAAAAGTGATGATCCGAAGCAGAACCGAGGACACGAACTTCTACAAGTGAGGCTGCTTTATTACAGAATCACACTTGCAGGGGGATCGTGTCCGGTAGTCCGCAGGTCGACAGTCCAGCATCGTGTTCGGTAATTGGAAAGTCCACAGCTCACATCGTGCTCGGTGATTTCGAGAGTCAGCACCCGTGGATGATGTTGCGTGATCCTTTGCCACTTGGGTCCAAAATTTCACAATTTGCTCTCGACAGGGTCTTGGGTGGAAAGCTAGAAAGTTCTTATTTCGCCGGGCCCGATTGTCAACGGGTAGGCTGGCTCGCTGTCCAGCAAGAGCCCTTTCGTCCCACAACACAGATCGTGCTCACTCGACAGCACCTTCCCATCAACCCCGCACTCTCGTCAACGGACTCGGGTTGCTCTTGCTAGGCATCAACTGTTCCCGCCTCGTGATTCCCTCATCATTGAGCACACCCGTAGAGATGACAAAGTTCCAGAAATCGGCCTGCCCGTGATGCTGCGTAGAACCACGACTCGTCTGCAGACGAGCTCTCACGTCCTGCACCAAACCACGCAATCGACTCCACTCGCCTCGTTCCGCCAGCGCGCGCGCGACACACTCCTGCGCGTACCATCCGGGCTTGATGCCGAGATATTGAGCCCGACGGAAGAAGTCTAGCATGGGTTGGATACCGACTTCGTGGTGGAGTTTGGCATACCCTTCAATCATGCGATCGAAGAAGATGCCGTCCATGGAGGCAGTTTTGGCTCCCTTGCTGCTCTCGATGCGAGTCCATAAAGCCTCGATAGCTGCGAGGTTGGGCGGCTGCGATTCGAAGTAGTGGCTCATGAGGATTGTGTATATGTGAGGTGTCGGCTGTTGGCCGCTGTCGAGCATATGATTGAGAACAGCCGATGCGGCGGATATATTGGAATGGACCTTGAGCAAGCGGTCGATGAGCAGGGCGTAGGCTTTGACGTCGAAGGAAAATTCGCCGCTCTGGCTGGCGACACTGTTGATGAGGTCAAGCACCTTTTCCTCTTGTGCGGCGTGATCCAGATCATCGAGGAAGCCGCCCTGAAACAAGGCGGTCATTAGTACAGTCCAGGTCGTGCTGTCGGGCTCGATGCCACGATCTCGCATCCGTTGTAGAATCTTGAGAGCATCATCCGCCCGGGAGTACCGCATTGCAACGTTCATCAGCGCGTTGTAGGTAGTGAGGTCGGGTTCGATACCGAAAGTGCGGCCCCAAGCCACCACTTTCCCGATTTCTTGATCGCGGGTGTGGGCAAGCGCCGAGATTGCCGAATTCATGACAGCACAGTTGGGACGCGGGACTCCATTGATGTCTCCTGGATATTCGGCTAACAGCTGAGCAAGGCTCGTATCAGGCGGTTTGGCATTCTTGCGAGTGAGTCTGTTCTCCCGCGCGTGCCGTGCATGAGCAGCAGCATGCCACTCCTTTCCCATCTCGCTCACTGCCAACAGTCCTTCGCGGGTGTGTTTGAGCTTCAGTAGACCGAAGATTCGAGTAGACCAGGCTTGATGATCAGGCTGGAATCCAGCTTGCCGCAATCTCGTCCACATACTGTTAAGCCCGTCCACATCGCGAGAAAACTGCGCGCCTCGCATCATAGCGGTGTATGTATGTACTCGAACTTTGTAGCCAGCCTTGATCATGCGATTCCAGACCCCAATAGCACTTTCAGGATGTCGTGCCTCGAGGAAAGCCAACATGAGATGCTCGTATACCTCAATGGGCAAACAATGTGGACTGAGACCGTTGTTCTCGGCGAACGAGCAGACATTGGTCCGGATGCGCTCCATCCACATTGCATCTCGCCGTTCTCTCGCGTTGAACAACGAGCTGATTTGGTAGGTTGCGAATTTTTCGATCTCTGGGCTCTGCGGAGGCACAGAGAATGGGAATTTAAAACCCTCTCCGATGTCCTTTGCCGATTGAGGTTCTGGCGTGTCGGGAAGCTGCTCGGGCTTCTCGTCGCTGGACAACGCGGGGGCGTTAGGTGTGGTGGATTGCAAGCCCAGCCGCTTGATCATGGCCTCATATCGCTCACGGAGCTTCTTGTCTTCTTCCTCCAGCTTGGCCAGATGTATGACCAGGCACGGTGGAACACGCGGTTGGGGCGCGAGCTTCAAAATCTGCTCTAACAGACTCACGAACGACGCATATTCGGGCATTTCAACTATGTGGCGTGTAGCGTGAATTATTTCAAGCGTCAGCAGCGCAGGTGTTGCGTGATCAAATCGTGGTTGATGCGCGTTGGAAACGTCTACCCCCTGACGTGCCGGTACAAGTGTCCGGACCATGGCCTCAAAGGTCATGTCTGCTTCGACAGCAGGATCTCTCCACCGTTGGAAGGTTTCTGGGGAAGGCAAGAAGCTCCAATCGGACTCGTCCGCCATTATGGAGCGCCACTCATCCTGATTCCGACGCTTGGACAACTCTGCGGGAATCCTGCGACTGTTGTACACCACGGACTCCTTCCAGATCGCCATCAAATGTGAAATGGCCGACTTCAGAGCAACAGGGTCCTGAAGGCGACCAGACAAGACGTGGTCCGCGAGATCCACAGACATTGTTCTAAGCACATTACCAAAGAGCCGATGGCTCAGCGTGCGTAGAACACGCAGATTTTCGAACACCTTTGCTGGGCCCGGTAAGGTGCTGGCAGTTCCGTCCGCAAGATCACTCAGCCAAACCTTGCTTGAGTTGCGAAGAAATGGTCCCATTGCGCTCACAAAGTCTTGATTGAAATCCAGGGAGATGCGCTGCCTCGCCGGGACTTTTTTATACTCTGCTGCCAACTCTTGCAATGCACTCCAAGCCTTTGCGAAGTTCGCGTGCTCGGCGTCGTATACGATCTCGCGGACTTTCGTTTCTAGACCCACAGGAATGGGAGTACCAGTCGATACTGGGTGGGATGAATCCGTCTCGGCTTCGCTTCGAGATTTCAATTGTGTTCTCTTTTTCGTGTCTTCGATGGATTGTCCCTGAGGAAGTGGGTTGGGTGCCGTCCGTGACGTCTTGATTGGGGCTGTCCGTGGAGGTTTGACAGGTGACCGTCGTCGAGCATGCGGGCCTCTCTCCTGGTCCAGCTGTGTCAAGATTTCTTGAGGTGCCAAAGGCTGCTTTGAGTATCTCCCAATCCGTCCAGAGTAGCCATTCAGTATCTCAGCAGCCGTTTCAGCAACAGGATCTCGTAGAGCGTCTCTGGTACCGTAAGATGCATATCGAGATGACCGGCCATCTGCTCCGCTGTACAAGGCGCGTTGCCCTTGGACCGGTTGGCGAAATCGTATGCGGGCACTGCGTGTCCCTGCGTGTAGGAAAGCCGTCCGCTGCGCGCGACACGCCAGACAGACGTAGGGAGTGGTCATGAGGTCGACACGATGATAAGATGTCACCACACGCGAAATGTCGGATTGTCGAGAGCTGGACACCTCCGCGTTCGCCGCACGAAGCTTTTGACACGTGCGTTCAGCATTGCCTGTTCCTGGCGCGGAAGCAAGCAAGCTGGGGAAGGATGGCCGGTGTGACTGCATCGCTTTCATTTGCTTGAACAACAAACGTTCAATCGCTTGACACATCACCTCTTGAAGCTCGATCGATCCACCAAAGCCTCTGTCCTAATACCTACAATCTCGCGGATGCTCATCGATTAAAACCACCCTCTCTTCCACAAGCCAATTCATAACCTCAACCATGACTACCCTCCAACCTAGACCGCCATACAGCGACGACGAACTTTCCAAACTCTACCCTTCGAACCTCCAATTACAACAAGTCCAGATCCTCCTCCGTCATGGTGAGCGTACACCAGTCTCGGCCCGCTTTAAGAATGCAGGTTTGCACGGCACGTGGCCATACTGTCGAGCAGCGAACGAGATGAAGTCGGCAGTGATGGGCTCAGACGGAGCATGGGACACTTTGGCGTGGAAGAGGGGATTAGAGACTTTTGGCAATGACGATACACCCAAGCTTGCTGCAGGACCAAAGGGAGAAATCGATTCAGTGTGTCAGCCAGGAGAACTCACGGATAGAGGACGAGAGACAACCCTTGCATTGGGACAACGGATTCGAAGCCTTTATGTTAACCAGCTTGGCTTCATGCCGGCTTTCCTCGACGAAGAGTCACGATCATCAGTCAATCTGCGGGCTACACCAATTCAGAGAGCGTTGGAGAGCGTGCAACAGGCATTCACGGGGCTGTATCCGGCCGCATCACGATCGCCTGGTCTCACCCCACCTACAATCGTACAGCGATCATGGCAAGACGAAACCCTATTCCCGAATGAAGGCGGATGTAAGCGCTTCGCCGAACTTTCACATGCCTTTGCCGACCGCACCGCGAAGCTGTACAACGACTCCCCGGAGATGAAGTTTCTCAATAAGAAGCTTGGGAAGTGGATGCCCGAGGAGTCTCCTGTGGTGGCAGTCGACGCTCATCCACGACTAAGCGGAATCATGGACTCCATTAACGCCACTCTCGCTCACGGACCCGCAACGAAACTGCCATCAGAATTCTACGACGACCAAGTCAGATCGAACATCGACCGGATCTGCGTGGAAGAATGGTTCGTCGGATACCAAGAGAGCGAGGAGTACCGTAAGCTCGGGATCGGCTCACTGATCGGCGACGTCACCCAGCGAATGGTCGAGCACAGCGGTGGGGTTCCCAAGGAAGGACAAAACGAACCTCTCAAGATGAGTCTCTCCGGCTGCCACGACACCACCATCGCCTCCACTCTAGCCGCCCTGGGAGGCTTCCGCATCGATACCGACAAGTGGCCTAACTTCACATCCTCCATCGCCTTTGAGCTCTTCAAAGCTAAGCGCGACTCTTCACCCAGTAACAATCCTCCTCCTGCAAAGAAAAGCTGGATACCCGCTTTCTTCTCCTTCTCGACATCGCAACCACTCTCCACCAGCAACGCCCGCACACCTCTCGCCGACATGCCCGAATCTCACAAAGCGTCGCTCGAAGATCACTACGTTCGCATCCGCTACAATGACAAGCCTGTTACACTTCCGTTCTGTAAAGCTCCGGGGCGTCATCTGGAGGGCGACGAGAGCTTCTGTACATTGAAAGCGTTCAAGGAGGCGGCGGATATGGTCACGCCAAAGGACTGGAAGAAGGAATGTAGGAGTAATTTGGGCAAAACGGCGTTCTCGGAGAAGATCAGTCCGGCGCCCGGGTGGGAGGCGAAGTGACGAGTATGGGAAGTGCAGTGAGGATGAGTGGAAGAAATGGGGTGGTGGTATTGTGGTTTGAGGGGCGGGAAACGAGGGATGGGAAAGGGGTATGATCTCGATGCATAGACCTAGAAGACATAGATCCCTACACGACCGATAGAACAGACCAGGACACTGCACCAAGCTTGTCGTTGCCAGAGATGCAATAACTTTGAAAGGTATCGTCGTCTACCATCTTGACCCATCGCATGTTCTTCGGAGCATGACCACAATGTTTCATCGCGTCGATCTAGAGAGATCTTGCCGAACCCAAGGATCTTTTCCCAGGACGGCACGGAGTGTTGTGCAAGTTTCGCGAGAAAGTCGAGGGCTGAAAGCGCAATGGCTCTGCGTAGTCCGCGAGGTGTCGAGGGAAACACCCGCTGCACACCGCAAGTTGGTGCAGTGAAGACGGTCCTAAATAACCCATCACGTTATACGGGTCGCCGTAGGTTCAGCTGACAGTCCGATGGCACTTGGCAAAGTCTGCGTCGCACTCCTTCGACATGTTGTTTGCTCTTTCCGAAACCATCCCGCTCATCAGCGCTCTGCAGCCACGCACAACGCCAGCCTCTACGGCCGAACGAGTCCATCCCTCGCCTTACCCGACCTTCAACACTCTAGCAAGCGACATCTGACCGCTCTCGGCGCTCCGTAAGCAAGCCTGCATCCAGCCTGACCGCATGCGACCTCTGTACATACAAGGTCCAGGCGGTTGTCCACGGTCTAAGCAGCATGCGACCTGTGACTCGCAGGCTTGCAGCTTACCATGCTGCAGCTCCTGTCCGTACGTGCATACAACGACATCCCCAGCTAGATCTGCGGACCGACGGCCGCGAAGGGAACTGCACGTCTTGGGGTTTTCCGCGCCGAGAGGTCCAGCTGGGCGACTACAGTTCACGTTGTCTGGCGAGGTGATAAGCTGGGCTGTAACGGAGAAGAAGGAACTAAAGCTGGAGAGAGTGGACTGGGGCCCATCACGGCGCCGGGACTTATTCGCTCTGCCAGTGTGAAGCGAAGCGACTCTCTCGTCCACTCTCCGTATCGACGAAGTCCAGACTTCCCACCACGCGACAAGAACGCACCACCAATGATGTTCGCAGTCGGTTCCTTCTGGCACTCCACCCACACATCTGCCGAAAAGCCTCACTTCTCCACCCTCTTCCATTGTTTCCCTTCCGTCAATTCTTCCATCGGGCCTTCTTATGTTCTATAGTGTAACGACACTCCACAAAACCCATCCACCAGCTCCGCTCCCACCTCCCATCGCCAGTCGTCATCGGGGGAATCTCCCCAAGCGGACCTCCGCCATCGCCGTCAAACTCCGCCCGCCATCATCATCATCATCGTCAAAATGCTCAACCATCAAACCCACAACACCATCACCAAAAAGCAAAACCCCAACCCATCCGCTACCTCCCTCTCAAGAACAAAAAAATCTGGACTCCCGACCCCCATCCATCCTAGCGGATATCTCCCAGCGGTTTTACTTTACCCAAGCGCCACCAAAGAACTCTATACGCCCGGGTTCCTTCCTCTTCCAGTTTGGTCTGGCAGGAATTAGTTGCTCGGATCGAACCAAAGTCCTGCATACGTATGCTGTGATGAAGAACGCTAGTGGTCTTGCTTTTTGGGCCCGTATCTGCTACAGTACCTTCGAGCCTTTGACGACGAGGGTGTCGATTCTATCGAGGTGCGCTGTGGCAGTCTCGTCAGGAAAGCCTGGATGCGGTGTCAAGATGTGGAAGTCGTTCTGTAGACTCGTTCAGCCTGCTTGCTGCGTTGAGGAATCGAGGAATTGGTGGAAGCGTGAAAAAGCATCCCTCCACCGGTTTCGGAAACCTAACACACCGTGAGACCACCATTAGCACTCGCTTATTACACCAATGGCGACTTACCTCTGTAAACTCAACTTCGTCGTCCGTGCTGTCGGTAAAAGCCGTCTTGGCTATGCTATCTCGATAGCGTAAACCTTCAACTTACGCGTTATAGCTACGTCGGCGGATATAGTTGTCTAGTTGTCTACCTTACGTCTATTATACTACCGCTAATATAGACGCCTTTAATGTTGCCTATAAAGATAACGAAGTCGCTCTCTACCTCCTCGCTCGTTAGTATAACCTCGAGAAGTAGCTCTATCTTACTAATCTAGCACTTATAGTAGAACTTAGTAATTAGTAGTATAATAATATAACCTAATAGATATAGCGAGGCGTAAGAGGGCTAGATACTCGAGATAGCTTCCGCCTTAATCGCGGCGTAGAGTAGTTACTAGATACTAAATAGCCTAAGAACATCTAGAGGTATTATAGGCTTATACTATTATAGATCGACCGAGTAGCTCGGGTATTATAGCCTAATGTTCTTCCTAGAGAGAAGCTATCGTATTCCGAATATACTTATATAATACGAGAAGTAGTATATATCCTCTACTAGCGCCTAGCTTATCCGGACTAGTAGTATATATAAAGTATATTGTTTAGTAAGCATCCTTCGACTATAAGCCGCCTATTATATAGTATTATAAAGGACATTTATAACCGGTATAGAGATAGGATTACCTAGTAGCCTAGACTAACGTATAAGAAGGTACGGCGGTACAGCGTATACGTCGCTAGTACTAGCTTTAGCGATAGTTCCTTCTAGGGTTTTATTAATAGTATATTCTAAGGGTATTACGCGCCTAAGAATAATAAGCATTAGTTGCTTACCTATAGTAGCTATTATAGTAGTAATAGACTAAAGTACTAGGCTATTATAACGCCGGATAGTCTAATCGTATATATAATACCGCTATATATAGGTGTAAGAAGTATAAAGATATCGTAGTATATAGAACGCTAGCTAGTAATCCTACTAGTAATAAAACTAATTCTTGCTATTGTTAAGTTGCACCTACGTGCCTCCTAATATACGACTATGCGTTATATAAGCGGCATTCGCCGCTACGCTCGGCGTCGTATTATCTATATATTATTAACGACCTTACCTAAGGTCTAGAGCTAGGCTATGCCTTAGCCTTCCCTAATAATTACCTCTCTTCTCCGAACTTCGAAGGAGACGTCTCGGCTCCTACGACTATCTTACGTTCGGCCTACTAAGCGTAGGCCTAGTCTTTATCTAGGGCTACTTTCTTTATTAACTTCTTAATATAGCGTTTATATCGTAACGCGCACTTTGTTTTATATATATTAATTGTTACTTACGGCTCTACTACTAGTAGCTATGTTTTAGCGGGTCCTTTATAGTTAAGGGCAACTGCTTATAGGTAGGTATTGTTAATGTTTTCGCTCGCGAAGTTCTTCCTCTACTCTTCTTTAACTTTATTAACGCTCCTCTTCTATAACTAGTACTATAAACTCTAATAATACTTAAGCTCTTCGTAAGCGTACCGCATACCTCTACTATCTCTATAATCTCTTATTAAGAAGCAAGCCTCTAGCTTACGAGCCGCTTATTATATATATATATATCGTAAGCACCTAGTAAGCGACTCGTAATACCTCTATTAGTATAGCGTACGCTGGCCGTTATACTAACTCTTCCTCCGCGTACTATCGAGGACCGCTATAGTAAGGTAGTACCGATATACGAGCGCTACCTACGCTATACGCACGATAGTATACCGGCTTCCCTCCTTCGATTCTTATAGGCATAGTAAGCTAACTACATACGTATAGCTAACGAGTAGCCGTACGATAGTAATATAACTACTAGTAATAAGCGTAAATACTAGCGCTATAAGAAGAACAACTACGGCTACGAGACTATCGAGCACCTAGACCTTAAGTTATAGGCGACTCGCCTACTAGAGCTCCGTAAGAAGTATATAGACTTCGAGATAGCCGAAGGCGACGCACTATACCTCTAAGCGCGCCTAGAGTCCGTAGGCGCTAATGTCGCCCGCACTCTTAAGATTAAGAAGGCGAATAGTAGGAAGTACGTAGGCGGGTTAGCGACCCCTTATAAGATAGGCGTAGGTAGGTTAGTAGGCGAAAGATCCTAGCCTAACCTCCTTCTTACGTAGGGCGATACCGCTACTACTAATACTATATTCCGAGCTCTAGTATAAGGTAAGCTAGCTTCTCGCTTACTTGTCGATTGCTTTACTAATGCTTTTCGCAGTCTCTCCGCCTATAGGGCGCTACCGCGCCTACCCTCTAGGTAGCCGCCGCCGCCTTCGCCTACGATAGTAGTACTTAGGTAGAGACCATACCTTAGGGTTTCGAGAATATCGAGGTAGACGAGGAGGTAGAGGATAATACCTAAGCTAGGCAAATAGCCGGCTCTTCCTATACTTCTAGGCTACTTACCGCTAGCGTTACGCCTACTTATCGCAGTACTAGGGGGTTTTTTCCCTTTTAAATAAAGGCTTTTTTCCTCTATGCTTACCTCTTCTGCCTCTTCTATCTCTTAGGTCCTTTTATAATAACCTTATTCTTACGTAACTCCTATGCTTCTATTAGGTTAGCCGTACCCTCGCATTCCTTAGCTATCTACTAGCTATCGTATGCCTTAGGCTAATCCTTCTAGTGCATAAAGTAGAACTTCCGATCCTTCGTCGTACCTAAGATCTCCTCGACCTCGTACTCGCCTATTTCGTCTACGATAGGTATACTAGCCTTATAAGACGAACCTAGGCGGTTACGCTATAGTTTAAGGTAGCTAATATAGAATACGTTATAAATACGCGAGTTACTTAGGAGCGCTAGGCGATACGCCTACGATCTAACTACGTCTATTACCCGGAAGGGGCTAACCTATTTAGGTCCTAAG